>JBBMOE010000030.1:4475510-4586456 GCA_037975065.1 Chaetodon trifasciatus
CTCTCTCTTCCTCTCTCTCTATCTCCCTCTCACAGCAGAGTTTATTTTTCTGTTCATTTGGATTACGTGCTGTGAAAACTTATAATAGTTGGAAAAAATATTTTTGATCAATTGCATCCACATTTTGGCAGTTTAATATAATAGTATTGTATTTACCCTAATGAGGATTAGACAGCCTTGTTTTAGTAGTTTTAGTATTCAGCAGTTTTTCATTGGTAACAGTTCAGAACGGTCCTGTTAGAATTGTACTTCCATAAAGATGAAGGACTTGCAAGAGACAGAAAAATTGTGAATATCGAAGCAGCACACTCTGAGATGACTTGAATATCAGTCCCTGTTGCGGGTCGAGATCCAAAAACACTGGATCCTACATTTCCCCACACAACTCAGTAACTTTCATTAGTCCTAGTGATGGTGAGATGAAGCTTCTTGAAGCCTTGAAGCCAAAAGGTTCACAAAAAGGTTCATTTCTCGAGGCTTCATGTGCACACAAACCCCCCTGCTGGTCAAAGACTGTTAAACAGCCAGATATATTATAGGTAGTGATGGGTGGCACCGTGCCGATGCTTCAGAGAGGAACCTATAAATTATAGGTAATTGTAATTGTAATTTTATCAATTTGTAATACACTTAAGACCGTCCTGCAACAGTGCAGCCATGAGAAATAAATCCATTCATCTTAATGAATGCATTTCAGATATCATTCATGGATTCATTCATATAAATAAAATTTGATTTTTGTTTAGTTTAGTTTGATTGTGCAACTTAAGGACTTCATTCATTTTATTCAGAAACAAATATGGACTGAGTCCAAGCACATCCCCCTCATTATTTTCATGCAAAGCAAGAAAATACCTCAGCATGGATGACACTTCACCTTGGATTAAAAGAAAAGACAGTGAAAAATATAGTACATTACAAAACAAACATAAAACACATGTAATAATGTCACTGAAAGTGTACTTCTTTTATTGAGGGGAGATCAGATCAAAATGTTCCCACACGGGGAAAACTTTCTCTTTCTCACAGGCTCCAGCAAAATGCACCTCTATGTCACACAAACCAACAAACCGCCAACACTAACCCAGGAAGTGTGAGCGGATCCGTTGCGGTATATAAACCGCGCCGATACGAACCACTTCCTGAACCAGCGAGGCTTCGAACGTCACCGGTGACGTCACTCGCCCTAAACGACACAAGCGTCGAGACGCGCTTCACAAAACACTTCCGGGATTTCTCGACACACGCTCCGAAGTGTCGGCATGATACGACCCATCACTAATTAGACCCCAACCTGCCTTTAGAAATATCCACTTCCTTCAGTCCACGCCTGCAGTAACCCAGGCTCTCTGTGAGGCCCAGACTGCCATCATGGGTATCTTAAAAGATGAAGTCAGTTCATCTGATACAGTAAATGTTGACGCGTGCTGTAATGAGCTGATACCACAATACAAGACACCAAAACGTGTACGGAAGCTTTTTTTCTTAATTTTGTCTAGTAGTCTGTAATCGGTCAAAGAGATGTCACATTTGCGTGTGTGTGTGCACATATATGTGTGTGTGTCTGCATGTATGCATATGGAAATTTTCAACCCCTCCTCATGTGTCACCCCATGCCATCTTCTTTTCCAGAGATGGAAAAAGCAATGTTAGCACCTGACAGCCAAAGTGTTTTGTTTCTTGGCAGAACATATAATTATTCAAATGAGTGCTTTCAAAAGCAACACATTAGCTAGAATTAATTAGTCCCTTGCATATTTTAGCATTGTCAATTCCCAGGGAAATCAGTGAGATTGCTGCTAAATGTCACATGGAATAAAATAGAACAAGGATGCAAGGAAGGAATTTCCATTTCTAACCTCTGGAGGGGTTTGTAATCATTTCATCTAATACTTGGGGTTATATATTTGGCCTGTATATACTGAATATGCAATGTGCAGCGTCTACAAAAAAAATCTGCATGCAGAAAACAGGGCAGTGCTGGGAATGAGTACAACAATGGCAATGAAGTGGAGCCACGATGTGCATGATGTGGACCGCCAGTGTGGTATGTCCCAAATCTGATCGCGGTTGGAAGTGGGAAGTAGCCGGAAGAGATAAGCCATGCACACTTGACTAATGAGCACCTCAGTGTCAAGGTTTGTTGTTTAAAAAACAAGCAGCCACTTATTACTCAATTTGAGCACCCGTCAGTGCGCAGAATGACTTCATCAAAGAGCTCCAGAGTGTGGGGACACCTGCACACGTGTAAACGCATTGTGTTGGGTGAGTTCAGCCTGCTGAGCATTTATTCATTTATTTTTCAACTGATTATTTCTATTCTTCACACACACACACACACACACACACACACGCGCTAAACCAATTAGGCGAGCTCACTTTGGTGTTTCTGCCTCTTAGACACTGATTTACATTTTCATCCCAAAAGCACTTGCAGTTTACTTTTTATATTTTTAGTTTGTTTGCCAAGGGGAGCAAAATTGCCACACAAATCAGCCAGTGAATATGTCAGTTTGTTTTTTTTAAGCAACACGTGTTGCTATTAATTGGTGTCTTGCATATTTTACTATTTTATTAGGGGAGCAGTGCATCCAGGCTGGAAATGCTGGAAATGTCAGCTGTAATTGTCCCAGTTTCACTCCTCTGGCTCCGCTCTGAGATGGACAGATCTCTTCTCCTCACTTTACTTTTCTTGGAGAAATGATGCCACTGATTGGCCAGATGTGAAAAACTGTGGTATTTACATTTATTTGATCAAATCACCAGATAAGACCTACAGAAATATAGTTAGCCTAAAACTGGCATTTGGATTTTTGACCCACCAGTGACAAAACGCCTGCTGCATACTGAGTGTCGGATTTCTTCCTGCTCGTGCCTCGTGTTGTTGCCTGTATCCACGTTTGTCTTAAAGGCTCGGGTTTTCGGTTTGGCAGCTTAGAAAGCGTTCGGTTTGGGTTCTTTACCCTGCTGGTGGTGCATCCCACCCCGCAGCAGCTTTGAGGCCTTTCTGATGTTTGTAACTCGGAGGCAGCGTCAAAGTCAATGAAGATTGTTTTCCCCTCCAGGTGTGGGCGACACATGATTGCGCTCTGTCTCTATTGAATGCAGTTTCACCTCCAGTGTTTTAAAAAACTTCCAAATTGCATCAGTTGGGCCTGAAATGTTGGTGAGCGATTGGCTGGTTTGCAGTTCTTACAATACAAATACATGAATGCTTTTAGTAGTAGTCCATAAGTGAAACATGAACTTCAAATAATCAGGACCTCATCAGTTTCAGTGGTTGGTAAGTAAATTGCCTAGCCTCAGCTTAGGGTGAGATATTCTACTAAGGAAATGTTCGGTGGCATGGTGGATAAGTGGTAACGCTGTCGCCTCACAGCTTAGAAGGTCCCGGGTTCGATTCCCGTCTGGGGCGCTGTGGGCGTGTCCTCCACCATGCCTTCGGTGCCTGCTGCCCCTTATCTCGAGGAAGGGGGCCTTTCTGTGTGGAGTTTGCATGTTCTCCCCGTGTTCACCTGGAGTGTCCTCCATAAAAACATGCATGAAGATCACCACCTGACCAATGGTGACGAAGAAGGAACCGGGTCCCCGGGCGCCGGTTGGCTGGCAGCCCTCCTGGTCTGCCGCAGAGGAAGGACTTACCAGGATGGGTTAAACACGGAAGAAGAATTTCACTAATTTCACTGGCGTGTGTGTGCATGTTGTGTAGTGTGACGAATAAAGGATGTCTTTCTTCTCTTTCTTTCTGTCTTTTTCATTTTTATGGTGTACACTTTTAACTCCTTTGATCAAATTAATCCCTATGTGTTTTCAGGTTTTTAAGAATCTTAAGATGTTCCTGGAGAACAAGCAGCCTGGAGACGACCTCTTCGACCGTCTAAGTGTGAGTGTCTCACTGACTGCCTCTGTTTGTCTCCTTTGGTATTTTTACATGTTTTCAGTGATTCTAGCCAGCCTTTTGTTAAACATTGCCAGCTGATGCACTGCTTTTCTTTTGTAAAAAAAAAATTGTAAAAGGAAAAAAAAAAAAGTTAAAACGACCCACAAGCACTTTGAATAATTGCTAACTTTGTCAAAGAGTACCTGAATTTGTCAGGGGTTGTGTAAAATGTGTGAGACTTCCCTCAGGTGTGTAATATTTGAAGAAAAGTCAGAAAAAGATTGTGAAAGCAAAATAGAATTACATTTTTTTCATGTTTTCTGGAGACAGAAGATTGCAGTAAAGGAAAGGCAGGGACTAAATTGTAAGGTGTAAGAGATGAGATCGAATGAAGATGAGCCATTGGTGTGGAGAGATGAAAGGAGTAAAGCGAGGAAACGGGAGTGAGGAGAAGGGGGAGGATATTGGAAGCAGGGCGACTGAAAGCAGAAAAGGAGTTTCAGAAGAGAGAGAGGATGGACTCTGCTAGATAAAAATGAAACTGAACGAGTGGAAATTGAAAGTGAACATGCTGGGCGGATGAATTTCCACACATAAAAATCTGGCGTCCTCTCAACCTGCTCGTCTAGCTGCAGGCAGGACGGCCACACAGGATGCAGCAGTGGTGCACATGGTTTGGTTAGTCTGCTGCAGCGAGATGCGGGGCTTCTCTGGACACTCTCAGTCTTTACAAAAAAAAAAAAAAGATCGACTGCATTATTTGTCTATTTCAGACCATCCTCCAGGCTAACAGATTGTCTTTGTCAAGGAAATGTATTTAGAAACACTCAGTGTGCAGGTTTCTTCACTGCCTCCCTCGACCTGTGTGTGACGACTGCTTCCACCGAACTGCTGCGGCTCGCATGCACGTCGTGACCACGCAGACGGCGCTGCTGCTGCTGACAGCCCTATTTTTCCAACATTGAGGTTGCCTTTGATAATGGCCATCAACAATATCAAGCTTACCCTCATTTAGAGAGAGAGAGAGAGAGAGAGAGAGAGCGAGCACGCACCGGATATTTTTATGTCTGCGACTATTCTACAGATAAACTGTATGATATGATGTCAGAATGACTATCAACGAGTCATTTTTAAAGTCTGATTTTGGGCTCTGAAATGAAAAGCAACAGGTTCCATGACGCACACGCACTCATGCAGGCAGGCAGTGTGTCCCAGGCGCTGGAGTGGAAATCAGGTTACTGCCGCAGCAACTCACAGCCTGCTGACCTTGGGTTAAGTGCTGTTCATTGCTGAGAAATTCATTGTGATTCGCTCGAGAGAGAGAGACGGGGTTGTAGGTGGGAAGGTGTGCAACAGATGAATGGTCACATTGGAGGAGAGGGGTTTAATGAAACAGGAAGAAAGAGATGCAAAGCACAGAGGTTTGAGAGCCAGCCCACGTGTCGGAATAGAAAGACTGACAGGTCGGAAAAGGAAGATACAAGACAGGACAGGAGTGAAGAGGGTGGGGTGAAGCGATGGAGCAATTGGAGGAAGGGGTGCAGTGCCTCTGCTCCTTGCCCTCTAGTGTGTCAGGAAATGTCAGGGTGTGTTGGAGGTGGAATGGTAATGGCTGCTGTGGGCAGGCCTGATTGACACCCAGAAAGGCCAGGCCACTGAGAGGGGGGTAGGAAAGTGACAGCTGGTCCAGGTGAGGGGAGGTTAGGAGAGAGAAGGAGAAGGTAGGTGGTGGAAGGAGAGGGAGGAGAGGGAGCAGCTGTAAGATGTGGAAATGGAATGGAAGAGGAGTGGTGGAACTGCAGAGTGTGCCTCTATCCTCAGCTGGCCTTGTGTAGGAAGACATTGCTGAAATATGAATAGCAGACTCGGGACTGAAAGGTAAATAAGAAAACCAGAGTTACGTGACTCGTATGCTCACCAGGCAGACTAGCCTCTCTGGTGAGCATGGTGTTATTTCTTCTGTATATGTGCCAAAAGGCTAGAGGACAGAGGAGCCACTGTGCTGCTCACGATGGCTCAGACTGTGTTCATCTAAAGAAATATTCACAAACCTGTGTCCAGCAAGCTCAGTGGTGTTAAGGTGTCAGTCCGCTCAAGAGAAATTAATTTGCACAACACGCCTGAAGTGTTTGTAACTGTTTAGAGCGGCCACTCCACAGGGTCGGGTTAAAAGCCTGCCATTACACATCTGTACGCTACCATTTTGCACTCAGCACTGGTGCTACAGAGGTTGAACGTTTTGTAGCACAGCACGAGTGCAGAACGTCTGTTACCTTCTCTGAAAACAACCACAGGTCACTTAAACAGGCTTGTGACTGGCAAAGGACATTAATGTTGCATGCAGGCCAACATCCAGCAGGAAACGTGTTCAGGCAAATGTTTTCTTTATTCGCCCATGAAGGTACCTTGCAGGGACATAACACGTCTTGTAACACAGTTCAAATGAGCAGCACGAATCATTATTAGTGATTTATACAAACAAACATGGGAGGTGGTGTCGGAAATGAAAACTAGAATCCAAAAGATTCAAATCATTGGCCGCATCTAAGGCGTGTGAGCAGACGTCGCTTCAGAAAGGACTCGTCATTTAGGGGGACGTCTCCTCGAGTCTTCTGCGGGGCCTTCCTGCACCAGCAGCAGAGCAGAGCTGCTGTTCCTCACTTCCTTTAATACGTTTAATTCACTTAGTCATTTAACTGTAGTGTTTGTTGTAATTATGTCTTTTTTATCAATTCTTCATTTAAATTCTATTCATGCATGCATTACATCGCATGAGCAGCAGCAGAGGTATAGAATCAAATTGCTAAAACAAACAAAAGCCTTTGTTACACAAAATTGGTGTTCGATTGTGGGGAAAAGCAGCTCTTGTTCGTGCCTCGGCCGCTGCACTGAATGCACCGCATGACGGACAGAAGTCACACAACCAGAATTTCCATTATCCAGTAATTACCTTTTTTTTTATTTACTGGGAAGAGCTGTTGAAGTCTGACGTATTTACATCTCTCTGGACATAACGTCTAGATGGAAAAATATTCTGGCTCTCCTCTTTCACCCCCCGCTGCTTCTCTGATGTCCACGCTCTCTGTCACTCTGCTGGTTCGGTGAATGAAGGGTTTAGTTCGGCCCTCTGGGGTTAGTGGTGATTGGTGGAACAGTGGATAGATGAACCAAGAATGTTTTGGTCAGTTTTGTTTAGTTTCTTTTTGAACTAAATGTGTTGAATATTTCTGTGAATGGAGTCTGGTGGCTTTGTAGCAGTTGTTCCTGGTTACAGATCCTAATCACATATAACAAACTGAGTCTGTCAGTGGCAAAAACAAACACTTTTAGTGGACATGCATTGATGGTGTCAACATGCCCAGAGGGATTTCACTGCCCGGCTGCAGTGCTCTCATTCAATACTGAACCAGTATGAAAAATTGTTGTCCCCGCTGGACACAAAACATGGGAAAATAAGGTCCATAAACATAATATTTGAAACAAAATTCTCCCGTCCGTCGTGATTGTGTGAAAGTGCTGCCTCACCTCCACTCACCACCTGGTCCTGATCGTTTCAGAAAAGTCAAAAATGATCATCATCAGACAAGTTGTGATGAATAAAGGAATCTTAATCTTAAGTGTCGGGAGAGGGGCTCCAGTACACTGTCTGCAGTTTCAGGTTAACTGGGACCTGAGTGGGATTTCTTCAACTAAGTCTTAGTCAAATATATAAAGTTACCACCTGCAGTGTGGCGTATTCCCGATGAGCTGCTTTTATTTTGGCACAGTTCATTATTTATCCTTCACTTGATTGTACTACCGCCATCGAGTAGAAGGTTTTTTATTATGTTTTTTGCAGGGAACTGATGCAGGGAACACACTAATTGGACCCAGTGAAAATTGAAAAGCAGGTCATCATTGCTAGTTTAGAAGGGAAACAATCAATATTTGTCTGACATGAGTTGCCATCACCTCACATTGGTTAGCGGTATATTAATGAAAGCATCCTGTTTTCTACATGGGAAATTACAGCTGCGGTAATGACAAGTTGTACTAGTGTCTTAGGAGATGACAGGGATGACACACACACAGAGGTATCGTACTTGCCCCTCAGACTTGCAGACACCTTCATTAGTGTTGCGGGGGCAGAGTGGTAGCTCATTAGCAAGGCAGGCACGACAGCAACTGTGTGCATGTGTGTACCTGAATGCACATGTATGTTTACATGGAAACCCTCCTCACCCTGTATCTAAAAGGCTCCTGCGGTGAGACACACACATTTGTCCAAGTCGGTGACCCCAGACAGCCGGGTCCTGACCTCGCTCTGATTAAACCAGCCACATTATTATTGTAATCTTCATCAGAGTCATAAGAATTATTCCTCCTCCCGCCACAGCTGTGAGCTCCCCGGCAAGCTCGCGTGGGCGCTCGTTTTTCACATCTGTGTGCTTTTATCTGTGTTTAGAAATCCATGTGTTATCTGCCTCTCAAGTGCACGTGTTTGCACCTCCTATCAGTGTGTGTGCAGTCAGCGGCCATGTTTGTTTTGCTTTCACTCCAGTGCTGTGCCCTTACACTGTTCTGGTGGAGCTGCAGCCGTTTGACATGAGCTAATGGCTCTCTAACCAGTGGCTACGACAGCTCTAAGTTGTTATAATACCTGCAGAAATGTCAGAAGGGAAGTAGTGCTGTGATCTTTTTTTAGTCTCCTTGCTCTAATGGATGATGACGATAATGCAGGCAGAGCTGGTATTTTATGTGTTTTGTTTATTATGGTATATAACAGACGCTTATAACAGTGCTGTGCTGCAATGCCATACTGCCACCTAGTGGTAGAGTTGTGACTCATGGGTTCAGTGGCTTTGCGATGACTGCATTTGTTGTGTACCATGCTGATGTGAATGTGCTGGTCTTTGCCTGTTTCTCTTTGTCCCTCGCTTTCCTCTTTCTCATTACAGACCGTCTCGCTGAACAAGCACCTGAGTTCTCTCATGCCGGGTCTGAGCGCGAAGGTCTTCAGGACGTACAACGCCTCCATCACTTTACAGCAGCAGCTCAAAGAGCTCACAAACAGTAAGTCGCTCACACTCACTATGCTATAAAGCAGTCTAATGTTTCATAAATCACTTTTACTGGCAGCAGCTGGACATGTACCAGTCGCTTCGATACTGGAGCCTTTTATCAGTCTGGCTCTTATCATTGGCTGCTTGTGCCATGATAGAACTTTTTTTTTATTTTTAGCTCACTTGATTCAAGATACCCCGACATCAGCCAGCTTCTGCAGTCATGGCAGGTGCATGTTATCACTGTACCCAGTGCTGTGCACCTCTTCCTCGCTCTTATCGCCGTCCCATTGGTTGCCTCTGCCATAGTTTCTCATTCAGAGATAGAAGTGTCACACTCTCCTCTCATTCCTGCATTGCCACTGAGAGAAAATCTGCAGGTTGACATGTGGTTCTACTGGGTGCGATGTGGTGTGATGGTGGGTGGGCAATAACAACACGAGGGACCCCAGAATGGTTTTACCTTTCACATGTCTGTGCATACTTGTGGTCATATGTGTGTTCTCAGTTGGATTTTCCTGTTTAAATACAAATGACTGTTCTGTCACCCTCCGAAGAGTTTGACAGTACGGCAGAGAAACTGCTGTCCTACAACAGGGCCAACAGAGCAGTTGCTATTCTGTGTAACCACCAGCGGGCGCCGCCAAAGACCTTTAATCAGTCTATGGCCAACCTCCAGGCCAAGGTAAGGAGCGCTTGGACACAGTCATTCTTCACATCAACACAATGCAGGAGCAGGGACAATAATGTGCTGCTGTCACAGTTTATTGAGAGAAGACTTTGAATTGTTGTAACTTTTCCAGCCCAGTCAGTGACATTTTGAAGCTGACAGTAATCCACATGTAAAAAAAATGCCTATGTCCTCAACCCAGATTGACGCTCGAAAGGAACAGCTGGCGCAAGCAAAGATGGAGCTGAAGCAGGCCAAGAAGGAGACCAAGACCAAAGGCAGCTCAGACCCCAAGCTGCAGACGTAAGAGTAACAAGCAAAAGCCCAGCAAGCTCTGGACATCAAACCACCAAAAATGATTGACAGCAGTCTCAAAATACAAACACGTCTGTGCAGAGTGAATCAAAAGGTGCACACACAGACCTGTAGGAAGGTACCTGCAAACATTAACAGTAGCTGCCTCACTGTGAACGAGGAGCCGCGGGCTAATGCTGTAGGAAATGTTAGATCTTCAACATGAAATCGCAGAAGGTGTGAGAATAACCCTGCTGTTCATTTGTCTTTGTGTCTAGAGCCAAAAGGCCATTACAGACACTGTTAGCTCTGTTACAGCGCAGTCAGACATCCACATATGGACTCCTGCTTCTGTGTGCACACTCCGCATTGCTTTTGATTCCTGACTGAGAAGTTAATCCTTGGATTATGTAGTATTGAGCAGCACAGAGAAGAAGAGCATTTGGCTGTGCTGGACATCAGATGCCATTAGTGACAACAAAAAGGATACTTAGACAGAGTTTGCATTTCAGCCAGGACTCAAAATCACACACTGACACGCTGCTGTCTGTCTCTCTGAGACCGTTTCACTCGTTTACAACATTGAATGATTTGTTTTTCATAGACAGTGGTTTTCTGCAGGTGGGACATTTTCTCCTGTTTTTTTGTTATTTGGCGTCCTCTGGTGATGAAGGCTACACACTGATGGAAACACACTCCTTTTTGCCTGCCCACAATGTGGAAAGAATGCACATAGAAAGATCAGGAGTCTTATTTCAAACCTGTTTCTGCCAGAGGTGTCTGACTCTGTGGCACCTGCCTTGGTGTAAACATATTTTCTGTCAGGCTGGTGAAGCGAAAGAAGGCGGCAGTGATTCGCTGTGAGGAGCAGCTACTGAAGATGGAGGTCCAGGCGACTGACAGAGAGGAAAACAAACAGATTGCACTGGGTACCTCCAAGCTCAACTACCTGGACCCGCGCATTAGCGTGGCTTGGTGAGTGAGTATTAACACTGTAAACAAACTTGTTGCCTTGGTGAAAACGCTTGTACATATTCTGCCTAAATTCATGCATGTGCTTGCCTACGTGTGAGCACACAGACGTTGAACTACCTGCACCACCTCCACCCGGGGCCTGTAGCCAGCTTATTGGGTCAGCCTGCTCATTATGAGTTTAGTTTGGGATTTTGCACTTCTTATCCCTGTTTATCATCATAGTAACACGAGTTACAGGCTCGACCAGGCAGGCTCAGCTCAGAGGATCTGGTCAACAACCCGCGTACTGACTAACCAATCTCTCTGGAAAACCTGTCATCATTTCCACAAGTATTGCATGCACAGTAATAACAGATTAAAACAATGAGATTACAGATGGTTAGACTCACTCGGTCTGCTGTAACACTTTTTTTGGTTTATTTGGTTGTATTTCTATCATTTCTGCTGCTTGTATTCTTGCAGTGTGTTCATGGTCTCCACGTGGACACCTTTGTTTGTTTTTAAGAGAAAGAAATGAGACCTGTTGAAAGATTAACTGCCGGGTTAACCTTGATATTTATTCTGCAGTCTGTGCTTAACAATCTCGTTCCCGTGTGTTCAGGTGTAAGAACATGGGGGTACTCGTAGAAAAAATCTACAATAAGAGCCAAAGGGACAAGTTCGCCTGGGCCATCGACATGACGGAGGCAGACTTTGAGTTTTAACTTTAAACTCCAGTCTCATCAGCTGAAACTGAGATGCAGTTAAGGAACTGTTCACTTTCTAACACATACAGTTCTTGACATTACATTTCTAATGTTCATGGATTACTGACGTACTTCATTAGATCATGTGACGTGTTTTGTTTGCCGCTGTTCATTTCTGTTTGATGCTCTTGGCACTTTATTTTGAAGATCACTGTGGGTTAGTTGTTTAGTTTGTTCATTTTGCACTTGCATTCATTTGAATAAAGTTTCTTTCTATGCAGTGAAGTGACAAAGGCGTGGTTACAGTCTGTCTAAATGCTACATTGTTGTAAATACCTCTAATTCCATACTCACTAAATGCCAGTCAAAAATATTTTATCGACCATAATAAAAGATATATTTCTAATTCCTCAGATTAGTAATACTAAAATGGAATTTCACTACATGTAAACAATGTAGAGCAAAAAACATGCAACACTGAGACGTTCCAGATAATTTGCATTATAAAATACAAGTGTGGCTTGAAAAAATAAATACAGAAAAACACTGAGCACCTTATTGTTAATTCTATTTTTAGAAATTCACTCAGCACCTAACCTAATATTTATTATGTAACACATGACAAACAGTATTGTATTAAATAGCTTTAATAGAGGAAAATTAGAATTGGAATGCATCCCACAGCTTGGTAGTATCAGTGCTGTTTGGAAAACACTGCAGGCTTCAGATGTTCACTGTGCCCATTTCCCATGTTGGTAGGAATGGAGGTTGTACTGGCCTGTTCGCCTGCGGGTTGTACTGCTCAGAGCAGGTTCGGGCCAAACTGTCCCCCTCTCCTCGTGGGATTTAATTAATTATATCTGATGGCAGCGAAATAACCACCAGGTCTGCGCACAAGTCCATAAGTTGCATTCCTGCACATATTAGGTTCTGAAGGGCATATCACACTATTCTAGCTTACAAATAACGTTCAACTTTTCAAGTCATGACACAACTGGAACCGTTTATCACAATATTCGATAATATAAAAAAGCATTTCACACTACAACACACCAAATCAATACAAGTCATTTTCAGAATGACAAAAAGTCTGCTGCTCCTGAATATAGGACCGACTTCACTCAGTGTTACTGAGGAACCTGCGGACAGATAAAACACACGGTCCATGATGGAGGAAACTGGTTCAAAGGCAAAAGGTGAATTCATTCAGAAACAGGTGAGCGTACATTTTGACACATTAACGTGCAGGATTAGCACCAAGTGCTTCAAATGGCAACAGACCAGACATCTATATCTATCTATCTATACGTATATATATATATATGTGTGTGTGTGTGTGCGCATGTTAAAGCTGCAGTAGGTAACTTGTATAAAAGTAATTTTTTGTCATATTTGCTAAAACTGTCCCTACGCCCGGACGGCAGTACATGAAAAAACAGCTCCATTGGTCCCACCTACTGCTCCTACTACGATTTGCAAGAATCCACTGTGCCCGACACAAAACAACCAATCAGAGCCAGAGGAGCGTCTGAGGGAGTGTCTGACATCTGTCAATCACTACTCACACACGCTGCTCATGCTGCCGGCTGCCGCTCAGTCAAACAGCTCTGTGAGCGGCGTCAGGAGGCTAGTGAAAGCTATGGCGGAGCAACAGCCAATCACAAAGCAGAAACTGCCCATACCGCCGCTGCCAACAGCAGCATATACGGCTAAGACAACAAATAAGCATGAAGCTAATATGGTGATCGTTACCGTAACACTCTGCAGCGCGTGCGGTTTGTTAGCGACTGTGATGTAGCGGCTGGGCAGAGTTAGCTTGTTTCTGATGCTAAAGCTAACGTTACTGGTTGTCACGGCAGCCACAGACGCCGCAGGGAGGAGGGGCTTGGAGGCAGGGCATGAGTGCAGCGGAGAGGGAGGGGGAGTGAGGTCTGCTCTCTTCTCCATCTTACCTACTGCAGCTTTAAGAACATATGAAAATACACTGGTTTATACTGGTCCACCACTTCCTTTTTACCTTCATTATGAGCCTTGACCCTCTTTAGCCTTTTCCGGTGTTGCCTCAATCTCTTCAACACCAGCCTGGGTCATCAGATCAGCAATGTTCTTCTCCAAGTCATCGATGCGTGTGCTCATCTCATCAAGTGGAGAATCCATTAAGGAACATAATTCACAAATTTACTCTTTAATAATGATAATAACAGGCTTTACTTGTATAGCACCTTTCATACAGGAGTTGCAGCTCAAGGTGCTTTACTACAAAATAATGTGTGAGTCAGTCTCAGTCTATATTTTGATTATGAAAGGAAGCTGGAGAGTGAGTGAAACAGATGAGGATGTAAGAACTCTACAGTGAGACCTCAGTCTAGTATTAGATTAAAATTCTGCACCTTAATGCATTAATCAATGATCAATGGATTGCTGGCATTTTAAAGCACTGTTTAGGATATTCCTCCCGATGATCTGGTCTGACATGGTCTGGAACTTGTCCTGCATCTGCTGCAGCAGAGTCTGGACCTGTGAGACAGACAGCACAGATACTGTCATTGAAACAGCTGAGCCACAAATCAATGAAACTACTGATCAAAGTGGGTTCACTGAGGATGGCGGCCATACATCAAAACTACCAGTTTAATCTGAAGAGGACGTCAGGAGGTAGTGAGTGCTAGACAGACTGTATTTATATGGTGCTTTTCTACTCAACCGGCCACTCAAAGTGCTTTACACACATACCACCATCACCCACACACTGATGGAGTTCAGGATCTTCCCTAAGGAGACTTCGACACGCAGACCACCGACCTTCTCTATCACTGAAACCACAGCCATCCATAGCAACACACACACACCCCATAATCCCACTATAGGTGCACTATTCCAGACTAACAATGCTCTTGACACATGAGCCCTCCCACTCAGATGCACCATGCCTGTTTACTCTATGAATTACATAAAAAAAACTGCACCTGCTGATAACAAAACTATCTTTAAAGTAAGTTTTCTTGACATCAATGTCAACTCAGTAACCACGAGAGATGATTGTTTACGCACCATAAACTCATACTGCTCTGTATTGATACATTGTCTGTCTGTCTATCACATCACGTGACTGGTTTCCAAAGAGATGCCTTTGTCCCCAGACAGTGATCACAACTTTAATTTCACCAAACGGACTGTTCACATGCTAAAGACAGAGGTCACGAGGGGCCTTCCTCTGAGGAGGCACGAGGATAAAATGAAAGTGAATTAAACATGTAAATATAAACATACAGAACTGGGAGTCTTGGCAGGAAGGAGTTTTTTTAGGCTTTACTCGACAGTATCAGTGAATACAAAAGAACAACAACACGATTGTAGGAAAAATAAATAAAACTAGCATAGATGATTTTAACGCTCACCCTCATCTCCATGACAACACAGACACATTACCTCGCCTGTGTTTGTATTTACTGTAATAGATGAGAAGTAGATTTGCACAATGAAACTGCACATGATTCAAAACAATGACAGCTGACAGTAGAACAGTTACTATCAGAACACGTATCTCTACATAACTGACGTTACACGGCAGCATAACTTGTGTTTATGTAACGCTATGCGGGTTACTCGGTTGTGATTTGGTGATGTCCTTTACGGACCAACTGTCCATTACATAACGTGATGAAGCTAAACACAAGTCAGGACGTTTTGGCTTCACTAAACAGGTTGAACACACTGAGCACACGAACCTACATTAATAAACAAACAAATAACTAGCATGTAATGCTAACGATACTCTATACTCTGGCTAAGCATTTCTCGCTAGCCTATAGCTTGCCATCGTTAGCATCCTTATTGCTTCATGCTAGCTAGGCTAACGCTAGCTAGCTCGATCACGACTCACCACATTGGTAAGGTCCTGCACCGACTTGGGGTCCGTCTCAGCCATGTTGTAGAGTAAATGATTATCAGTGCCTAAACAGTACTAAAATTCAGAGAGCTGCCAACCGATTATTTTACTATCAGGTTTGCAACTGTTCGAAATAGATAGCAATCCCTCACACCACCCTCCGCACAGTCAGCTGTTCCACAACACAAAAACTCTCGCGAGAGCCGCGTCACAGCGCTAAGACTTGTGGAACATTGAGTTTTGAGTGGGGAGCATGTACAGTAGGCTGTTTATTAGTTTTGTTTACCTCCTCCTCCCCCACGAAGACCCCGTCATTCAAAGCATTTATCCATTAGAGCCAGCCTGCGTCCCATTAAACGCCCCAGCGAGCCACATGTTCAATGGAGGAGTTCGGTGCGTCTGAAAATGATGCAGAACCTGCATGTGCGTGTGTGTATTTGTGCGCGCGTGTGTAAGTGTGCCTGCCTGCGCGTGCACTCCTCTCCTCCTCTTGAGAACGAGTTCGGATCTGAAAGTCGGAATGGCCAGCGAGCGAAGTGTGCTTTGACGCCGGGACAGCTCTGCGGGTCGGTGTTTCGATAAGGTGAAAGAAAGTGGATGAAGGTGAGTAAAGTTGTGTCAGACGGACATAAAATCTGTACCAGCAGCGTCAGAGGGGGGGAGAACGTGCGCGTTGTGAGCGCGGCTTTTAAAACTAAAATGACCATTTTGGAACAAAGACGCAGACTTTCTCAGAGGACGTTTGTTTTGGATATTAGACAACTGTTTTGCTCAGAGCGCTGAATTCAACCTTACACACGTTCACTCTGCTCTGCGCGCTGGTATTAATGTGTAACAGTGTAACCAGACGCTGTAATAGCTGCTCCTCGCTGAGCTGCTGCGCTCAGCTGTAGTTGCCCAGTAGCCCCAAATGATGTGTGAGTGTTCAGACATGTCGGTGACCCAGCCCCAGGAAGCTATGCTTTGCTTACATAACACAGCTCGTTCTGTTACTGGAGGTGTCCCAACACATTCAGGCTCCTGGTGTCTGAACTTACTCACACCGTGAGGCAGAAGGAAATAGCTTGGGTTGTTAAATCCCTGAGTAATGTTTAACTGTTGCAAACCTGTAAAAAAGACATTTATGGGTTGTGTTTTGCATTCACTTCACATTGTTGATAGTTTAACAATGCAGAGTGTGTGTAGTTTTGCATTCACTTTGTGTTGTAATACAACCACGATTCCCCCAAAATCTGGGATGCTGTGCTGGGACGCTTTGTGAAACACAAATACAACAGAATGTGGTAACTTGCTACTCAACTGAAAACGGCGCAAAGACAATATATTTAATGTTTGACCTCATCGGCTTCATTCTGTTAATACATTCTTATTCTGAACTTGATTCAGCAGCTCTTGGGAACTGGGAAAGTGGTGGAATGCTCCAAAAACACCTGTTTGGATCATTCCACAGGTAAACAGGTTGATTGGTAACAGGTGAGAGTGTCACGATTGGGTATGAAAGGGGCATCCTGGAAAGGCTCAGTCGTTCACAAGCGAGGATGGAGAGAGGTTCACCACTTTGTGAACACATGATTGGACAAAGGAGATTAACACATGAGCTCAGGAACACCTCACAAAACTGTCGTCGGCAAGCACAGTTTGTTTGCATGTGATTGCATTCTGTTTTTATTTATCTTTACACTGTGCCCCAACTTCTTTGGTGGTCTGCAGAAATGACCTGGAGACACGCACTGACCTGCTGTATCGATACCTTGAGAATTGGCTGGAATTGCCTCTACCGTTTCTGCCAGAGCATCTGGGCCTTGGCTGGGATACTGAAGTCTTTATGTCCTTACTTACAGCTGAGTTATGTGAAACAACACATGTCTAATGAGTAATCAGACCCTGTTCGTCTTCTCAATCACCGCTGACGCTCCAAGTGCAGCTGCATCTGCTGCCGTGTTGAAACGGCCCATTATCAGCAGTCCAATCGTGACGGCGATAAAAGTTACCACTAGACAACCTGTTTGTGAGGTTTTCATTTTGTTTTGACTTATGCACTTCTCACTGTGTTAACCCAGTGTTGACTGCTGTTTAAGCTACACCGAGCGACTTCTCAGCTGACACTTACTGCCAAATATGTATAGGAGCATAAGACTTTATTTTTTGCTGCCCCCTGTTTTAGATTTTTGATTTGCCAGTGAAACTATTGTTACACAGTCACACAAGAACCAATTTTCCGTACTTCTCACCATTTGCATCATTCTGGCTCTTACATCAAGAGTGTCCACATGCCATTTCCTTTCCCACAGAGTTGTTTATCAGAGTCAAATAGTCTGAAATGTGATGAACCACTCTGTTTGTTCTGTGGGGTGCTCTGGAGAACGAGTGGACACGGCCCGGTCGTCAGAAGCAGACTGTCACAGGCAGAACAGGCGGTGTTCACTTTGTCATTAAAGAGAGAAAATCTCACTTTTTGCTGTACTGTGGGAAGTACAAGGATTTGAGAGGTTTTCTTTCTAAAAAGTAAGCAGTATGTGTCCTGGGTTCATCTTCATGAGCCACCTTATCTGTGTGGAGAAAAGTCAGTGTGCAGTATTATCTGCAAAATATGTCGACTGTTGTCATGCAATCAGAGAAGCATGCACATAGTAAATATCTCTGAATGATCCCATCTGTAAAAGATCGTGTGTGTTTGAAGTCTATTTGTTATCTTGTCATCATCCATTTAGTTTTATTGTGTAAAAAGGTGAATTTAGCTTTGGTAATAATGTAACTTGAACATTTGTGCCTTATTTGAATTTGAGTTTGAAAGAGAGAATTTCTATCATTGTCCCTGTAGAAACTGGTGTTACAACCCCTCAAGAATGCCTGCTAACACCTGCCAAAAACACCGCTGTTGAAAGGATTAGAGTACACAAGTGTATGGAGTAGCTGTGCTGCAGACTGGACATCTTCTTAATAATATGTGTTTAACTGTGTGCACATTCAGAGTGAGGAACCTGTGGTGTTAATTACTAATTAAAATAATGTGATTATTCAGTCCTTCAATAATTAGATAACAACCATGCTTCCTCTCTGCCTGTGCTCCTGAATTTATAGACAAGCAATATGATTGACTGCAATAAAAAAGGTTTTCTAATCCAGTTTTCCAGCTGGTGAGTTCTACTTCTGTGATCGGTTGGTGGTGGTAGATTAGTGGCGGACAGAGAGACGGAGCTGTTAGTGTATTTGTTTCTGAAGAGCTTTAGTGACAGTCTCGGCAGCATCTCGGCACTACCTAACTCTGCCTAACTCCAGACTAATCCAAAAATAGGGGGGTGGAGCTGAGGTGGACCAAATGAAGACTGGTTGCTGAAAACTAGCAGCTAGCAGTCACTAAATGTGTTCATGCCCATAATTATGCTTAATTTAAAGCCTTAATCTAATTTAAGAAGAAGAAGAAGAAGAAACGTACTTTTATTGTCACATCACACAGTTAGTTGCACACTATATGCACACGCCATGCTTCCCATGAAATTATTTTCTCCGCATTTAGCCCATCCTTGGTCCGTCCTTCCTCCACGGCAGACCAGGAGCGGTGGGCTGCCAGCCGACACCATGTTGGCTGTTCGTCACCATTGGTCAGGTGGTGATCTTCTTGCATGTTTTTAGTGGGGGTATATTTTATGGAGGATACTCCAGGTGAACACGGGGAGAACATGCAAACTCCACACAGAAAGGCCCCTTTTTCCTCGAGCAGCAGGCACCGAAGGCATGGTGGAGGACACGCCACCGGCGCCCACAGCGAGGATCGAACCCGGGACCTTCTAGCTGTGAGGCGACAGTGTTACCACCGTTCCACCGTGGCAAGTGAATTGTACAAAAATTCACCCATGTACATTTTAGCTATGGAGACCAAAACCTCTTTTGTACCATGCTGTAAACATGTACACATCTATGGGAATTGACTCGCTTTTGGAGGCAAAGTCAACTGGCCACATGAGGAGCTGCAGTTTGTGGCACCTCAACATATGTTTGTTTACCTGTTGCACCTCTTCTATATAATAACCTTCAGGTGTGACCATCTCTAGCTGTACAGTATGTGTCTGTATGTGCACATACTGTATGGACAGCATGTGCATTTGGGCTGCACAGAGGAATTGTTTTTATATTTTTTGGAAAATGTAGCACTATTATTTAAATACTTAAGAATTAGCTCCAAAAATGATTTAAAAAAAAAGAAAAAAGTTGAGGTATTATTTCACTTACTAATCAGTCAGTAACTGAAATAATATTTTCTGACTTTTTGCCAATGACTGGTAACCATAAGAAAATGCAGGAAAAGGGAAAAACAGGCATATTCAACCTACAAACATTGAGAGACGCTGAGTTGTTTACAGTAGCTACAGAAAAAAGTCTGCACCCACATGTTAGTTTAAGAGTCTGTAATACACTCAGTGGAAAGGTGAAAACATGGTCAAGGACTAAAATCTGTGTACTGAGTTGTTGTTGCTGCTGTGCATATTTAAGAATATACTGTGTAAATTCTATTTTCTCTAAATCTGAAGATATGTTAATGTTTGCATGAGCTTGGCCATTAGGCCAGAGCCGCCGTCTTCCTTTAATGAGATTTGTTGTAGTGAGAGAGAGTATTGTGCAGTCAGCAGGGAGAGTTATTTAAAACAGACAAAACACAAACTGGTCCATACACAGCTGAGGCATTTAAGTGTAATCAGCTTAATAAGTCTTACTGCTGTTGGCCTGTTGGGGAATGTTGGTTTCAGACCCTGTCATTGACCTCTGGTTACCTCAGACAATCCATCCACGGTCACTCTGCTCAACTCCCATTATTTTGAAAGTGACCTCTCATTTTGCTGCCTCCCAGGTGCAACCTCTAGACCCCCCCGGACACCCCTAAGCGTGTCTCAGAGTGATGGACGCAGAGGTGGTTCTGAAGGAGGAGGACATGGACGGCTCGTGGACGTTGCTGTCCTGGCTGGCGTCCTGCCTCATGGTGTTCGGGGGAGCCCTGCCCTATGTGCCACAGTACCAGGAGATCCAGAGGAGCAGCAACAGTGAGGGCTTCTCCACCAGAGTCTGCCTGGTGCTGCTCATCGCCAACATCCTGCGCATCTTCTTCTGGTGAGGAAGACAGGGACATGTCCGTGTATTCACACCTTTTCGTATGAGTTTTCGTATGTCCTCTGGATTTTTTCCATCTACTTTCTTCTTTTTTTGCAACTCGGATGGGAGAGGCCATCTGCAGTCATTCCTCAGATAGATTAAAATGAGATTGATTATATCATGTGAGCCGTATACTGTATACTGAGGCTTAACTCTTCTTAAATTGTTTTACACATCAGGGAACCCTGGCCATTGTCCAGACTCGAGGGACAACGGCCTGGAAGAAGAGGGGATTTAATAGATTATTTTACAGAATATGGTTGGAACGTTGTATTATTTATAAGGTCTTTCTGTGCTACTTGTAGCCCAGACGACATGTCCTTAAACGAAATCCTTAGAATTGAATAGAATAGTCCTGTGTGTTGCAAATAAACTGTGGTGTTTATTTGCCATCTTTATGCATTATTATTATTACTTTAATTGCGAATGCCACATGAGTTTGTTGTCCGTGCTGTATTTTTAGATTCTCTCCATCTGGAATGTGATGGGTGCTTTGGTTGTGTCCTTGTAGGATAGGGAAACAGTTTGAGCTCACCCTGCTGCTCCAGAGTGTGGTGATGATCATCACCATGTTTGCCATGCTCCACCTCTGCTGCGCTGTCCAAAACACCAACCGAGTGAGCACCAAGCAACACCGGCTTTCAGGTAAGCAGCTCTGTGCCGAAACAGCCTTGACTTCTGACAGTCATAACTGACAGCAGCTGACACAACAACACAATCACTGCCATGCGTATATAGTAATTAAAGTTCAGTGTGGTGATATATCCAGCATGCCACTTCTCTGTGTCAGCATTTTAGATGCCAAGGGCTTCAACTCCTACGTCTTGCCAAAAGAGGGGGCCATTGGAAAAGCTTACATGGCGAGACTGCTGTTTTGAAAATACCTTGTCTCTGACAACCACTGATTAACCACTAATTTGACATTTATTTGCTTTATTCTTTCCTGAATAGTGACTTAAGGCTCTTTAGGTCTGACATTAAAACAGATGCAGCAACACGCTGGTAATGGTAAAGCCTGAACGGTAATGAAAATAATGGTCATAGGTAAGAAAGTGCAAGGGAAAACACATACATCCTATGGATATGTTAGCTGATCTACTGCCACACGTAAGATTAGTCATGCATGTGTGTTTGTGTGTGTGCAAAGCCATCCAGAATTATTCAAAGGGTCACTCTTCATAGGAACTGTCTTTTATGGTAATTGTATTTTTTTTTCCCATAGAGATGCTGGAGTTGATTGCTTCTGCAAATGGGCTGACAGACAGTCGATCTAAGCACAGTTTTTATTAGATAACAGCATATGGAGTGCAACAGAATGATTGAATATCGTAATACTCAGATCATGCAGAGCAGAATGCATTATTAAAGACAGAGATTATGACAAGTGTTTGCTTTGACGTTGTTTGACCTGCAAGGGGGGAAATAGGAAAGCTGAATGTGTGGCGAATTTGTGTCGCTGTCAGTGACAATTCTGTCAGAGTGATTTAGAAACCAGAGACTGCATGTGTTTGGACACAAGAGCAATGATCATCTTTATTATAGGCATCTGTGAGCCGGTGTGTTACTCATCACAAGCCCGTTTTTTTATTTCAAGGCCCACGCTTCAACTTTTTTTATGGCGAGCACAACAATTTATGGTGGTGGATTGCTTGTTTTCTCTGAGGGTGAAGCACCTTCATTGGCTTTATTTCTGTCTGTGCTCAGTATTTGTACACGTGTTGCACACACATAGGACACCAAGCCTGCCTGCAAGCCAGTGATGCAGCTCAGGATCAAATTTTCTCACACCAAGTTTGTCTTTTGTGACCTATCGCTAAAGCACAGCATGACCGCCCTCTTACATTAAGCCCCCCCCCCCCTCTGAAGGGTGGGCCTGAGGTCTGGTTTCACAGAGCAAGAGGGGAGATGGTGGGGGTCAAGACAAGAATAGATCAGAGCAGTCTTTCGTCCCAACTGTCCAACCCAACTTTCGTCCCTCCATCCCTCCAAGTCTTTCCAGCTGATCGAGGTCATCTCTATGTAAAGAAGTTTCTTTTCCCAAGACACACTTTGGCATGATGTGGAACTGTTTTTGAAGATCTGTCAGGCTGAACTCTTACTCGACATTTCTCCGCTCCCCACCCAGCATCCTTCTCTGCTCTTTAGCCTCCTCTTCTTCCACCTTCCTTCACTGTTGTCCTCCTGTCCTCTCTCCCGCTTGTCCCTCTGTTACTCTTTCATCTGCTCCCACCTTTCCTCCTCCCCTAACTCCTCCTTTCAGCTTGGACATCTGAGACTGAAGTCCATGTGCGCCATACCGGGGTCATCCTGTGATCCCACTGCCTGCCTGCCAACACCTGTTCCCCGCTCACTGACCTCAATTCCAGCTCCTGAACACACACACACACACACACACACACACACACACTGAGAGACACTGTGAAATGGAGGATTGCTTGTCACTTGATGAGTCTGATTCGTACATGTTACATGCTGTTGTTGCTGATTGGGCTGATTTCCCCCAGTCCACTTTTTTCATACTGCTGAAGGGATGTCTTGCCGTGTGTATATTGCTGTAGGTGTTTTCTGTGTTTTAGTGATACATGTCTTCTGATATTGCTCTTTATATCACTGAAGGGTGTTCAGTGTGCTGCAGGCAAAATCTGGCATGCTGTTTGGATTCATGTGGGCTCCAGCCAAGCTTTTTCTGCTAAGCACAGCTGCTTGTAGTAATGCTAAATGCTTAGATATAACTTACCCAGGCCTTTTTCAAAGTGGGTTTATTCGATTGAGTCCCAGCCTGAGTTTGATTGCCTGCTCTCCCCTGAACCTGCTGGTCTACTTTCATACTTGTTTACTGTTGTTTCCATCCACAGTACATTTACATAACGCTCTCCTCAACAAACCGTAGGCGTTAACCGTTGTTGCCAGGAAACAATGCTGGATACCTTTCTGATGTACGGTATGTAAGGAAAATGGAGAACAGTGTATGGGTGTAGCCACGTTAGTAGTCTTTATTGTCATTTTGATCGTATACGTCGAGTGCACAGTGAGATAAAACAACGATCCTCCAACACAGAGGCTACACACAACCAATAATCATCATGCACACTGCAGGGCTACAACATCTGCTTATTTTTTTCACTGAGGTTTATTTATTTATTCATTCACACATGCATGATAGTGTAAATAACTCTACATCCATTAAGTGGTGAATTCACCAGTGTCAGATCATCAGTGTCAGATAACACTCAATAAGAAACAACAATTTATTTATACTGTTGGATTTATACCCTACATTGAGTAGGGTGTTTCTAAGTACTGTTGGGCTTGCAGCACATCATCAATCATGAGAACATGCTGAAGAGGAGCCCCTGTTTCATGGAGCAACAGTATAGAAACCATTAAGGAACTGAAAGGAAAAGGAGAACACAGTTGACAAGTCATACACAGAGGATGTAAATGGCAAGTGGTTGATTTAGGGAGTCGCAAAAAGCAGGGGGTGTCCATTTCCTCATTGACATCCGTGCCTGGAGTGTAGATCCACAGTAGTTCATGTGTCGTTCGTGTGTTGCTGTGTCCGCCCTCTGTGGGAGTTGGACGTGTTCTGTTCCAATGCAACTGAGAGGCAACAGCGTGGTTCATTAGGCTGATGTGGTTGGCCACAGGGCTCTTTTGGTCATGCTCTCTGATTTGTTCTGAGATTCTGTTTTTGAGCAGTGTAGAGGTTTTGCATGTGTGTGGACATCCACAGCAGCACTTGAGTATTGGTATCACATTGGTGGTTTTACCTGAGATGGTACCATTAGCAATAACAGATAGTTCACTTGTGTGTGGCTGATGAATGTCTTGGTTTTGCTGGTGAAATGACTCTCTTACGGTCAATCTCTCGAGGGATCTTTTCCATAATGTTGTCAGCCACAAAGAAGAACAATCTGAGCTCGTCAGTGGTAAAAACAATCTGTTTTAGCAGATTTGCTTTGACAGCGCACACACGGCCAAAGGGACTACGCTGCAGAACATTTTGCAGCTTCTGGCTACAGTGCTTTTGTTCTGTACTCAAACTAGGGATGCACATTTGGGATTTTTTTTTATGACCGTTAACCGACGCCCTTTAACGATTAATAACCGTTAACCGATAAGATTTAAATGCCCTTCCATGCTGCCATTCCGACATTCCGTCATTCCGACGATGCACACACGATGCACAAACACATTAAATCCGTCATTTACCGCCAGCTGCAGTGAATGTGCAAAACAGGGGATCGAGTCCCAGCTGACCCGTCCGGGAGAGTTGGCTGCCACGATGTTGCGCGCGTTGTCGTGGACGCATACGGACACTTTCCCACTAAGTCCCCACGTCTCCACTGCATCAACCACTTTAGCTGTGAGGTTATCAGCTGTGTGTCTACCTGGCATGCTCTGCGTTAACAGGACGGCAGAATTAACTTTCCAGTACTCATCGATATAGTGACATGTAATTGTCACGTAGTTCTCTGTTGTGAGCGCGGTCCAGCAGTCCGTTGAAATAGCCACGAACTTAGTACTTGCAAGTCGCGTTTTACCCCCATGAGTTGATTGAATTACGTAGCTTAAAAACAAAATTGACCGTTAGTCTTAATCGGTTAGAGTTACTGTTATCGGTTAACGGTTAAACGGTTAACCATGTGCATCCCTAACTCAAACAATTTCAAAAGTTGGTGTCCCCATTTTTTACTCACACACAAAAACAAATTGTCTGGGACATTGAACACCAGCAAAGTCCTGCACCGAGGGAAACCCTGATGCACGGCCCAAAGCCCCACACATTAACAGTTTAAAATGTTTTCTTCTTCTTAGACTCGTTGTCTGTTTAAACTTCCATTCAACCGTTAGGGAAATCAGTCTGCTTCTAAGTGGACCACACTCCTGCAGTGTGACTACAAGGATGGTCCACCAAGAAGGAAACAAGACACACTCCTCCGCAAACCTCCAAGGAAAGACAAAGGACAGATGTCACCCGAATGAGCTTCACCTTTTCATTTAATTGGAGGCTGAAAGAGAATCAACATAATTAGACCCAATTGAATTTTCGAGTCAGCTCACCTTCATTATCATTAATGAGCAGGTATGGACAGGGTGAATTTAATGTATTTTTCTTTGTGTGTGTGCATGCGTGTGTGTACATTAGCTGTTAATGCTGCTTAAATCTGGTGATGGCGCAGCAGCTGCAGAATGAAAGCTCAGCAAAACTAAGCTGTTTTTGATCTGTCAGCATTGTTTTGGTCATGAGTGGTCAATGTTACTGCTCAGGTAATACAAATACACATATCTTTCATCTCATTGTGTACATGTACAACGAGACTCAGGGTGCCGGATCAGGCCACATAGTAGAAAAGGAATATAAATATAAAATATAAATGTGAAATATAAAAATATCAAAATATAGATACAGGGAAAAATGATACATAGGCATAGAAATTGTGCAAATTGTGTGCGCACACAGACCCATAGAGGTAAAACTCAAACATCAATATGTTGATATTTAATAAGGAAAATATGTTCTGAATTAATTCAGAAGTGAAATATGTTGAAAATGAATTTTGGTTACTTGTGGACTTAAAGCGGAGCTTCATCTGCAGAGTCTTCGTCATGGTCTCTACACTGAGCTGACTCACAGTTATGACTTTGCAGTGACTTCCAGTGGCTGCCCCAGGGTGCCATATTAAGGGTCCTGACCTTATGATACTGGGATTTCAAGGCTGAGAGGGTTGAGGGGAGAGAATACGCTCAAAGGCAACTGTGACATCAGGCTAAGTGCAATGAAAGTGAGGAGCCACTGAACAAGTGTAAGTAGAAAGTGCAAGAGTAAGAACAAATGAGGAAATTGTTATTGCTTACATTTAGTATTCTGTGAATTATTTACACTAAGTGTCAAAAAATGAATGGAATTTTAATGATTTGAGCATCCAGAAGTTCACATTTGATCCAATAAAAAGTGGAACAACATCCTCCTCTACTGGTTGCACTGGGTAAAGCACAACCTGACTACTAAAGCACATTTCATATCAGCTCTTAAGCTGTTTTTTAATTTGTAACGTTCATGCATTTTCTGTTCTTGAACATTATTTTTCCACATTTAACCAGCCGACACTCAGCTTTCACCTGCCACGCCGCTTTGTGAGTCACCTGGCAAAGAGCTACAATTGCTTTTTAGCATCCTCTTTGTGGGAGCCAGCGAGAGCTTACCAGACCATAAACAGGAAGAGATGGGACTCTTGATTGCTGGTCTTGACCCTGCGGTCATCCTTAAAACCGTTAGCACTCAAGTGGTGAAAGCAATTTCAGTTTGCTTCAGATAACCTCTTCGGGAGAGGTTAGACAGAGGACGCGTGATAGGAATCGCTTAAAGAAGGTCTGCTCAGTCAGTCAGTGCGCTAATACTCACTGCTAATGTTACAGAATGAACTCTCTCTTTCACACAGCCAGGCTAGAGCATGTGATCACGAACCCGAGTCGTTCAGGCTGTCCTAGAGCTGGAAACTCACCGAGGACCAACCAGTATACCTTTGAAATAAAAGAGCGAATCAGTAGGCTCATAGCTACTGTTTTAGATGTTGAGGGGAAGCTGAACATTTGACTTTTTCACTTCCAGCTCACATGTTTTCCCAGACTGTACCGAAATGTGAACCTTTAACTTCCCTGTGTTGAGGCTGCTTCTTGGGCTAAGTTCACTGCTCCTCCACGTGACCACCTAATGCATTATTAGTGGAGGGTGAAAGTGTTTGCATTTCTCCTGACAAATGTGTGACTTTAAAAAAAAAGAAAGAAAAGAAAATAGGTGGCTTTTTTTTGGCCTTTTGTCGATGGAGAAGATGCAGCAAAGGGCCATAGGTTAGGAATGGAGCCCAGGCCACTGCAGAAAGGACGCCGCCTTATTTCATGGAGCGCACCCTCTTCCAGGTGAGCTAATGGGCACAACCTAATGTACAGCTTTTAACAGCGTTTGAGGACAACATTTCTATGAAAGCCTTGTCTGCATGTGTTTTTTCCGTTCTCTTGTTGAGTCTTTTGCTCTTGCGTTTGTTTCCGACTTCGACCCAATCCACTGTCACAGTAAGGTAATTACTGAATGGTGCAGTGCAGAGTATCACGACTCTGCCACTCACCCTTATCTGCAACATTCTGGCAGCACTGCAGTGGGACGAATCAGACGTAACAAACACAAGCACGCACAGAGACACACAGTGACACTGACACGCAGACATACGCTGTGCAACCCAAACAATGGCATTGAAATAGAACACACAGAAGTGTTCTGCTTACTTTCAACATCAAGTGCATTTAATTAAAATGAAACCCTTGATAACAGCCCTGTTTAATTAGCAAGTCAAATGAAGTCAGGTAGGTGAGAGGTGCTTTATCAGCAGTCGACCTTATTGGATTACATGGACAGAATGTTTAAATATGGAAACAACATAACAAGCCTCAGAGGGAGAGTGTGGACGTCATTTTTTGTAAGTTTTCACTGAAAACAGAAGAGCTGCGATGTCAGAACGCGTAATGTTTCCCATTATATCCTTACATAGTCCCTGAAAAATGCTTACGAATGGGAATTGGTAAGATTTTATTGATACCAGTTCCATTATTTATTCTGCTGATCGGTCCAATTCTTTTATCCAATCCCTTATTGATTTCTGATTAGCTTGAATCCAGCTGGCTATAGCCTGAGAGCTTGCTGTAGAGACTGTCTGTACAGCTTTTGTTTTCATTTCGGTCTTCGTAGTGAAACTCAAAATCTGCTAAACCTGCCCGTGTGGCACTAATGTTAGCATAAGAGGATATTCACCCTCGTTTAAAGACATGCTGCTCAGCTGTGGCACTTGTGTCAAATACATGGCGTTCCTGGAATTTGAGCCCACGTTGCATAGAAAGGTGTTTCAGCATATTACTCATTTTTGCTTTAAACTTGCTTGACTTTTACTTGTAAAAAGCTGCGCAAACCCTGAAACATACATTAATGCGGAGGGCCTAAAAAATATTACTTCATTACCGAGGTTTGAATTGAACTAAAGAAAAGAAGTATGGATGCGAGGGGCTGCAGCACCAGGCGTGCTAGAAGCAGGCATTATAAAAACCATCAATTGATGCAGAGACAGAGTAAAAGAGAGAGAGAGAATATGGACAGCAGTGTCGACGTGATAAAAAAACTTTCTTTGATGTGCTTTATCAGCGACGTGTATGAACGTCACTGCAGACTGGAGCCTCTGCTAACAGTGACAGACACGCAGAGCTGCGTTTAGGCTTTGCTCGTCATCTCTATGAAACGTCTGTATCCTCACTGTCCAGGCTCTCTCTCTCTCTCTCTCTCTCTCTCTCTCTCTCTCTCTCTCTCTCTCTCTCCCTCTGCATCGCCTCCTCTCCTCATGCAGTTCCGTGTCGTTGGCCGTGTAGCCGCTGTGGCTGCTTTGACAAATGGTGTTCAAGACTGCTGTCTGCTGTCGTGTGAAACGGTCTCAGATTAGCACGATAGTAGGAAAATAACTGTATAATTTATGCAAGACAGAAGAAGTCTGCCACTGCACATATCGTCATTCTTTTCTTGAAAGACAGACTGTTATGGTGAATATTCTGACTATGAGCCTATGCATAAAGTATCTTAACACCCACAGCTCAGTAAACGCCTTGAAATGTTGGCTTGATTGTGCTTAGAGGTTATTATGACTCATGCAATCTGTGGATGTGTCATGTGACATGTTGACCTGCCAAATGGTGCCTTGCTATAAATTAAGCCCCTGTAAGGAATTGTGGGATGGCATTATGTCATTTCCTTCGATTAAGGATGGTCCAGTGTATTCTTTGCTAAAAGAGAAAGGAAGCTTACGTCACTCATTCCGCTGTTAGAAATCTTCCTAAACAGACAAGAACTATTCCACTGCAGCCCTCTTACTGCGCATGCAGGTTGTTAATGGTATTAGTGACACCTGTGGTTTTCCCACTGTGACAAATCAACATGTCTGCCGTGAAAAAAACCTGTTTTCTTGTGCTCCATATCATACATTCTTTCCTCAGTCTACCCTTCAGGAGAAAACTTTGCTTGTCATAGTCAGATTTCATATTGTCATTTTTTCCTTTCTACACAGTTTGTACATTCAGTGATTTTTTTTTTTTTTTTTTTGCTGCCCACTCTCAAATCCCAAATGGCTAACCTTCCTACAAACACATAAACGCACCCATCAGAAGACTTTTCATGATAAATAAGTTTGGACTGAAGAGGAAAACTTGAAGTTTTTAACACGTTTTCAAAGCTCTTCCACACCCGCTGTACTCCCACGCAGGTGTACACTCACCTTTTCCTGATTAAACCTGTTCTCAGGACTTCTGTTAGCTTTGTTGCTCCTGACAGGACGAGACCAATCACAGCACGGCCAGCATCATTCTGAGCAGAGGCCTGATCCGCCAAAATAAGGGCATCTGTGTGGGTGTGCAGAGACTTTCTAAAGGACCCCAAAAATGACAGAAAATGAAAGAACATGACAGATTGTAAAATTAGATAGTTTATTTGTTGTAAAAGACTGGAGTTCTTTGATCCTTGAATGTTCAAAGAGCATTCACCCACAATCTCCTGTTCAGAAAGTTTTCATAGAAGCCATTAGCCCTTATATCCTCAACCTATTGTACAAGATTTAATGGAGACACCTCTCATCTAACACGTCACACTAAGTGTGAATCTGAATGTTCTTAATTGACCCAGCTGGTCCAGAAAAGGTCACACGAAACAGAATAAAAACTTACGGTAGTGGAGCATTTGATATCGAGAACATTTCCCAGCCTCTCTCTGAGGGTCTGCCCCGATACCTTGTGGTTATTTATGGATGTGGATTAGTAATTCATTAACTTGTCTTGACCCTGCTGAACTGGTTGTGTCAGTCACGACAGTGTGTCACCTCATTAGACCAGCACGAGAGAGACGACCTGACAAACAGACACCATCTATCTCCATCCATCTCCGCCATGTAACCCGACAGTGAATGTGTGTGTGTGAGCGTGGATGTGTATGTGTGAAGAGACTGGACGTTAGGGTATGTGAACCCATCTGCTATGTGTCTGTACGAGGGAAGTGAATGAATATTCTTATTTACGTTGAAATTGTAAAAAAACAATCCATACATTCAGTTCAGTTATTCAGTAATTAATACATTTTGTTTGGTTTTACAGAGAAAATGTTTGTTCATTTAGTTGTTTGTTTCATTGTTCAAGTCCGACAAATGGAAGTCTGTCCTGTTGTTGTGTCTGGTGAAAATAGGTTTCTGAGTTAAATATGAAAATATTCTGGCTCTACACGCCGTTTTCGCCGCTTTTCTGATGTCCGTCCTCTCTCTTGCTCTCGTCCCGATTTGTTGAATTAAGTTAGTGATGATTGTTGGAACGGTGAAAAGACGTGTTGCATTTAAAGACTTAGACTTTTACTTTAAATTGGGAAATTCTCTGTTCTTTTTTCCTTTGAATGAACTGCATTTTACAATGATAGAATTCCTGTTTCTGTGAATGGAGTCTGGTGGCTTTGCTAAGCGTGATGTGGCTGCTGTTTCTGGTTAAACAAAGCAGATCTTACTGTTTAACACAAAGGTCTGTCTCTGTGGGGATCTTTTCCATAATATTGTCAGACACTTACAACAATCTGAGTCTGTCAAAAACAAACACTTTCACTGGATTACATTGCAGCCTGTTTCGTGGCTGCTGCCTGCAGCGCTCTCATTCAGTACTGGAAAAGCTTCTAAATTATTGTCTCTGTTAGTGACTTTGACACAAAAACACAGGAAAACTGTTGTGATTGATCATTGTGAGTGTGTTTTTTTGTTGTTCTGTGCATGTTTTCCTCTCTTCTCCTGTGTCTGCAGTGGGGGTGTGGCCTGGCGGTGCTGCAGGCCGACAGCACACCTGAGGCTGATTCCTCTGATTTTCACCTGTACTTAAGCAGCATGGCGGCTTCGCCTCGCTGCCAGATTGTCTAAGCTTCTTGCCTGACTTTCCAGCCATTCTTGTCCTTGTTATCATAGCGTCCGTAGATTTCATAGCTTGTTTCCTAGTCGCCTTGTGCGGATTTTGTTTGTTTCTTGGTGTGTGTGTGTGTGTTTTCCTCACATAGCTCCCTCAGTTTGTTCCTACCTTAGTTAGTCTATCTTTAGAGTTTGTCTGTTTTCCTACCCGCTCGTCACGGTGTAGTAGATAGTTTAGTTTAGGGCTGAATTTGTGTTTTGTTTCTATACTTCGGGGTTGTTTTGGTTGTATTTGTAGTATCGAGTTTGATTGTAATAAACCATTTGTGTTTCAACGGCTCCTTTTCTTCACGTGCTGTTTGTTTCTGCCTTTTTCAGGTCCAAACCAAAACACTAGACTACGAGTCTTAACAAAAACAGGGTCCATAATCTGATAATAATACCGCAGTTCCTCCTGTCTGTCCGGGACATTGAAATCTTTCAGGACACGTGAACCGGCACCAACTGGAAACTCTGTACACAACGTCGCTTTCATTGATTGAAAACATAAGACAAGCTGATACAAAGGAATAATTCAACAACAGTATAGGACATTATTTTATTTGATTATTTTGAAATGTTGAGGGATGCAGGTCTTTTAAAAGGCATGTTGAAATATTACAAGTAGTATGTCGCTCGTGCAACCTTTTTCCAAAGAAGTTGGGACACTGTGTAAAACGTACATAGAAACAGAATGTGATGATCAGCAGAACACTGAAACCTTATATTTAATTGAAAATAGTTTTACAATGCACCCCAACTTTTCTGGAAATGGGGTTGTATCGGTTTGCCCTCTTATGGATATAATGTGCAAAAGTAGATCTTAAAATGGTTCAAAGCTTTGTTTTTTCTTTAGAGGAAATATCCGCATGTCATTTTTGGCCAATTTTGACAGCACTAGTCTGTACTATATGTGGCTGTGTGTCAAGAAGGAAGTCTCAGGGCACATTGTGCATCTGTTTTTGTTGTGTTTTGTTGGAGTTGTGTCACAGACAAACAGGGACTGAACCAGACCAGGCGGGCCTGGTGCAGTCCAGTAAATTTATTAACACAAAAAGTCAGACAAACAAAGACTTACAGGAGGGAGATGCTGGCAAAAGTCAAAACCAAAGTAGTATTCCAACAAAGGACAAAGGGTGACCACCGTGACTGGGCATTGAGTGCATAAAAAAAAACAAAACAAAAAAAAAACAGGCATCCGAAAAGGGAAAAGGCAGGTGAACTTAAACTAAGACTGGAACACTGACACAACATGCACGAGGGGTGAACTGACAAAGGCTAAGGGGAACACACAGACTTACATACACTGGAGAGGGAGGACTAATGAGGCCCAGGTGAAAGCGATCGGACAGTCACATAAAACAGGAAATAACAAAACCAAACAAACCAGATCATGACAGTTTTAGTGTTTGGGAAGGATTGTGTGTGTGTGTGTGTGTGTGTGCGTGTGTGTGTGTGTGTGTGTGTGTGTGTGTGTGTGTGTGTGTGTGTGTGTGTGTGTGTGTGTCTGTATGCCCTAAGAGAGGGTTAAGGTTAACTCTGTCTTTTAACGGCACTGGTTACACCTAATGAGGCATCAGCTAATTGAGTTTTAATGTTAATGTTTTGATTAGCCCTGCAGTGGTTAACTTAATGTTATCAAGCTAATGTTAACTTGCTACCTTCAATGAATAATGTCAGCCTGTCTTTGTAACATCCTGGGAACCAGCTATAATTTGGGTAGCTGGTTAGCTCCGGCATGAATTCAGGATTTAGTATCAATAGCGGTAAAGACTGAATTCATTCTCTAGATGAAAAATTTCTTAGATATTAGTGGCAGGGCTTTTCTTTTAGCATCTCAGCAAATGCTGATGCAGTATGTCTTTGTCCTACATTCAGCCAATTAAATGTCATTTAATAAAGAAGCAGAACGTAAAAATAATGATAATTATTCTTTAGATGTATCTCATGTTTTAGGAACACCTCAATAAACTGTCTAAAACTGGTGACCTTTTGTAATTTAAGCCTACCGCCTTTTTAAAGTAAAATTCTAAAAAACAACAACAAACAAAACCAAACTGGTGGCACAGGCTTCATCACTGTCAGGTTCTGTAACGATATGCATTTTGCATGGCTGTTATAACCATGATAAATGTCTCAGCATATTAAAAATAAAGTGCTTCACTATGGCTGCGATTACACAGGTAGAGGGCAATGCTCCTTCTCAGAGAACTGGAGTCACATCCAGTAACTACTGTTGTCCTTGGTAAAATGCTGACTCTGTTATCACGAAGATAAGGTAACATTATGAGCATCGCACGCCAATTTGTCTGTTGTTGGCTGCAAAAATCAACACAAAAATCTTCTATTCCCACCGTAAGATGAAGTGAAGATCCACTGGATCAACTGGGCGGAAATTTCCCCACAATAACAACTGGAAAAGTCTTGGGCCATATGTGTGCGCTAATCATTTTACTTTGGACTACCTTGAGGGCCAGCACAAAAAGAAGGGCTGCGACCTAGATAATTTTCATTATCAGTCATCAGTTTGCTTTTTCTCAGTTAACCACATCATTTATAAAATGTCAGAAAATAGTTATTTAGCCTGTAGCTAACGAACAGCCTTTAGCCTGGCTCGATTATTAAAGTCACACATCAACCAAATGAAATACAGATTCACAAAGCCTTCTCTGTCAGGACAGTGGTTGCGGCTCACGGCAGCCGGCAGCGGGTGAAAACTCATACAGCAGCAGAAAAGCTCATTCAGCTCCTAGGCAGCTGACTGTCTGTCTTCCTCTTTGACGTTACAGTCCCTTTAGTTGTCTGTGTCCATTGTGTCTTCATTATCTCTATTTTACAGCTTTTCCCTCCTCTCTCTCTGTCACAGATCTGAAATATTCTTCCTTGAATTGCTTGGTCTCTTCCTCTCATCACTGCATACTTACCTCCAGTGAGGAAACAAACATTAGTTATTTTTTGAGGTTTGCAGCTTTTCTGTGAGGCCAGAGGAGAATCACACCACAGAGAAACAAATCTGCTGATTATGAACAAGCTGTACCTCTGCTAGACGGTACAAACTCTGGCTTTTAGATGCTTTCCAAGCTGAAATTGTGTTGCGTCATGATAAATCATAGGAATCTCTATGAAACTCCTCCAGCAATGCATATAAGGTGAGAGAAATTGTAGTGCGGCTCATGCGATTCTCGCGTTAGCCCTTGACTCCACAGTGTCAAGCAAGCGCATTGGTAAACACAGGTCCTTGTGGGATTTAAGCTCATCATTCCCTCCATGATTTGAACTGAGATCAGATCGTCTTCAACCTTTCCTCTTTCGTTCTGTCACGGCTTCAAGCTCAGTGTGTTGTGCTCTGATTAGACCCGAACAGAGGGATCGTGATAGAGTTGAATTTTAAAAACCCTCTGGCTCGATCATTAAGAGAAGACTCTCTCACACACAGACCCAGAGACACAAATAACCTGCCTCGAGGAAAATATGCACACTAAAACCAGTTGCTGTCAAAAATCTTCGTTCGTAATCTTTCTATTTTCCTTATTCCAGTGAACAACTGGCCAAATAGACATTATCAAGGGTTTAATGCTGTGATTAAATCTGCTAGTGTCAGTTAACCATCCAAGCATTACTAAGTTCATGAGTGACTCATGAGTTTGACAGACACTGGGTTTCCTAAGCTATAACTTTAACTTTAAAACACATCCTTTCATGGAAAGTTTTCAAACCCCAAACTCTACAAAAAAAATCCTGATCCATTTTGTCGAGGAACAGGAACTTACAGCTGTGTGTATCGTGGTGGATGTAGCCGGGTGTCTGCTTCCTGCTGTCCTAATTGGAGAGATGGTGCTGTGCCCTGGGCACTGTGGCATGAGACACTAGACTTGTGCAGATTTTTCTGACTCGTATCACAACATGCCACACTGCGCTTCCTGAGAACGCCAGTGCCTGCAGGACTGCCCTGAAACCCACACACACACACACACACACACACACACACACGCACGCACGCACGCACGCACGCACCTGTAAAGTCAAACCATGACAAACATCCAAATTTGGCGAGAAAAATATCCATGTCACTGAGAAACTGTATCAGACTCATGCAGACTTTTGTAACTTTCACTGTTCCTGCATGTCAGATAGTTACAGCAAAGCACGGGGATTCAACCAGCAGCTCAGATAATTATCACAATAACATTCATTCATTCATCTTCTATACCGACTATCCCTTTCGGGGTTTGGGGGGGGGGGCTGGAGCCTATCCCAGCTGTCAACGGGCGAGAGGCGGGGTACACCCTGAACCGGTCGCCAGTTGATTGCAGGGCACAAACAAACAACCACTCACGCTCACACTCACAACTAGGTACAATTTTAAGTCACCAATTAACCTAATGAGCATGTTTTTGGTCTGTGGGAGGAAGCCGGAGTGCCCGGAGAGAACCCACGCATGCACGGGAAGAACATGCAAGCTTCACACAGAAAGGCCCCGCCCGACCCAGGAATCGAACCGGCAACCTTCTTGCTGTGAGGCACTACCTGCTGCGCCACCGTGCCGCCTATAACAATTAAACAAAAAAAAAACAAAGTTGAAGCTGTTTTACTAATAATCAGTTAAAAACTATGCACTGACTTAATGTGCCGTAGAAGTTCTTGTAAACTCCTTTAAAGCAGATGAAGGCTGTGACCAACATGTTCAAGCTGAAGTGGGCACTGATTGACAAGTTTTACTCTTCACTGCTGTTGGATCAATCCGAACTGAATCTATTTAACATGATTCATTCAACACAGACACTAGATTTTGCTACTGTGTCTTACTATGAGCACTTCTATCAGATGATAGATTCTGTGCAATTCAGTTCAATTCAATTTTATTTGTATAGCGCCAAATCACAACAGAAGTTGTCTCAGGACACTTTCCATATAGAGCTGGTACAGGCCGAGCTCTTTTATCTACAGAGACCCAACAATTCCCTCATGAGCAAGCACTTGGTGACAACAGCAAGGAAAAACTTCCTTTTAACAGGCAGAAACGTCAGGCAGAACCAGGCTCTGGGTGGGCGGCCACCTGCCTCGACCAGTTGGGTGAGAGAGAGAGTGAGACAGAGAGAGAGTGAGACAGACAGAGAGAGACAGACAGTAATGCAATCACAGTAACAATGACAGTGGATGTAATAACAGTAGTAGCAGTTGCAATGCAGATCTTAGGATAGAGCAATAAATACATTGGGTGCTCAGAATTATTTGAGTAAGTGTATTTACTGTAGCTTTTTAATAAAATAACAGCACACTTTGAGTAGCCACGGTTTACCACTGTTTCAAGGATGCTCATGTCTCACGCTCACTCGGAGAAGAATCGCTGGAAAACGTCCCATTTCCCCAACGTAATTAACACCTTGACACTGGAACAGTGGGCACACTGAATGATGAGCTAATGTCACGTGGAAACACACTGCAGAGTGTGGAACTCAGCAAAACTCAGGCAGCAGACACATTCAGATTTTAAGTACTGGTATCTTTCACATGTACTGGCCACTTTTAGCAAGCTTTAGCAAATATCAAGCATATTTGATGTGACTGCATTTAGAGCCGGCCTCTGGCTGCTGATAACCCATAAGAACCCACCACACAACAACCCATTTCTGACATTTTTGTCAAACAGTGCCCCCTAGTGTCAAAGATCTGTAATGTTACATATATGTCACATTAGGTTTTCCGTGACAGTTTTAAGGTTAAAGGCCCGATGTGACATATATGTCACAACGATATTTATCTGATTTGTTTTATATCAGTTTGTTCAAGAAACGTGTTCACAACAGGTTAAATGTAATAAAGGACATGTTATGTAAGCATTAGAATTCTTAAATGGCTTGAATCTTACCTTTAGCAACAAAAAACAAGCTTTTTAATTTAGCTAGTTCGGTCACATGTGTTAACCTGGCACACAGACATCTTGGAAATGTTGTTATGGGAACACAAAATGACCAATCAGGATGTTCAGTATGTGTCACAAGGGACTTCATGAGTTAAAGCCAAGGATAAAGCCGTATGAGGAACTTTCCAGGACATTTAAAGGACTTGTGACACCTGTGTCTCCGTGGGTTCTTTTGGGTTAAGTCCTGCCAGGGTGTGTGTTTTGATCATCTGACTTGAACGACTCCCATCACCTCTTACTGGGAACATGTCTGTGTCTCTGGGTGAAAAGCAGCAGAAAGAACCATTCATTTACTCCTGCGACACTGCGTCTATTTAAAGCCCTGATATCTCTCCGTAAGCCCAAACTGTGCATCTTGTGTTATTTCTCTCCTCCTCCCTCTGAAAGCCAGGGCACGTGTCAAGGACATGTGGTGAGATACTGACCATCCATGCCCACTTCCTAGTATTTAAACATGTTTTTGACAGTGTGAAACATAACTCATTGTTGACACCAAGGCTGATTTTGTTATGTGGTGGTTTTCTAGTATTTCTCTGAATATGATGTTATTTACATTGTCTGCTAACGTCCACCAGACTTTATGTTGTATATTTATATTGTTATGATCTGGAAAGGCTGTCCTATCAAAGTAGCCATGATTCATAAAGCTGGTTCATCTCCCTGTTCTTTGTCAGAGTCCATTTATCCACACATAACTTATCGGTTTAGATAAAAGCACTAAAACACGCACACATTTTACACATGTTTACATTTTGTGACTCCAGCTTGAAAGGGAGATACAGAGCGTTTTTTAAGTTGAGAAATATTAAGAGGCTACAATGTTTTTGCTTCCATAGCACGAAAAAAACATTATTTTCTAGCACTAAACGTGAAGCACTCAAAGAAACAAGCGACGCTTTAATCTTTGATGTAATGTGTCCTATTTAGATTAAAGAGGCTTAACGTGGAGCTGACATGAACACGTAACTAAAGCACCAGCATGTCCACCTGATACTATGCTTGTACAACAGCCTGACAGCCAGTTGCTTCTTCTTAATGCTGCTCGTACAGTACTTTTAAACACACTTGTTCAGAACTTACCTTCATTTCAAATTACCAGCTAAATACATTGTACATAAACTTCATCTAGCATCTTGCAGTTTCCTTTGGCAGTCAGTATGCTTGCTATGGATTACGTTTATTCATTTCCTTCTCAACCACTATTATAATTACATAGCTACAGGTATAAACTGTCCCAATAAACTGCACTGGACATTATCTTTGGGCGGTAACTACACGCGGGGAGAGGGGAGCAAAGGAAAGTAGCCAGTTGCATAGCGAGGAAGGTCAATGGACATTCTGTCTAAATAATGACTTTTAATGAGGCACTGCTTTGCTAATTACTGTCTGCTCACACTGAGTGATGAGGTAATTGTATCGTGAGGAAGAAGATGGAGAAGTGTTTGTGGCTGTGCTGTACCGCTTGTGTGTGTGTGTTAAACCTAAAGATTAACATATAGAAGAAGGTCATGCTGTCAGCTGCTGATTCCGACTACATCTCAGAGCGCACTGGGAGAAAGATAGCAGCTTTTATCTAAGTGTTAATATTCAGATTCATTTAATCTAGGGTAAGTATTTGTTTGCTGTAGATACATATGATAACATGCATTTGTAATTGACATCACAGTCACAGTTTTCTCTGTCATGCATTTAGAATTAAAGCCCATTTCCGGCAGTGTGGCTAAGCAGGAGATGTGGAAACCCGTTCAGAGATTTACAGCATTGAGCACACAGACTCAAGTTCCCCAGCGAGACATCTCATGAGTAATTTATGCAGCTTTAAGCTTGGTCAAACATGAGATTATCCAGAATGTTTCTTAAATCTCATACTCTCTCATGTCGTCTAAACACATCAGACAGACTTTACATGTCAGCGGGATGCATCACAGGTGTTGAGTGACGTGACTGCAGGGAGCAATAAGGCTCATGATGTCTTCCTTTGAAGCCATAACATTAGGAAATGTCAACATGTGGCCTAACGTGCCCAATAATTACATAATGTCATTTTCACAAGCTCTGGGCAGTCATAATGCTTCTAATAACCTGCGCCGATGCTGTGTGTATCACACACATTTCAGTTGCATTCAGTTGTCAGTGCGGGTTAAACATAAAACTGAACAGTCGATGTATTCAGACCATGAAGACCACATAAAGGAAATGCATGTTAAATATGAACTCCTCTTGCATTGTTTGGTCTGGAGCGCTTTTGACATCCACAGTGTAAATCTGCAGCTAATAATAGTCCTAATAGCCCCCCCCCCCACCCTGACTTTGTTTTTCCTATATTTTATTTACACCTGCTTGTCTCCATAGGAACAAAGCCTCCCATCGATAATGTGTCTGACCTTGTAGACCCTGGTAAGTAGTTTGGAGCGTTTTGATCTCCTGTGCTGTTGTGTCCTTATCTGGACTTCACGACTCTTCCATCTGGTCAACAGTTGATCATTATCGGACCAGATCACCTTCACACACAGCGGGGCTTAACTCTGGCTCTGTGAGCGTCACTAATGTGTATGTGTGTCTATGAGTGAGTGAATGAGGGAGACAGAATGAATCTCAGCTGTTGTTAATTTGATCTCCTCTTCTGTCTTGGTCATACTCTACCGGTGTGAGTGCTTCAGCAATGCTTCACCTCCTCAATGCCGTCCACTCCACCATCCTCAGCACCAAGGTCAATGCATCTCAGCACTTTGGCTTCACCGCTCTGTCTGGTTATCATCCATAAAGCTCAGAGAACCATAGCCCACCCCTGAAGCCTTTCAGAACCCTTTTATGTCTAAGTAAAAAATGTATTCAAACCAAAGAGTAGTGTTACTTTATAAAAAAGGTCTCGTATAAGCAGAAACTTAGGGCTCTTAGGTTGGAACTGAATTTAAAAGTGGTCCAGATGTGTCACATGAGTCATGCACAGATAGTCTGCCTCCCTCCATCAGGGGGAAAATCACTCCTTTGATGTAAGAATGATATATATATTTTAAGTTTGTAGCCAAAATCAGCTGAAATGCAAAATGAATGTTCTGTTTATCATATCACACTTGCTTGCCAATTTGCTATATGTCGTTGACTGCTGTGTTAATATGGTTTTGGTTCCCCTTACACCACTTCTGACACACTGCTACATTTGTTATGTTGCTGCCTGCAGGACTTATAAAGCATTTTGGGACTTGATGATTATGCAAATGATCAAATGTCATGAAGAAGCACATTTTCATGAACACTTGTAGGAGCAAAAGTAAGAGAAAATAGAGAAGTTTAGGATTAGAAAAAGAAAATATTACGTGATGTCTGAATGATCCAAGCAGGAAATAACAGCTTGAGCAGTGAGTTCCTTCATTATTATCACTTTTTCCACATAAATGTCCACCATGATTCATTCAATGTGAAATGCAGACAGAATCTCCTGCTGTTCCAAATGAAGGAAGTGCAGTAACAGTAAGTGATTATTACACTGTATGAAGACAAAACAGCAACAAACAGAACAATTCATTGTATTGATTGTTAATGTTATATTTTAATGATAAAATAAACCACTTTTTACACATTAAACAAACACACTGAGGAGAAACTTTTCATCCCCATCACTAGATACACAGCAGACACACAGCAGCTGACAGAGAGAAGACTTGTACAGAGAAATATCTGCCGTACGCTCGTGTAAAAGGCAACGGAAATGCTGAGCTTTCAATCTGTCTGTCAGGAGTCGTTAATAACACCATCAAGCACATCATGTTTAGGAAAGTATTTTAAAACACGCACACAAACGGCAGCCGTTTACTACACTTAAGCTGATAATTAGCCTGATCAGCCGCCGTCAGAAATACCAACACACACATTGTTAGACTGTAAAGCCTTAATCAAACCAATCACTATCCGCAGTCAGTGAATGTCAGGCTAGTGTGAGTGTCTCTGCGGTGGTGAAATGTTAAAGAACATAAAACGGAAGCTCGCTGCGCTCTTTGGGGAAAACATTATGCTGAACCCCGTTTAAGAAACATGCCATATTAGCGCTTTCTTATGTGTCTGCAAAACACATTACTCCAGTAAGATAAGATAAAAGGCGTTGGCTGTGGAATCAACGTTGATATTTCATTTTCCTGTAGACAGCAAAGTCCTAATCAAGCAAAGAACTTCAAAAGCAGAATGCTGAAGCCTCTTAAGGGCAAACCACCTGCAGTTTTGTGTGATCTTGAAAAGATTTGAGACATTTACAGATTTAACTGTTTTGTGAGGCAAGATGCAGAGGCTTATGTGGACGCAGCCAGGACAAGTGAAGGACACTGCCGATGAAGGACTTTTATTTTTTTCTCTGACTTTCTCTGCTTAATGGAGCTTACAGTATTAGACGCACATGCAGGAGAAGAAGAGTACAAGGAGGAGGAAGGCGTGCTGTACTGTGACTGCAAGAGAGGGAGAATGAAAAGTGAGTTAAAAGGAGGAGGACAGTCAGTGCAACGAGACAGAGAGAGTAGAGGTCTTCTCAGGGTCTCTCTGTTCCTTAACTGAGAACAAACCCAGAACCAGGACCTGCCGAGGCTGGCTCCACATTATATTTTGTCTAATCTGGTTCGATAGTGTCCCATTGTGTCGTCATGTCCCAGGTCTGTGTGTCAGTATGTGTGATGCTCAAGTGGATCCAAGCACTCTATCAGTTCTGGTCACATAGTGCATTTTAATAATCTCTGCAGGGAAATGTGTTTTTTTCTTTGGGATGGCGAGTGTGTTGCATGAAGTGCAGGTAAAAATGACATTTTCTCCAGAATGCAGCTGTTGAGAGGGGAAGACAAAGTTTTAAAGACATTTACTGAAGCCTAGAGCTGGGCAGTGCAGTTGAAATCATGTTACTAATGTTAATAATAATTAGAATAATACCAATCAATATTATGATGTGTTGTGATTTATATCTTGACTGATAAATATTCTGTCTACAGCTATTTGTCTATATACTAATACAGAAACACTTCAAATGCATGCAAAATTATATATAATAATGAACTGATGTCCAGTTAAATGCAGTGTTCTGCTCTTATGTATTAAATTTGACAACGTTCTACACACAAACAAAAAGTTAACACCTCATTTAATCAACTTTTAGAATGAATGGAGTCACTGTGAATGCCATGAAATCATATATGTAGTCATAATGCACATACACATATACATGATTACATACATACAGAAAGCTGGCCTGTCTACCTGACTGCACAGGAATCTGACTTTCATTTATCTGAGAGCTGCAGGGGCCAGCCACTGACTGTCATGGAGGAAGGTGGACAGATGCGCTAGAGAGAGAGTGAATGTTAAAAAGCAGATTTGCTGGTGGCGGTGGATGTTTGGGTTTGACAGGATGCCGTTATTGTCAGTGTGCGTGCAGCTGAAACAAATGTTGTTTGGGTCAGAGACGTCATGTGAGGATGCATTGATAGATAAATGGTGTTCTGTCAGGAGAAGGGCTGATAAGCACATGCAGTTGAATTGTGAAAAGACAAAACAGACATTTGATTGTGAAAACAAGCAGCACTGCCTGGGCCACGGCACTAAATGCACTGCATGACGGACAGGAGTCACACAAATGAAGCTTCTGTTGTCTGGTAATGAACTGGGGAAATCTGCTGAAGTCCAACATATTCACCTCTCTGTGGTCATAACGTCATAACGGCGAAAATGATTCCTGGGTTGGATGTAATGAACGTAACAGATGGAATATTAGATGTAATATTCCAGGGCCCGCTTCTCAGCTATAATACTTCCACCATTAATGTCAAATACTTAATGTATTTGACATTAATGGTGGATGCAGACTCAGCTGTCAGCACTTCCTGTGATTGCTGGCGTCCTTATAAAAAGTGGTTTGAAGCACACAGTTTACCAACATTTAGTGGCTAAACTTTAAGCCTTCTTGTTTGTTTTACATACAAGTTATTGGTGTAAGTGTGTGTAGATGTTGTAAATAAATACATCTTGAGCACAAGTCCGCGGATGTTTGATTCACTACATGGAGCCGCCATGACAACGTGTCAATTAAACATCCCGGTAGCAGCCCCTCACTGTGGCTTAGGTTTCTTTTTGTTGAAATCAAGTCATTACACTTTCTATAAATGAATCTGGTGGCTTTTGCGAGTGTGATGGTTTCTGGTTAAACAAAAAGGATCTTAGCGCCTGTTTCGTAGCTGCTGGCTGCAGCACTCTCGCTCACTATTGGATAAAAATTTCAAAAATTCTTGTCCCCATTAGTCACTTGGACACAAAAATGTGGGAACATAGAGTCCACAAACAGACAATATTTTACTGGAACTTCTCCCATTTGTCTGGGACATTGAAATCTTCCAGGACATGTGGACTGGCACCAGTTGAAATGAGTGAATTATTCAACAACACGTTTTATCTGTTAGATTTGTAATCTGTAGGTATGTCGGTGTTTTAAAAGATGTTTATGTTGAAATGAATACACCTGTACAAGTAGTCTGTCTCTTGCTGTTCTGGTTTCCCCTTTTATTAAAACCATGCACGAGTAGATATTTGAATGCCTCAAACGTATGTGTTTTTTAGAAGGAATGATTGAACCTCACACAGGAGAGAGCCATCAGTCTTCCTCTCATAAAGCTGAACATCTTCACCAGCTGGTTTACAAAAATGTTTGAATCGACCTTCTCTGCCTGTCTCTATCTATCCCTTCTGTTAATGGATAGATGGAGACAAACAAGTGGCTCCTGTCATGCGTATAATGTGAAGGTTGTTCAGTCCCTGTCACTGAGGGATGTGCATTCTGACTTGTATACGGAGGCTGAGGGGTAGTGTTTAGGATCACGGGCTTATTACTGTATGAAAAGGGTAAGAACGTTAAATCCATTAGTGCATAACAGAGGTCAAGCAGTCCCAGAATTGTTGCTGTGGGTCATTAATGCCAATAGAACTCATTAGTTCCGCCTCGCTGGGTCAAGAGGCCAGAAAGAACACACAAACACTCAGTGGAGAAGCAATCAGCTGTGGAAACACAGTCGTGGTTTACTCGCAAGGTCAAACCTGCCCTCTTTCAGAAGAGCTGTTGCGGCAGAAACCCAGAGGTGGGAGTGTCCGTAAAGAAAGATTATTTGCTGAATGCATGAACAGAAGACATTTCTCTCTCTTATATCAGTGTTGTGTGTGTTTGGTTGTGTTATTTCATCTTTTTTTTCTTTTGTTATGTTTTTAATTAGCTGTCAGAACATGCAGTAAACAAAAGGTAATTGAAAAAAATACTTAATAGAGGAGACATAATATGATCAGTCATGAATAAGATGTATAGTATATACTGTATACCATAAGTACAGAATATATAGTATATATACATACAAGCAAGCTCCTGTTAGCTAGAGCAACCTAAAGGAAGGACACAACACTTTCTTTTGCTGTTTTCTTTTGCTTATAAACTCATCTGTCTTAACATTTTGCAATTGCAACACTGCCAAGGTAACGCACAAATAACCAGCGAGTCCAGGCTCTCGAGCCAACCTAGCAAGTCAGCTGGTTGGCTAAGCAGCATCTATAGCCACGATGACCTGAATGAAAACACAGGTTTCCAACAGCTGTTGTGCCTGTGAATTTATTTTGAGTTTCTGTCTGTGATGAAGTCCTGCAGGTCATACATTTTTCTCTTTCTGACCTCAGAATCGTCCAGCGACTGTGTGAAGCTAACCGTCCTGATATCACTCTCTTCTTACCTCTCAACCCTGCAGCTTATAGCACATCATTTGTAGTTGCCAGTAGGGACCGTCTATTCAAAGGCACACAATGTCTCACCATGAGGCATTCATGCAAGCAACTGTAAAACCATTGACTTGTGAATGTATTACTGGGATGTTTCTGCATGAATGGCTTTTGTTATACACAAAATATTATGCAAATGAGTGCGCCGGCCGTCCCTGTGAATAGATATGCGTTAGACAATGCAGACAAGCTTTTTTGTTTTGCTGGATGTGACCAAACGCAGCTTAGAGAGACCACTGCAGGGACTTAAGAAACAACGTGGCTCCCTGTTAAAACTTCATTAATTTTGTCCATTTGCTGCACAGAAAAGATAAAAATAGACGATGTGCTTTCAACCTACGGAGCAGTGAAGCAACAAATTCAAAACTGGACTAAACATGTAAGCTGGAAGGATTATGCAACAGAAACAAATCAAAACTCCAATACATAATGCACAGTACGGCCTATTACAGTATGCCTCATTCCCCCGTGGCAGACATACACACAGAAGCTAGTGGAAGTTGTACTTAAAGTAATTGCACTGGACGTTGTGATTCCGTCGTGTGTGTAGGGCCCAATGAAATCTGTTTAAAGTTTCCCAGATTTCATTTCCAGTTTAATTTTTCTGAATTCAGTGTTTTAGAATTTAAACACATTTTGTCATTAGAAACAGCATCTAATCGTGGGCGGATAAATGAAATTTCAACAGTTATATCAATGAAATTGGTGTAACACAGGAGGCTCTGTGGAATTGCGGGCAGAAGTAGTTGAAAGTTTTAGTTGTTCAGTCGGCGTTACTGTGTTTTCGTTAATAAATTAACCAAATGTTTTACCAGAGAAGGCAGTTGTGTAATGAAGTTCCTCTTCTCCAAAGTTAAATATGAACTAGTTCAAGAGAGGAAATCTACTGGGAAGGCAATTTGTTCTTGTGTGTGCTTCTGTGTGTTACATTCCCACAGTAACTTAATGAGTGGGCATTATTTTAGAAGCTTTTGTATTATTCAGAGAGCTGACAGAGAAACAGGGAGACACAGAGCAGTGGACGGTTTTGGTGGACCAGCCTACTGTATGTTTCTGCTGGCCTGTCTTGGTTTTCAGACACAGAGATAAAGAGAAAGAGTTCGGCTCAGTGACTTTCTGTACGTGCACACGACTGCAGAGCACCTGTGGTGTCCCTGTTAAAGCTTGTCAAGACGGTATCGGAGGGTTTTTCTGCTGTTGATACTCTGTGGAGTCGTGTTCATGAGCTGAAAAAACACATGCCTTCTGTATGTTCAGCTCATACATACTGAGATCACCCTTGACCAGCGTCTGGACCCCTGTGTCGTCAGCATGATCTGCGGGCAAACGAAGAAAGAAGAAATAATGTGCAGATTAGATCAGTGAGCCGAGCATCCGGCAGACAGCCTGCAAGGGACGTCAAACAGAAACGTTCACACGCCTTAAAATACACAGAGCTGAGTCGCTCTGCTCGCAGACGGACAGTGCTGAGTCAGCATATCTCTCAAGCTCTCTGGCTGTCAGTATCCATCCTTGTCTCTGTCTCAGAGTCTGTCAGCTCCATATTGTGTTTTCTCTGCTCAGCCTGATGGGAAACAGCGAATTCAGGCTCCATATATCTACTCGACCGACTCAAGGCTACTACCCCTCTCTTTCTGACTCCCTCACCCTCCATCCCTTCCAACCCATCCCTAGTCCTCTGTGCAGCCTGTGTGAGCTAACATCTAACAGTGCCAAAACAAAGTCTGGATAATGCTACACCTCAGATAGACCCGGTAAGGCCGTCACAACAGCTGTCCAGACTCACACTTACATAAACTGAATGACTTATCCCGCCCGAGCAACTTCAGATCTCCCCAGAATAACTTCACACGCAGGTATTGACTTCCCTCCTGCTGCTTCCTCACCCGTTTTAGTAATTGAATTGTTTGATCTTGAATGGGCTTTGTGTAAACAAAGAGTCTGTGTGACAGAGAGCGTCTTGTCTCCTCCTGGCACTCCGGAGCCTTTGGGGTCTTTGAAGTGCAGCTCTGGCATCAACACACACCAGACAGGAGGATGCTGTTTGGAAAGGCCAGGCCAGATGTGCTGTCCTGGGGTGTCAGGGCAGCAGCCACAAAGGAGGTGTGTATGTGTGTGTACTTGTGTTTGCTGCATAGTGCAGACCAGAACACGTTTTTAACCAACAGAGTGGGGACATATTTGGAAAGTGAGTTGATGGTTAAGATTAGGGAACGCATTATGCACGTGTGTGAAGACGCTGTTTTTGCGGGAATGATGCATGATATGAGAGGAGGACAAATAAAAGAGATGACTCCATGAATGATGCATAGCAGTCTAGCTTCGAGCTTACACTCTTCTGGGCAATTTGATTATGCAGGTAAACATGCAAGGAAATGGGATAGAGAGAGGGAGCGGGGAGAAGAGGAGGGGAAGCGAGTGTCTTGCTTTATAAATGAAAATAGATTGGATTACCTGGTATGAGGGCAGGAGAAGAGTGTTTGTGGTGTTTGAGTGTGTGTGTGTGTGTGTGTGTGTGTGCAGGTGCTGCTGATAAGCGGGAGAGAGGGCGGGGAAGCTGAATTGAAAATGGAGAGATGTAAATGTGAGAGGCTCAGCGGGAGGCTTTATACACTGAAAAGTTGACAGTAGTTTTGAAACACCGCTACTCTCATTGTCGCTGCTGTCAGCATGTTTATGCTTGGCCACCTTGGCCTCATTCAAACTGAAATGAAAAGGCTTTTATGGTGCTGGTAAAGGGCAGCCTCTCAGCTTCTCCTGGCTCTCTCCCTCTGCCAGATGCCAGCGGCTGCAGTGACTTGATGTTGTGTTAGTGAAGAGGCATCGGGTGAAGAGGAACTTGTGAATAAGTGTGTCAGGCTCTCTGTCTTCAGCTCTTCCAGTGTCATATTTTGTGAGAACAGACATAAGTCATACCCTGAGAGTTGATATTTGTCAAGAAGCATGCGTGTGAAAGAGCTAAGAAGCATGCGTGTTGAGCTACATCGCTCTCCTCGTCCATCTTGCGTGCTCATTGTCAGCTGTGGGTGACGTGTTTTGTGTCTCCGGGTGATAAAGCCATTCATCACATTCACTGTTTGCCACAAACACGCCACGCTGCACTCGCTACAAGACGTCTCACTTTCTCTGTCCCAAGATGCAACAGCCGATGCAGCTAACTGGAGTGGAATGGTAAACATCCCAGCGTTCCCACGCATCCCGGAAAACAGAACCAAAACAGAACCAATTTTCCATTCAGAGAAAACACATGGACAATGAAAGTAAAATGTCCTGTTCTCATGTTTTCCTTTAGCTGAGAATGAATTACTAGTCTGTCTATCAGAGCTCCCCAAAACAGATAACAATGCCATCAGGATCACTTTAACATTCAAATGGTATTTATGGATGAAAGTGTTTTGAATACAAGTCACATGACATGTTAACTCATGCAGGTTGGATGACTTTTATGATTTAAGTGGCTGAAACTCTGAAAATTGTAAGTTACATTATTCTTGTAAATATTAGTCACTGCTGGCTAGTAATTCTGGTAGTTTTTATCTGGTTTATAGATTAATGTTGCTTTCCTCCCAACGTGTTTTAAACAGTTGAATAATGTTAAATTGCGAAGGTATAAAGGTTCTTCATGTGAGATCTGAACATTATCGGCATGCCATCCTGAGCAGAGATGAAGTTCCACTCCCTCTGTGTGTTCTAATCCGAGCTTCTCTGATCTTTGTTTTGGAAGACGTGCATGTATGTGCATGAGTCCCACCTTGTCAAACTGTTGGCCCTCCATGTATTTCTAAAGAGACTAAGAAAGTGAAACCTCCCGCACAGCATTGTAAAAGCGAGAAAGGCAGAGTGAAGTTCAAAGCGATGCTAACAGTGTCCCAAACCATCAAACTTTAGCCACCTAAAGCATGTTTCACTTGATGTTTTAGGGTTGCTAGCATTTACAGGATAGCTAGCAAGCTACTAGTTATGTTACACAGATTAAGGTAACTCAGCATGTGGATGAAATAGCTCCTTACCAAGCTGGATATGTTAAATAAAAAAAAATAATTAAAAATCAGATTTCCTTCAAATGAAATGATAGCCAAGATACACATACTCTTCCTTGCCTAGTGTGCTTACCTTGTTACTTGACATTGTTCACGAAAACATAACTTTATTTGGTTGTTTACCTTGTGTGTTCAGGCACTGCTTTCTCTGTGTTTCACACCTAAAGAAGGTGGAGAGGTGTGGCCAACATGCCCCTTTGTTTTGGTCCGAGATGCTGGTGCTAGTGCAATATAGTGGCTGAAAATGTCATATATACAGTAGAACCTATCAGGCTTGTGAATCAACTCTGGCCAGGAGCAATGGTTTCAAATGTGTGTTGGGTATTGTTGAGAGAGTTGGATGACAATGAATGGGAAGCCGGGTGAAAGCAAAGGCCAGGAGCCCAACTGTATGTTAGTTAAACACTGGATAAATGCTGCCTAACCTTTTTCCTTTGGTGGCATTGTTTCTTCAATCACTGCATTGTTAGCAAACAGTTAACTTTGTTTTATCCCAACCAACACCAAGAAGGCATGTAACTCATCACCTTTCGCTCCCCTGGGAAGATATGATCACGACCTGGTGCACCTCGTGCCTGTGTACAAATCTCTCATGAAGGCTGCCAGCGATCATTGGCACTGTGAAAAGATGGTCCAACTAGACTGATGAGGCTTTGAAGGTCTGTTTTGATGCAACTGCATAGTAGGTACATTGTGAAGCTCATAGGGAGGACATTGACAGTCTCACACACTGTGTAACGAAGTACATCGACTTCTGTGTAGACAATGCTGTACTGACCAGTTCTTTACGGTGTTTTTCCAACAACAAACCCTGGATCACTCCTGACTAAAAGGTCCTCCTCAAGGAAAAAATGGCCGTCTTTAGGTCAGCTAATAAAGAGGAGCTGAAGGATATGCAGAGAGAGGATCGAGATCAAAACAGCTGCAGAAGGAAGAGCAGCCATCCTGTACATCCACTGCATTTCTTGTACAATGCCACACCCCTCCACTTACAGCCTCCAGCACACAGGCCCTGTTGACCCACTCTGTTCCTCACAGCAAAGCAAGGGAGGAACTCAGGGGGAGGCTGCAGGTCCGGACGGTGGCATTAGCTTAAGGTTTCTTAAGTCCTGTACAGACCAGTTCTGTGGGGATAGTTGAATACAATTTCAACATGAGCTCGAAGCTGGGGAGAGTGCCACAGCTGTGGAAAACATCCTGCATGGTACCAGTTGTCAAAGACTGCGCACCTCAATGACCTCAACAGCTTCAGGCCAGTGGCGCTGTTATCACACCTGATAAAGACCCTGGAGAGGCTGGTCCTTACTTACTGACACTGAGATGAATATTACCTGCTGCATTGCTTTCTGGGTGCAGCACAGTTTTGTTCCATCCTCCATGTGACTTCAAACCCACACAGGGTGTTTTATTTTGAAAACTGACTGGATTCTCTGTGCTGTTCCTGAGTCTGACTTCCTGTCTGACTCTGATCTGCTCTGTGCACTTCAACATGACATCCATCAAAAATAGACTGGGCGTGTCTTCTCCACGGAGCAGAGCAGAGACCTGCTTCCTGGACGCTTCTGAAACATGCTGCTGTGCACCTGGTGGAATTACAAGCATCGCCTAGAGTGGCAGAGATCAGCTCCACCAGCAGCGTTGTGGATGGAGCACAGTGCAGCTGCAAGCGGTGAAAATGAAGGGGTACTCAGGTGTTCACCTGAACAATAAACTGGACTGGACTAACAGTATAAATGTATTAAATAAGAAAGACCAGAGCAGACTGTATGTGCTGAGGAGCATAAGGTCTTTTGGAATTCAGGGGCCACTCCTGAGGACTGGCTGGTGCATCTCTTTGGTGGCACCACCCAGCCTCTATCGAGTGGTCTGCTGGGGCAGCGGCATCTCAACCGCTGACAGGAACAGACTTAACACACGGGTTAAGACATATTTACGAGACTGTAAACAGCAAATACAGGACATTTGTTAGTTGGTTGCCAAAATAGCTGCTGATTTATTCTCAAATCTATCATTTGTTTGACTGTTGGGGCACTGGTGTACAGTACACTCCTAATCTTAATCCAAGTCCTGGCCAAACTGCTGCTGGAGCAATCACTCATTTCACTGATTTGTCAATAGAGTTAAGATATTCAGCAACAATTCTGATCAATCGTTTAAGTAACGTGTTAGCAAAAATGCCAAGCATTGTCGTTTCAATAGGAGGATTAGCTGCTCTTCTCAGTTTTGTCATTTTAATTTGAATATCTCTGAGTTTTGGATTGTTGTTTGGACAAAAAAGTGATTTGCACAATCACCTTGGGTTTTCTATTTATTTATTTTTAGCTTTATTCAATAGTTGACAGTGGATACAGGTCAGGAAATGTGGGGAGAAAGAGCAAGAGGGATGCCAAACAACATAGTGCCTCAGTGGGAGCTGAACAGGAGATGTTACAGTAAAATTGTACAGAAGTGTCTCATCCACAGGGATGATGAGTTAATTTTATAGATTTCATGATTCATTAAAAAATTGACAGATGAAAATAATTTGTTACAGCCCTAAAACTGCTGCAAGATTTTTCTTCGTTTGTCTTCCATCAATATATATAAATCCAGGGACATAAGCAAATGCAGAATACACACACATGCACATATTTTTGCTAGTTTCAGTATGAAAATTAATAGCAGCACATGTTAAAGTCAAATTCTACACTTGAGTGCTCACATGAACTTATTTAGCCATCAGTTCCTTTTAGCTGATGTCAGCTGGTTTTCTGCAGCTCTATAGTCATACATAAGCAATGAGGGCTCATCAGTCATCTCTCGTTATGGTCCCTAAAGAGGATGCCTAATGGTGACGGGAATGTAGTTGTAGTTGGCCTAATGTTTCCCCTAACAAACTACCTACCAGGATCTAAGCTGTGAACAACGGGAGAGACGTGGTTTTACGGAGGTCGCTGGACCACTGTGACTATTTAAATGTTGGTTCAATCCCAGTAAAAATGACACTGACTTTTGTACTCAGTCCTGTGTAAAAAACCGCCTCCTCCATTGAAGTTCACTAGTAAACAACAGCTTCAAACAGCAGTGGTATTGATATTTATCAGAGAATTGTAAAAGCCACAAAAGATAAATAGAGTTCAGTCAGTGGAAAGATAGCTTTATACCAAAGGTAATACATTTCCTAAATGTATAGCCAGGCTTCGCCAAAGGCCAGGTTATTCCAAAGTAATAGAAATGTAAAAGCTTTGCAGTGTCTCATTTGTCTTTGTTCCATTCACTTATGCATGTGCACAGTATTGATTTAGGAGTGCTGTCTTTGCAGAATATCTATGCATCCGTTAATGAAACGCTTTTATTTCTGCTCTTTCCTCCTCCTGTCTTTTCCCCGCTATGTCGCCCACTCTATGTCTGTCACTACTGCTCTTCTCTCTCCAACTTCACATTCAGTAAGCACCTTCTCACCCTCCAGCACTACACACACACACACTTCCCTACTCTTGCTCTGCCTCTTTATTCGATCATCTCTTCACGCTCTTCTGTCTGCTTTCTCTTCTTTAAACCCTCCCACACTTTTCCCCAATCTTCACTTTGTTTCAGGTTTCCTGTCTCCTCTACCTGTCACTTCTACTCAATGTATCTTCCCCTTGCTGTAAACAACACTGATACCAAGTATTGAGCAAAAGTTAAATTGTTTCTCTGTATCTGCTTTATTCTCTCGTGTCTTCAGACTTGGACTTTCGCTACTTCTGGAAGTGGAGCACATTTGAGGACTACCTGCTCTTCTGCTTTGGCTTCACTGTGCTATGTGCACTTGTCACCTTGCTGCTGCTGGACTCTGCTGTGTTTGTGGAGACGCTGGGGTCCCTGGCCGTGATGTTTGAAGCCATGCTGGGCCTCCCACAGCTGCTGCAAAACTTCCACAACAGCTCCACCAAAGGCATGAGGTAAAGCACACAAGTTGGTACAGTCCATCCTGTCAGGGGTCATGTTTACACTGCGTTAATGGCAGAAAACTAAGTGGAAAAAAATAGAAAAGGGTAATGATGATACTGTAAAATAACTGCCTTCCAAATCAGCTCTTATGAATTACAAGAATCAAAATATCTCCTCAAAGAAATGTTCTTGGCAGTATCATCACATACATTTTAAGATCATTTCCAAGGTTTATACTGTACCCACACTGAATTCAAGTCACCTTTAATGGAGAGAGGGAGTACAAGTTGAGGGAGGGGACAAACAAAAAGCTGAGCTTGCATTTTGAATGTTTTATTTTTTGTTGTGAACAGAGGTCAATGTGCATACTGCTTAACCTCTCAGGTAGATGACTGTGAGATCAATTACACCCCTATTGGCACAGAACCTCATGCTGATTATGATCATTATTTCCTCATTATGCCTCTCGTCTGTCATCAGTGCAAAAACCATTCATATAAGGGTTGAATGGCTTTTTTTTGTGTGTGTGTGTGTGTGTGTGTGTGTGTGTGTGTGTGTAATGTAATGTAGTGTGAAAGCATGCTTTGCTGGCCAGTTGATTGTGAAAAGAACCTGTGAGGACTAAACAAAGGATTTTGATGATGATCCTGAAATTCGGATCTTGAAGTGACGTCAAGTGGGATAAGCAACTCTCCCTGGAGTTTCGAGTAGTTTTGCTTTTCAATTCTTGACTCACAATTCCTTCATACACAAATACACAGTCACAAAATATATGGCTTTCAGGGTTGCAACTAGAGCCCTATCGGAGAGTGTTTTCCTAACCTGGCTCCTGCCCGCTCCCACTGGATTTCTGGCCATGACTGTCCACTACTGCAATGTGTGTGTCTACCCTCGCCCTGACCCACAAAGATTCTGACCATTCATTATACTTCCGCTACTCAGGGAGCAACACATTGTTTTACTATGTAGTATTAATAAACAAATGCATACCTGTCAGTAGTGACGTAGCAAAAATCCGCTTTAGTGCATTATGTTCATACTAGTGCAAGAAGTACTCCTAAGGACACCTCGTCCAGTGCAAAATTACATTTTATTTTTTTATTTTACTTGTTATTTTAGAATATGTGTTGTTGACTATGGTAATTTGCAAAATAACAAAAAACTGGACAGGTATGTTGCTTCAACCCAAAGGTATCGTATTTGTGCCCGTCATAGGTCAAAACTTTTGCACGTTTGTCACAACTAAGAAAGTCCAGGTCTTTTCCGTCTTTTGTCAATAACAACTGAGAAATTTCTCCAGATGTCTGTCTTGCCTTACTTTGTGTTTGTATTTTAATGAACTGCTTTGGTCTTCTTTACAACTTTATTTTTTGACTTCATCCTTCTGGTTAGTGCCAGCTCAATCCTGGGACCTGGCTTTTATTTTTTGACCACCTGCAGCGACATTCCAAAATTGTCTGGATCGTCCTTTCTGGCACGCTGGAATAAACTTTTGCAAGGAGACCGAGCAGTGTGATCTGTGTACTTCCATTGAGCCCATCCGAAAGTCCTTCTCCATGGCTTCCCCACTCCTGGGTTTTTGCTTTATTGACTACCAAAGCCACAGCCTCACTGGCCCATCTGTAACTATCGGCTGCTTTAGGAGACACCTGGGACACCAAATCTGAAAGGCCTCCTTCTTCAGCTTGACGGCCTTCTTCATAGCTGGCGTCAACCAGCGGGTTCTTAGGTTGCTCACTGTGACAGGCACCAATGACCTTCTGACCTCAACTCCTTGCAACCACTTGAAGATGGCCCACTTGGATGTCCCAGGTTTACCAGGTCTGTCCAGCAGCCTCCCCACCATCTGATCCACTGTAGGCGGTGATCAGATGACTCTCTTCACCTGAGTTTCCAAGACACATGGCAACAGGCTGTGACATTAACAGGATCCTGTTGCTTGGTAATGGCTACAGTTTACTCTCACTCGTTCATCCTCCTCTCCCCTTTCATCTTGTAAATCCTCTTATTTTTCTTTACCATTGCTGTTCTGTCCTAGTTTGTTGTGTTATATTTTTTGTTGATTCCCCAAAGCATAACAATGCCGTAGAAATACTGTACACTTGGGGAAAAAAGGGGAGGTGAGAAGGGCCTTGCTTCTTTAGGTGTGATCTATTGTATTCTCCAGTGTTGACTGTACATCAACAATTCTTCTTCAAGTCCTCCATGTTTTCTCTAGATGAATTGTCACTCAGTATTGTCACAGTATGCACATGCATCCTAAACATAAGAACTAAGCTCTGAATAGACTTACACATTGAAGTCTTCAAGTAATACAGTAGTGCTGCAGTATATTTGATTTACTGTTTAAATGGCAAGATGGTCTGTCCTGGTAATATGCCCCATTTCACATAAAGTGCCCTCAGGGTGGACATCTGGACTTGCACTTCCTATGAGCACTCATTCAACTCAGAGTGAATATCACACCAAAGATTAAATACACAATAACACTACATTAGGGCTGGGATGACTGATGAACGAGTGAGGAACATCAGTTCCTTATGCTGAGCCACTGAAAACAACACTCTTAAAGCTTCTGTTTCAACATGAATATTTCCTCACCTCAATATCGATCTCCACCACCTAATTGGACAAATGAGCCAGTGTGGTTGAAACAGCTGATTCGGCACTACTGTCTCTGCGTGCATAACATGTTTCAGGTCTTGACCTCCATCATGTGTACTTAAGGATTGTCCCATTTGCTCAGTTAAGCTTGAACAAACTGTTTTCCAGATATGATGATTCAGCACATAGTCTGCACCTCCTCTCATGCTGTCCCATGTGAAACGGTTCCTTGTTGTTGTTCGGTCAGACTCCCCTGAGTCCTGTTACTGAGGTGTGGTGATGAGTGTATAGATCCTTTTCATCAAGGACTGCTCACTTTTTCCAGGTCACCCACATGATCGCCTTCAAACAGACGCAAACAGAGAGAGAGAGTTAGAGCGAGAGAGATGAACACGCCGGCATGTTAAATCGCTCTCGTTGTAATTCGCTTCTTGGTCATTATTGACACTTTGCATGTGTGCATGTGTGTGCGCACACATTCACACTCATACCACTGCTCCTGGGAAACCGAGGAATGGACAGAGTGGTGATGGAAGGATACAATAAAGGGGATAAGACTGGATGAGGCGCAGAAAAAAACTATGGATGTGATAGAGAAGGAAATGCATGGCATGTAGAGATCGCATCTGACAATGAGCCCACTTTATTTCTAGCCTCATTTTCTAACTGGTACATTAGTTTGATCCCCGGACTGGCAGAACAAAGTTGGTTAGGGAAGTCGAAATAGCTTCTCCCTCCCTCATTAACGCAACTGAGGTCTCCTTGAGCAAAGGCCCTAAACCCCAACTGCTCCACTGGAGCTGCTCAGTGGCCATCAAATCAGAGTGTGGCTGTTCTGGGCAGCTTCAGGCTGCCAGTGTTTGCAATTGTGTAAGTGTGAACAGTGCACTGCTGCAAAAGAGAGTATTGCTCTCTGTGAAATTTCAGCGAATATATAAAAGAATGAAAAAAACAGGTCATAATCAATCATTTTTGTGAGCTCTTTGTCACCACCAGAAGATAAGAGCATGAGTTGTTCTCATTCTACTTTGATTTAAACTTTGATTTTCTAACATGGGGTCATGACGGGCTCATAATGCAGGATGACAGTCATCAACGCACAACACAGCAGAGCTTTGGTGTGGAATGAGTGAACCAAACTACAGGCGTGTTACTAAATGGATTTACTATTTTGTATATTTAGCCCTCCAGTTTGTTTCCATGACCTCATTTTGTTCCCAAATTGTACTGTAACAGTACAGTAGTACTAGTACTAGTACATGCTGTTCAAAGAATACATTTGTTTAAGTTTTCACCTGACGGCGTTTGGTTGTTGAGTGATGCTGTCACCCGCCTGACACTGATTCCTCAGGTGGAAGCTACAACTGAATGGTGAAGTTGTGATTTGTTTATATAAAAATGAATGTTTCTGTGTGAGCGATTGCTCAGCACTCTCTGCTCTGCTGCCTGGGGATCCTGCCTGTTTTCCTCTTCCCTCTCATTAAATTTTATCTGTTTTGCCTTCTCTCCAGTTCTCCTCTCCCAGCTCCGCATCAATGTCAGTGATTCAAATACAGAACTGCTTCCCATCTCAACGGATACTTATCTTTGTTCGTTTCCGCCCCTTAGACAGCTCCTGCGCTGTTCCTCTTCTCTACTCTTTTCTGCTTTTCTCAGTAAAATTTACTGTTCTTTGTTGTCATGAATATGACAAACCACCATTCAACTAACATTCACTTGAGTCCAACAAAAAGAATAGATGCGCACCTGTCTCATTGTGTGTGTGCTGCACATTCAGCTAGCATTCCCTCCCTGTGCCACTCTTTCTCACTCACACCTTCACAGCTAGCAGCTTGTTTCTTGCTGTCAGTTGTAGGTGACACCCGTCAAGCGTTAATGGTGGTCCTGTTGCATGTCCTGTCAATAGCATCCTATTGAAGGTTTCCCGTTTCTCTTGAGGTTACCATGAGACCATTTCAGACAAAGGGTCAGTATCTTGGTCCTGGAGGATACCATGCAGACCTGTGAACCAAAGTTGTGAGTCTTAAAATGGAAACCCATCTGTTAGGTGAGTGTGAGGACAGTGGATGCATACACAGTATGGTACAGCACATGTGCACAGCTGTGCTCTCCTATCAGTGATTCTGCTGTACAAGAAACTGAATCGCTTATCTTAGGCTGCAAACGTACTAAACGTTACCTTAGACTGCAAAAGCAATGAATGTTGATGATTCAAAATAATGGAGGAGTCCCAAATCAAATTGTCCTTTTTTTTCAATGAAACCACTTGTGATCCAAACGCTGGCACCGCTTCCTCTATGACCACTCTGGCTGACAGCGTTGTCAAACAATGACCAGGATACACAATTTTTATTTGTGCAGATTTGAGGCTTTTACACCACAGGGTGGCACGGTGGTAACACTGTCACCTCACAGCTAGAAGGTCCCGGGTTCGATTCTCGCTGTGGGCGCTGGGGGTGTGTCCTCCACCATGCCTTCAGTGCCTGCTGCTCGAGTGGAGTTTGCATGTTCTCCCTGTGTTCACTGTTCTCCCTGTGTTCACTGGGGTATCCTCCATAGAAATACCCCCACTAAAAACATGCAGGAAGATCACCACCTGACCAATGGTGACGAATAGAACTGGGTCCCCGGACGCTGGTCGGATGGCTGCCCACCGCTCCTGGTCTGCCACAGAGGAAGTTCTTACCAGGATGGGTTAATGCTTACCAAACCCTGCTTTGGCCTTAAACAAAAATCTGGAAATGCTGACTGCAGCGAGCGTCTGTGCTCTGCTACCTTGCACTCCAGGAAATGCAGTGTTTCTTCCGTATGCTTTGGTGCTACAGCTAGCTCAATAATGTCTTTGAGAAGCACGAGAATTTCCCAAGCATCGTCAACCTCAGGGGCATAGTGCCCAATAAGAAATGGAATTGTGAGGCACCAGTTCTCATGGACATTTCCACCTATCGTCGCTTTGGTGGAAAATCCCTCTCCAATCATCTGAGGTCGGTCTGTTTTGTCAGTAAATGTGTAGTTAAATTACCTGATGGCCTGGTTCAGCTTATCTAGTGTGAAATAACTCTTGCCTATCAGGTCTGTAAGACACAGGGACAACTCAGCTGGAACAATGCCTTCCAAGATATCACGCAAGATGTCAGAAGCTGTACCTGCTGACCACATGAAAGTGCTTGAGATGATCAGTTAAAGGACATGCTCTTTTCACACCGTAAGTCAGAGTCAATCCTGGGTCCTTTCTCACCTCCTTCACCTGCCTATCATGGGACTCTTTGTCTTGGAGTTGAAAGAAACCAGAACATACCTCCTGTTCTTGAGCATCACTCTTGCAAAACAGAATCTGCAGAACTTGTCGACAGCAAAGCTGTATTTCCTGACCATTTATAATGAACGTTAAAAGCTCCCGAACCACCCCTCTCCCAACTTTAATTTAAAGTTATTCACATATTGGACTATGTCTGTAAATCAGTAGAATATACTGAGCATTTTATAGTAATGTCATAAAATTTAAACCATTTACGCGCATTGTTAAGTAAATAATTTAATTAGATATTAAATCTGGGCTAACAGTGTAACCTTAGCTTTTTTAAAATGGTTTACCCTATTAAATTTGAGCTTTTGAACCGGTTGTCGAATGAAACAAGCAATCTGAAGATGTCACCTTTCACTTTTGGAAATAGTCACGGGCTCAGTGGCTCTTGTGTTTTTTTATTTTTTAGACTTAACTATAAATTAAAAAACAGGCATGTAATGGGCAATAATTCTGGATGGCGGCTCTATTTTGAACATATTAATGATGATGTTTGTGTAGTATGAGGCATCTCAGGACATCTTGCCATGTGTTGTGCGTATAAGCCAAGCCCTTACACAAGCTGAGGAGGAAGTGTGATGGATGTACAGCAAAAAAAAGTTGAACCATTTGTTTGATATGCTCATGTATGCATTTATGAGATTGTAGTCAAAACTGTTATATGGGTCTGTGAAGTAGCTCTCACTGTTATATTGGAGTCCTGTCTGTCCTGGGGCACGACAAGAGACTGTTATGAGACCCCACATTTGCTTTTGTTTCCACAGTACAGGGTAGGGATTTGGAGAAGAGGAAATTTGGGAGTTTTTCTGAGCACAGTAGTCTTCTTATTTGTAAGAGAAAAACAGAAGACGAGTAAAATAGGTAAGACATGAAAAGTGCATTTGGAAACAAATTCATACAAAGAATGCCGCCTGCACAATAACATATTCTTTGCCATTATAGCAATAAACGTATGTTAAATGATGTGGCCGTGTTGTTCCGACAGCTCTGGATGAAACTGAAGCAGACTTACGTCAAGGCCACAGCACACTGGCAACAGCCTTCCCCATTATTTCCTATGTAAACCAACACACTAGGGCAACAGTGAAAAGCAATATTGTTGTGTGAGACACTTAAAGATAGTATTTTTTGAACATTTTCACAGTTTTCTCATGGACTACAATACGTGCATGAATCTGCTACCTTTATTGCACAATTGTCTCTCACTGCTTGTATATGAATGCAGATATAGATGTGGAAAAAAAACATTTTCTCTCTATTCTCAAATAGGCAGGCCATGAAAGGAATGTGTTTGGCACGTGTTCAATATTGTAATCTTGGAAAATTGTCCATGCAAAGACATCTGCACTACTTAGACATATATTGCAGACATCACGAGATTATCCCTGTAACCAAACACGTAATGGGAATAAAATAGTGACTCAACTTCAGTCCCTTGCTCTTTATGTTAACGTGTGTTAATCATAATGTGAACTGAAGTTCATGAGTTACTTGCTTTTTTCTTTTATCTAAAAAATAGGGATTCCTTGTGTCTATCCATGAGTAAATACATTTCTGTTTAATCTCTGAGAATTTTCATCCTGTGTTTGATTCCTCCTGCTGACTGCTTATGTAAGTGACATTTTATTCATTACACACCACAGAGGCGTTTTGTCACTGAGTTGATCTTAACCACCTATGATTTCTCTGAGTGACAGGGATCAGTGACTGTTGTCTATACTGCAGTCTTTGCATAACTTGCCACACTAAAGATGGCCTCTGTTTGAAATGTTCCTGGAAACAAAAAGGAATTAAAAGTGTATCAGTGGTAGTGAGTGGATATAATTTCCTGTTGGCTTATTAAAATACGTTTTAGAGGATTGTGTAGCCCTGGAAAATATGCTTTTTGTTTTCTGTGAGCATCTGATTTTCATTTAAGAAACAGTCACGACAGATAGAGCACTGTTTTAAATCAATTATGAGAATATAAACAATAAATAAACTGAAATAGCCATCACCATCGGACTCATCTCATTTATTCTTGCTTGTCTACATTCTGCCAAAAAAAAAGCATCTAAAATACTCTTGCGCAAACTGCGTTATTCTTTTTCCTCCTCACCTCCCCTCTGCTTCATTTGGTGAAGTAGAATCCATCTTTTTCTGGCAGGTTGGGAACTTTTGTTGTTTGCCTGTGTGCAATCGATCAACATGCATAATTCATAGTTAGTGGGTTAAGAGCAGCTCGGCTTCTCTCTCGCTCGCTGGGCCCTTTGATTTTCATCTATCTGCCCCCCTCGGGGAGAGCTACAGCCCTGCTGCTAAATCATCTCACACACTCTCTTGTGTAGGCACACACGTGTATTCAAACATTTATAAGCGTGGACACACACACACATCATGGCAATGTACACAGAAGAAGATACAGAAGAAGTGGTGATTGAAGCTTTCAACATCAGCCCCTGCTGCTCAGGTGTGTCTCTTCCCGTAGAGTTGTGTATTAGTGTTATCAAGCAATTTTAAGGACTCCCCCCCCACACGCATACAAATTGTGGTCCCCCACCTAAAGATTAAAACCCGCACAAGGTATGATTTCTGATTAGCTGCCTGTTTATTTGTACAACCGCAATGGAAAATTTGCTTTGTGTCCACTGAGTCACAAAATGTTCTCAGTCATGAGAATTTCACCATAAAATGCAGAGAAATCTCCAACACCTTTCAAAAGTTTGAAATCGCCTGCCACAAAAGTGTGATTCAGCACAGGCAGCTGTCTGAGGGGCTACGGTGTATTTTTGAATGAGCCTTCATGCTTTTAGGTTGTAGAAATTCGTCTTTCTAAATAGATGTTGATAGATTTGGTATGAGGGCTTTGCGAAAAAAATGGTTAGTACCTGGAGAACAGAATGCTGTACAATGGTTCAGTCACCAGTCGACCCTTGATAGAGCAGAAGGAGAAAAAGATACCTTTGAGCAACATTTAAAGGAATATGGGAAATAACCAGTCACAGAAAAGAGCATTGCCTATAACAAGCTGGAATTCACAAGTGTGTTGCTTTATCAAAGTAATTCTTAAAACTTCCAAAATAGAAATGGAAAGTTAGTCTGTAGGATGGCGTTGGAATTGGATCATTACATAGCAGCTGAACATATTATGGACTGCCAAATCACAGTTTAAACCTGTTGAGTATAACCACTGACGGGTATTTACAGGAAAAAAATGGTATGGTGGATAACAGAATTCTCCCCTGTCATGCATCACTGTGGAAACTTCACTTAATTGAAGTTTTAATCTTTTAATTGTTCTTCATTGAGGCCTGAAACTTTTCAGTGTAAATAAGTGTAAATAATACATTTGGTGTCTGGATCACATTGTTTATAGGGGGCAGCGGAAAGAAGATATAGTAAGTAATCCTACCCTTTTGTGTACCCACGCATAATGCAGACATTGCAGAGTCAGTGTTAGTGTAACCAGTGTACCCAGTGTTTCTTTTTCTTAAATGGGAAGGTGGTTCTGTCTAGTGATTTCAGTGTTGTAGAATTTATTGTTTCTATAAATAAATATAAATATAAAATTAGTAATTGTTTCTGGATCTACTACACGGTCACCTTGACATTTGTACTCTGGACTGTAGTCATATAATTTGCATATATGGGTACAAACTTATGTGCATTGGTGCAGAAACATGATAGCAGTCTGTTTTGTATGCCATATTTCTCTCCAGTTGGCTATTTCTTCATTCCAATGTCCATCCATCCATCCATCCATCCATCAAGTAGTCCCTTGGGCAGTGGACAAGGTGAAAGTCAGCAGAGGAGGCTGGGACAAGAAGATAAAGAGACAGCAGTTGACAGGAGTAGTGGCAGGGAAGGGGGTTGGGTGTGAGGAGTGAATACAAAAAGAGAGACAGATTGGTTTACATATATAAACAAGCAGAGGCACACATTGGGGAGCTGAGAGCATTGGGCAATTGCGCAGGGAGGTCAAAAGATGCGAAAAAGACACAGAAGAGAGTAAACCCAATAAAGCACCTGTTCTAATGAGGTATATCTGTTGCAGTAAATCAACCAGCTGCAGCAACAGAAATCCTGTTAACCCTCTGAACCCTGTTGTTACAAATGTTACGTGATACACCAATACATTAAATGGAACCTGCCTGTAATCCCCATGGAGATATTTGGTTACTTTTAGAAACTGGGTTTGACCAGTGCATTGCCTGTGAGGATATTGTATATTGTGTAGGGATGCAACTCATTATTTTAGCTATTGATTTAAAAAAAATGACTCCACCAAGATATTGACCATTACAATGCATTCATTTTGGTCTTTGTTATTCATCAGCTAATTGTTTCATCACTTTTAATCATTGTACTAAACTTTGTTTAGTTTTTTCTGTCCCTCTCAGAGCTCCTACAACCCCAGCAGATCACTGCTTACAAAACTGCAGACCTACATTTTCCAAAGGACCTCAGTCTTCTCAGCAGGTGGAGACGACTTTGGCCCTTCCTGTACAGGACAAATGTGTTGTTTGCCCAGTCCACTTTGTGGTTGAGGTGAACACCCAGGTATTTGTATTATCTCAATGTCCAAACCCTGGATGTTCACTGGATTAATCTACGTCACATTCCGACAGATGTCTATCACCACTTCCTTTGTCTTGCTGGTGTATATGTGCACGTGGTTCAGTCCACACCAGTTGGTAAAGTTGGTGATCCTCCACGTATTCCAGTTCGTTCCCCTGTGCTACACGTCCGACGATGGCTATATCATAGGGAAACTTCTGGATGTGACAGCTGTCAGTGTTGTGTCTGAAGTCTGATGTGTAAATGAGTGTGTATGAGTTTGCATGCTGCTGCGACATCAGCCGACAAGGGAGTGTACACTGTTATCGCGATGGCGTGCGAGAACTCCATAGGGAGATAATATGGCTGAATGCTATCAGCTAGAAACTCTCTGTCTCTTGTGCAGCACTGCTCCTTTACACTGATGTGCCCTGGATTACACCATCTGTTGTTCACAAACTTCACTATGCCTCCATCCTTCTACTTGTCATCGCTCTCTTGTCCACTCTCAGCAGTTGAAAGTCCGGTGTGAGTTCATTCAGCCAAGTCTCCGTGGAGCACATCAAACTATGCTACCAGTACTCCCTCTGCAGTCTGGTTAGCGCCTCCATCTTAATAGGGAAAGATCTCACGTTCCCCATAATAAGAGCCGGTATGGATGGTTTATGTCGTCTTTTCTTCTGCACTTTGCCCCAGCTCTGTATCCCCTCCTCCTTCTCCTTATTTGCGTGGGGATCTTCGGTCTTTCCACTGGGAGTACCTTCATGTTGCGCAGTGCTATCAGCTCTTCCGATGTGTAAACAATGGAGCCGTGACTGAATTGATCTCCTGATGTTGTTTTAAGTAATTGAGGAAAAAATAGAAGGCAGATCACTAGTTTCACCAGTTCTACATCCATATGTACACACCATCAATGAGACTAGTGACACAAGAAATTCTAGAAAAACACAAAAACACACTAAGACAAGGCTGCCACTCTTGCAGCGCCATCTTGGCACAACAACAACTTGACAAATGCAACACAAAGTGCTTAACATACAAGCAAATAATAATATTGTGTGTGATAAAGCAATGAAAGCAAGGAAAAAGAATAAAATAAAATAAAGTAGAATTAAAGCAACTGGATAAGACAAAATAAAACAGCGGTTAGGTAAAAAGAAAGGACACTTTAGGAGAGTGTGATGTTAAAAAGAACCACCCTCCTCCCCATCTCCCCTCCCATCAGAGCATACGTACAGTGTCTCTCCAACCACCAGATACAGCGCTACCTTCTCAGAGATCCGCCATTTTGTTATCGAAAGCAGGAATCATCATGTCGAGACGCCATGCAAAGTGTTCTGTTGTTGGCTGTAAAGACGATCACAAATCACTTCACCGGATCCCAGCCGCAGAGGACATAAGAGCGGCGTGGATTGAATTCATTTTTGAAGGCAACGTCCCAGCTACAATTAGCAAAGAACTGTAGGTGTGGGCTAACCACTTCAAGAGTGACTGTTTCTCCAACCTACTAAGATACTGAGATAAACAGATAAATTTGGCTACACTTTATTAAACTTACCTGTAGTCTAATCAACAGCATAACTGATGCTATCTGAGATAATCCACTCGTGCAGGTTTAACAAACCGTTGTCAATGTTACCAGACAATGTAAAACTGGCTTTTTCACCACTCAATATTGGCAAAATTCCATGTATTCATGTAAAAAACACTAAAATCTTAGGACATTACAAATATCTTTCCATTTATTTATATTATTATGCACCACCAGGAAAGACAGAGATAATTGTCAATACTCTTTAATATAACTTAATAACAGATTTAATTGTAAAAATCACAGATCTATTAATATGTAAAATCAGAAAGACGTATGTAATAGTGCAAACAGTCAATGCAACTTAAGGTGCTCGAGTGGAGAAATAATTTCGAAGACTACCAGTTAAGTGCGATAAAGACATGGAAAATAATCTGATATATAGATAAGGTTAGCTGAAGTTAACAATGGCTAACTAATTGAAGCGAATAATTCAGTGTCAACCACAATACAAATCGACAGTGTTTATTAGCCTGCGCTAACTTGCAAGCTACGAGAGCTAAGTATTTGCATGAGTAGTAAATCATTGCAGTAACGTTGCTAAACCATTCATGTCAACGTGAATTAATGTCAGCTAGTACAAAAATAGAATATAGTTGTCAAACAATTATCTCATGGTTATACCTTACCTGAACAGAGGTGTCTTCAACACGAAGCTGTGACTTGCTGCAAACTTTCGTCAAACAGGAAGCGGGAGGGAGGGGCATCGAGTGGGACATACGTGTTTTGTTTGACACACCTGATAGCGAATTGAGATAGTTGTTAAATTGACGATGTAATGAAACGTCTTTTCAATGGTCAAAAGTGGAGATACGTGGTTTTCATCGGACAGTGACAAATGTTACCTAATAGAGCATCAAACAGTTCTACAGCTTTGATGGACTTAAAGAAATATCTAAATTGCAGCAGTTTACACTGGGATTGTTTTATTTTTAGAAATATTTTGAAAATTGCTACAATTGCTGTAAAATTCTAGTAACATTAAACAGTAACTTACAGGATTTAGTGGAATCAAGCAGATTACAGCTAACTGAATACCCCTCGCCTCACCCTCGTCTGACCAATCATGTCAGAGAACCTGCGGTATGTCAGTTCTGGGCTACTGTAGAAACATGTCTTGTACAATATGGCGGACTTCGTGGAGGAGAACCTGCTCCCACTGTAAATTCATTGTGAGGTAATGAAAACATAATTCTTCTTAACCAATTAAACTTTGTGCTGCTTGTTACCAGTGTAGCTAATGTGCATCTGTTCATCAGTGATCCTGATACTGATTTTAGATGTTCCACAAGATGTGTTTCACAAAGTGACATTTCCATATGCATCAGGCAAATTTGCCGATATTTGGCGCATGAAATCACTAACGTGGCAGCACCACACTTTTTCCTCTCCCTCCCATGTCGCTGCCTCTCTTTCTGAATGCCAGTCAGCCCTGTTTCCTGCAGTAGTGTTCCACTCGTCCACTCCAGCCGCTTAGAGGAGCTAATAGCTGGCCTGACAGCACTTGTTCAATACACAGCACAATTACTGCCTGGCCCACATACGGCACAGCCATCACACTGTGCAATCAGACCCCCCTCGCTTTCTCCATCGCTGGCCCCTATCCTGTCACTCTCCAGCTCTCCATCAGAGTGGCTTGGTTTCTCATCCTTCTCTAGATTTATCGTCCTCCTGCCCAGCTACATTGTCATCCATCTCTCATCATTTTCCTTTTACCTCCATCCTCTTTCATCCATCTCCCAGCCCCCATCTTTTCCTTTCCATCTCTGAATTACACAGTTTCACCGCACCATTTCACCCTTTCCTCTCTCACCTCTTGCCACTTGGCTCAGATGAAGGTGTCAGGTGAATAGGAATCAATAAGAGACTGAACTGAGTCAGCGCGATTGTGCGTCAGAATGTTTGTGGGTGTGTGTGTGTGTGTATGTGTGTGTGTGTGTATGCCTTTTGAAGAGACCGTAGTACAAATTAACAATTTCCTGGTTTGCTTGTGCTGTTTTTTGTGCAAACTGAAGCAAACACATTCTGGTTTACATACGTGTATGTGCATATTGTGTGTGTGTGTGTGTGTGTGTGTGTGTGTGTGTGAGTGAGACTCAATTTGCCAGTCAGTCAATAATCTCAGTCGATACCATAATAACTCCCTCTCCCAGTGGACACCGAAACCTTCACTCAGGACCAAGTTCAGTTGTTTGTTCTGTGTGTCTTTCATCATCTGTCCGCTGAGCCACAAGTCCCACGATTAATTCTATCACAGCCAGATGGAGCAACATGAGACTAGCATGACAGTGTGTGTGCATGTGTGCGTGCGTGCGTGTGTGCTCCTGCCAAAGATGAACGACCTCACACACTGGTGTTTTGTCTCCATTCCGCCGCGCTGCTATAGAGACTGCTTTTGTACAATTGACCCGCCCCCCCATAATTACATTGTTAATGAGTCATCCTCGTTAATGCTGTTTGCTGTCTCTAGAGAAAAGAAATTAGCTAAAGGGGGAGCAGAGAATTTGGGAGAGCGAGGGAGGGTGAAGGAAGGGCAGAGGCGCAGAGGGTAGCAGAAAAGGACAGAGACAATGTTAAAAACTTTACTACTGCTGAGTGTTATATGGTTATATAGTGCAAATTAACTACAGATATAAGAATATGATTTATATGTTTAATAGTGAAGCCATGTGCTCATCGTTTCTCAGTTTTTCATAGCCCTTCAGCAGCCCTTCACTCTGTTAAAACATTGGTTTTATTCAAAAGGTTAAGTCAAAAATCAGTCTTACACTGGAGAACAAAGGTGTAAAAGTAATTTGTGCGTCTCTGAATTCCCATAATTACTTTCCAGTCTTACTGAGAATTGCGTAAAAATCTCAAGCATGGCAGAATATCAGAGTGTGGGGATAGGTCAGAAAATGAATATTGTAATTTACATGAAGATGTAGCTCGTACCAACCTACATAGCGGCTCTGTGCTGTTTTTCACTCTGTGCATGACCTCAAACAAACTGTTCCCTGTTGCACATTTGGGCTGAAACAGCTGTAACATGTAATTTGCCTGAGTTCATTTGAACGCAGCACAGGTGGCCTAATCCAAGCTATGTTGTAGAAATAACATTGTTCAATCAATGTGCTGTTTCTCTGATGCGCTGCCTCACTTGACTGACAAGCTAACATTATTGAAGTTGCATTTTACAGTTAGCCAGCGTTACTTACCTTTGACCACAATTCTTCAGTTCATGGTGAGGAAGCTGATGGTGAGGTGCTCCGTTGTTTTGGTATTAAATTTATCCATCTTGCTAATTTTCTCCATTTTGTGTAAAAGACAGCTATTGCATAGTTTAGTGATTTGGGTGAGGCTGACAAGGCATGGCTTGTCGCACTTACACACAGATCACAGATCAAAAATTGTTTTTTTTCTCCTTCATGTTCAAATGGTAACTTGAGGTTTGAATAAAGAGTGACAGTATTATTTCTATTCCATTATCTTAACTGTAATATTACCTCATTTTTGTTTTTGTTTCAACCAGCAGGCTTACTGTGCTGTACAACTTTATTTTTTAACTTGATCATGTCTCGCAGTAGAATCTGATAAAAGTCACAAACATTATTCCCTTTTATATAGAGGAGGAGCAGAGAAAAGACAATAGCAGAGACATTAAAAGCGAAGATGACAGTTGAGCAGGACAACAGAGGAAAAAAGTGGCACAGTGAGATGAAAATACGCAAGTAGAGATGAAGCACAAATATGAAGTTCAACGAAGGGTACTCTCTGAGGAGCAAAAAACTTCAGTGGCATATAAAGCAGTTATTTTCCTTTAGGAATACTGGCAGCTTAGAGAGAGAGAAGTAAAAGCATGATGACTGTAAATTCTTTAGCACTCATCCAGCTCCTTGGTCAGCCTCTGGGAGAGGTGGAAATAGCCTGATTCTTACTAAAGCCTGAGGTGGTTAAATTGGGTCAACTGTGCCTCAGAAGGTAGAGCGGGTCCTTCACTAATCAGGAGGTCTGTGGCAAGATACTGAACCCCACATTGCTCTGTGTGAGTGTCTGAAAATGTAGCATGTGTTGTACTTTTACCATGTGGAGGTGGGAAGATCAGTTGGGAAAAGCAGGGAGCTGTGTGTTGACTGAAGCAGATTGGCTTCATCATGTTGGCTCTTTTTCATCTCACATCAAGGGTAGATCTGTTCTAGCTTTGAATGGAAATAAATCAATAATAGAATGTATTTTTCCTGAGCAAAGGCCGCCATACACACAAGCGACAGCCGACAAGAAAAGGGTGAATAATAAAAGCGGGCCTTAGGGCAGCACAAGCACAAAGATGGTAAAACTGACTTAGTCGTGTCTTTTATACAACTTACAAGTTTGCTAACAGAAGCCTCTGTAAGCTACGGGTCATGCCCAATCAAAACCTCTGTTGAAGGGTCTATTTTCTTGCTTATGAGTCCAACCTTTCATTTGTAAGAGGAAAATTGCAACTATTGTGCACATTTGTCAATTTCTCTGAAGCAGATTACATTTGTAGAAATATCCTCCAGGCTTGAAGTCCCCCTTCCTGTTTCCCATGGAAACAGCCTGACAGAAACTGCAGCTAGTTAGCCTAGCTTGCTAGCATTGGCACTGATTACCACTTTTCTGTTCAAAACTCACAGCAGCGAGTAGCGCTGTGATGTCAGCGCTCTGTATGTCACCCTGTTGAATCACACTATTGACCAGTAGTGTACAGAGTCACAGAATAATGTAACACCCTGTGTGTCCATTGGGATGTCACATGGTGTAACTAACTCTTCTTAGAGCTGATCCTCACAGGTATTGGACCAATCAAATTACCAGTACTGATATTGTCAAGCAGATAGATAAATGAAACTTTGACTTGAATACAGTACATTTAACAACTTCCCCTACAGTGACGGTCAGTCCATTTTGTGACATTTAATGACTCAGTAATGAGTCAGTGGGGATGTGATTCCATATGAAAGTGTCCAGCCTGACTGTCACATGTATTGTAACAGTTCAACTTCAGTCAGCATCCTGTGGCTCTCTTGCACAGCCTGTGTTTGCAGCACGCACTAGTTTGGGTTATTAATCACATTTCAATGCAGCATGCAGTGTCTACATTTAGTACATTCCCTGATATGTTGAATAATGATGTCCTCATTTCCATGCAAGGGCAGGATTATTCGCTGGAAATGTTTCAGTTCCTCATCGGGCCTGAAGGGAGCCCAGGGGAGAGTTGGGAGTTTGACATGACTCTGCAAGGAGAGATCAAGGATTTTACAGGACAGCTGTCCCAATAGTCATTAGGCTGCCTCTACCCCCATGCACACTCATCATCCATTTCTATCTGATGAAGGTCTCCTCCTCATTCACAGAGGTTCCTCTCTTTCTCCCTGGTGGTTCTTGCTGTCTTAGCCCTGTCTCTCTTACTGCATGCTAGATAAATGCCGTCCTCTGCAGTCTCTCTGTCTCCCTTTCTCTCCTTTCCTTTTCCCTCACCCCTCTGACCCTTACAGTATGTTTCATTGATGACTGATGGTCCTGCTCCATCCCCAGGCCCAGTCATCCCTAATAAAAAGAATAAACTCATATTACATTCATACCTGTGAGACTTCACTGCACAGAGAGCAAGAGCAGAGGAGGGAGCAGAGACTAAGTGGAGCGAGGAGTGAGGGCAGAGACTGTGAAGGGTAAGAGTTAAAGAAACATGGCAGTAAATGAGTCGAGACGGCAACAAAAAGTACAGAAAGGGGGTAAGGAGGAACAGCATGAGAAATGATAGAGAGTGATGAGTGGAGGAGTGCAAGAAAGGGTATTGTGTTGGCGTCTGGCTGCTGGCATCTTTCTTCTCAACCTCCATGTCTCTCACATAGGGGTGAGTGAGATGACCTAAAATTTATATGTTTTGGTTTGCTTGCTTTTTACGGTTAGGGTATTATATCATGGAATAACAAATCTAATAGGGATACTCCACTCAAAATGTGATTCAACCTCTTTTCACTCTATTAGCAGTGGAAGGAAACATGTTAAAAGAGAGAAGCTGAAAAAACAGATGTCTTTATTGGGACCAAATAGGAGTGAAAATGAGCTATAGGCCTATATGTGCTCTGGAAGGAGTAACCTGCCCCGTGATGTAGGTTAATTAGTAAATGTAATGTGGGTTAGACATGGGGTAGCATTAGACATCTCAGGAGCATTTGTTTGGCAGAAGTATATTATAATAGTACAAGGGTCAGTGTACATGGGGCATGTCTGTTAAGTACATTTACATACGGCCGCAACAGTGTTTAGGGTCCTATGAAATCCATTTTCTCCCAATTCCAATATTTTTTTTCCCCAAATTCCATGTTTTCTGTTTATTTTTTTTCTAAATTCTGCATTTTACAATGTAAGCTCATTTTGTCATTAGAAAGATGGCGTATCAAACGGATCTTCTGCAGGACAGCCTCCATATGCAGCTTGAACACAGTCGGCGGGTCTGATGGAGGCTCCTCTCATGTAATGCTTCTCCATGTTTACAATGTTTGACCAGAAACAGATGTAGCTTTTTCATTTTTTTCCGACAGAAAATCTCAATCTTCTTTATTAATTTGCACCAACGTGTAAAAACAGCACATCCTAATATCATAAGGGATAAAGTGCTGTATTATCTCTGGCTGGGACTAATAACCTCCTGGGTTAGCAAATTAAACAGGATATAAAGTGTGAATTAGTGAGCTTTAGAGATGCTAGTAGGTGGGTTGTGTTGCCTTTTAACAGCTAGCTGTTTCCACTTTTTATGCTAGGCACATTTTCCAAATGGCAAAACATTCCTGTATGAGAAGCCTCCAGGGGCACCTGGACGCTGAGGCTGTGCTCACCACAGCAGCACAGTGGCCCTTTGGTGCATATCGTCCCCAATCTCCCTTTCACTCTCTGCTCGGTCGCCCTCTGGCAAATTAAAGCAAAAACCCCAAAAAATTAAGAAATAAAACCATGTCTCTTTCTGTCTCAATTGTTCCAGTGTGAAGATGGTGCTGCTCTGGACGGCCGGTGATGTCTTCAAGACCACCTACTTTGTGATGAACGAAAGCCCGACTCAGTTCTGGGTTTGTGGCGTATTCCAGATCATAATCGACGTGGCCATCCTGCTGCAGGTCCTCTTCTACAGCCAAGACACACGGGTCAAGCTAGGGTGAACCTGGCTATTGCTTTGGGCTACGTACAAACTACAGCTTGTGTGTAAATTTCAACAAATCTGATCATTTAAGGCTTTTTGATAAAATCAGCTGTAAAGTTGATGGAATTGTCATGGGAGGCGTTTAGCATCAAGAACAAGGAGAAAACCATAGTCAATATAGTTGATATAACCAAAGTTTGTTATTTGGGTATTATGCAGACCCAAACCGTCAAGTGCAATTAAACAAGTAGTTTTAGCCTTCAACAAACTACCAGTAACAAAACACCTTTGTCTTTAAACAGTTACTAAGGTGAGGAAGTTTTTGGTGCATTTTTATTTTCTAAAATATTTGTTCTGTGTTGAACATTGTTTGGATCCTGAAGTGTAGTGGACATGGAAAGTGGAAGAGGGGAAATATTACTCACGTTGGTAGCTCACGAACAGCAGATCTGTGCTGCTGTAATGGCAGCTGTAATAACCAGTCCTGCACTGATAGCCCTGCGCTGGCATCTACTGCCTGACTGATGAGTTTCCCACTTCACACTCCACTCCTTATTGTACTGTTCTCACCATACATAGTATGTGTGTGTGTGTGTGTGTGTGTGTGTGTGTGTGTGTGTGTGTGTGATGTGAAAAAATGTGGCCATGCTGTCATGCTTTGCACTGTACCTCAGACACAAAACCTTTTGTAGACACCAAAGAATATGTCAGACTCAGGTCAAAATATGTAACTTAATGTAACTTAGTGTTACTGAATATTTGTGGCATTAGTTCAACCACATATGTCATCATCGCATCACTTGTTTTTAGCATCTCCTCATCTTCTGATTCTGTTTTTGCTCTTTGAAAAAGTGCTTTTGCTCTTTGAGACGGCAACAGTGAAGCATGACATGACAACAGGACAGTCATAAGCTCTGTGGATAGGTGACGGCTGAATCAACATGCTCAGCAGGAATATTACAGTATATCTTCCCTTCATCTTTTATTGAACACATTTCGTTTTAACACTCCTAAGCAAGAAAGACTTTGTTTAAAAATGTATGAATTAAATGGCCTTTTTTCCAGAGGGGTCTAACTCCTCTGCACACTAAACAGGAGTGTGGCTCTTCCCGGCTTTATCAGTATTTTCTGTGGACCCTCCCCTTGAATTGAAAAAGACCGCAACACTGAGGCCCGTCATGATAATTACATTATCGACTTATCGTGTGATATGGACACGACGGTGATCGTGTCTGCTGACCTTGATGTTGTGTTGATATGCATGTTTGTTTACATAAGGATGCCACCTACTTTTTAGCCAGACTAAGGAGCAGGGTTTTACCCTGCCGCTGTAAGACTTTGGCACAGTGCCTAAGCCCAGTGAATCACTCTATTTTATTTTATTTTGAAAAGGGCTTGTAAAAAAATAACTACTGCCACTGAGTGACCTTTGCACAGGAGGCAGCGTTGAGGGTACAGCTGTAATATTTTTACCCCATCAATCAGATCGGATGACGTAACTCCAGCAGCATCAGTTCTATGTCTGATTGTCCATCGTCACGCTTGTGTTGCATAACTCCTATGTAGCTATTTATGTGATTAAATATATCAAAGGAAAGCTAAAAGACCCCCCCTGCACTCCCAGAAAGTCACACTACCCTCCCTTTGATGACCCTCAGATTAGAATATTTGACTTTCCCTTTCATTGCATGTTAAACCATTTGTAGACAGGCAATCTAAAGCAGTAAAGGACTTTGAAGCATCTTCAATCTCTCAGAAATGCTCCATTTAACAGAGGACTGTTTATGTAACACATGCCATTACACAAACATTAAAACCTTATTTATCCATTCCAGCCTTCCGAAATGCACAAATATTTTATTCAGAAGTTCTGCTTCTAATCGAAACACTAATCTAAAGCTCTGCCTCTCTCACCTGTTTCTTGATAGAGACTCTTACAAAAGCACTGCAGGGTAAAACGAATCAGCAGCAGCAGCTGATCAGTAGTCAGCGCAGGTTTCTTTTTCCTCCCTCTAGGCATTATTTAATTAAGTAATAAAGCTACTGCACCTGCTTATTTAGTCTTTCAGTCACCTTTTTAATTCAGCAGCCAGTTTGTGTCCATCTGCTAATCTATAGCTGTCCGTTTTTTAGTTTCTCTTCAGTAAACATCTTGTTTAGATTTCACACTGCAGTGCTTATGGTTTGCATCATGCAGACAGCGTCTTCCTGCAGCTGCCAGTGTGCCTCAGCCACAAGATAACGTTTGTAAAGATAGCAGAATTGCATCTCAGTGTATTTCAGTATTAACCTCAAGGCCAGCATGTGAAAATATATAAATATATGAAGCAGAATTTTGATTTAACTTGACTGGCTTTTCATAATTAGACAATGCAAGATCCTTCTAAATGCAACAGTGACTGAGGATCACAACAAGCCTGTGGTGAACTTTGCATGAGCCTTATGAATATTGTGGTGATAGGAATTCTCAATTAAAAGCGTGAGGAATTAGCACACCTACAGTCATTATTTTTGGACATGCCGCATCAATTAGTCTTTTCATATTTAATTCCTTAACCCCTCCACACACACACCACCTTTTGTGTGTGTGTGAGTGCATGTGTGTGGTTTGGATGAAAAACAGGATGCAATGTTCTATAAATAGTGTGTCAATTAGAAAGAAGTTACCACGGCTAAACCCTCACAGGTGCCGTTAAATCAAGTTGTTTTGAGATTTATAGATCAGAGGTGTGTAAGTTACAAACTGGATTCTTAGAAACTGTTTTAAGTAAGAATTTTTTTTATGCTCATCATCTTTTCTGAAATAGCACACTGTCAGAAATGATCTCAAGACTAATTTCAAGTATAAATCTGAGACATATTTTAGAAATGAGGCCCCGAGTCTGGAAATGGGCAAACAGCTAGCCTGGCTCTGTCCAAAGGTAACAATACACCTACCAGCATCCCTCCTGCTTACTGCTCCTGGCCAATAAAGAGCATGGCACATAACCCCCGCATTAAATTCATTCATTCATTCATCTTCTATACCCCGATTATCCCTTTCGGGGTTGGGGGGGGGCTGGAGCCTATCCCAGCTGTCAACGGGCAAGAGGCAGGGTACACCCTGAGCCGGTCGCCAGCCGACTGCAGGGCAACATACACACACACATTCACTCTCACATTCACACCTAGGGACAATTTAGAGTCACCAATTAACCTAATGAGCATGTTTTTGGTCTGTGGGAGGAAGCCGGAGTGCCCGGAGAGAACCCACGCACGGGAAGAACATGCAAACTTCGCACAAACAGGCCCCCGCCTGACCCGGGGATCGAACCGGTGACCTTCTTGCTGTGAGGCACGCGCACTACCTGCTGCGCCACCGTGCCGCCCCCGCATTAAATTGTTAATTGTAATTTTCACATTTCAGTTTTGTAGGGATTAAACAAATATTAATTAGTGTGCTTTAGTGGTGTGAGGAGGTGGACCTTGTTACCACTGGACAAAGCCAGGCTAAGTGTTCCCAATCTTTATGCCAAATTAAGCTAACTGGCAGCTAACTGTAGCATCATATTACCATCGTTACTGCGTGACAGTGGTATCAAGTTTCTCATCTAACTTGCAGCAAGAAAGTGAAGTAACATGTTTCCCAAAAACTATTGCTTCAAGGTTCATACTTTCATTGAAAGTAATATTATGATTCATTATAAGCACTATTATGATCACAGGCTAAAGGAGAATCACTTCCTCCTGGTTGTTGTGGATCAATTTATGTCATCTATATGTGTGTGCATGTGTACATATGGAAACAACAAAGTTTTCTCACAGGGAATGCTGGAATATCTGCATTTTGTGTTTGATGGATGCGGCTCGCTGTGCCACGTATGTGCGTGAGTCTCACCAGCTTTTCTGCTGGTGCTGTAATACATGTCAAATTTTTCTGGAATCATTCAAAAATGATATTTATACAAGTGTCCAGGTTGCTGGTAGACTATTCTGATGTGCAGCTAACACTGCAGACTGTCAGCTTAGCTCTGTGACCTTCCATTGTGTAAATCACGCCACGTGTATACATGAGTTCTTCAATTACAGTTATCTTACATTACATCTGTCGGCCATATTGTAAGCTATATGTGTCTTATCTCATGTACCCTGCACACCACAGTCGAATTGCAGTGCCATTACTTTTGTATTCTATATGCTCTTATCACCAGATGTGTATCTTTTATATTGTCTCTCTCAGCAGAGGCTCAGAACGGCACCCTCAGTGGATTTAGTTTAATATTCCTCCCCTGCAGCATTTTCTTCTGAAGGGCAGTAGGACAGATTAGCAAACACACTGCCTGGTTACAATAATCCCTCACCCAAGTTGACATTATGGTTAATGTTCTTGGTGCCTTACCATGACAGCACTTATAAGAAATAGGTGGTTTGTTATTTCTGAGGAGGTAGAGGGTTGGATTGTTACTTCTACCAGATGCAAACTACATATTTCATGTCTATCATGAAACATTTAACATCCCCGATTCCAAAAAAGCTGGGATGTAAATAAACAGAAACATGAATAAAAACATAATGTAATCATTTGCAAGTGAGCTGTGTTTTCATGAAGTGTCCCAGAGCCCTTTAACCAATCATGTGTTCACAAAGTGGTGAACCTCTCTCCACCCTTGCTTGTGAATGACTGAGCCTTTCCAGGATGCCCCTTTCATACCCAATCATGATACTCTCACCTGTTACTAATGAACCTGTTTACCTGTGGAATGATCCAAACAGGTGTTTTTGGAGCACTTGTGTGATTTGTTGTTTTCAGGTTATTTGTGGGATCTGTGAAAACACGTAATTGTTGCCTTTTAAGTTAACACAGTGTACACTAGTGACATCGCATTTGCCAAACATCCTCCAAAATGTTACAGTCCAAATAGTTTTTACGATCTCATGTCATGTACGTGTGTAAAATATAAAATATAAAATATTAATGTTGTGGTCTTGTTTTGTTTCTGACACTGATATTGAAAAACCAAAAAATCTGATCTGAGCTCAGCAGGCTGCTGTGACTTACAGCTGGGAGAATTTTTACTCAAAATCTGATCTGAAACCTCATGCGAACCCTTTAAGCCCTGGACTATCGGACCTGAATCATTTAAGGATAAAAATAAGCTTTCATACACGTGTATATAAAACTTTTCTATGCTATAATCCCCACTGTAGCTTTCATAGTGTGTGAGAGCTGCCCTGCACCAAGAGCCGGACTGTGCCTGCTGCTGAACACACCAGGGTGAAATTGATGAGGGGGGGCTAATTAAGATGAGTATTTCTTTAAGACTTTAATCTCCTCTGGTTAATGCATCATCACACGCGCTGACATATACCATCTCAAGGTAAGACCGCTGACAGTCAGCAGTGCAGAGGAGCACTGCAGTATGGATTGTAAAATATTAAAATGGATACAGTAGATAATGGGAGGCTCTCTATGCTTTATAGATGAGTTGGACAAGGACAAGCTGTGCTGCACCTGTTGGTGCCTTTACTGTACTCATTTCCTGACCTGGCTGGTACATCCATTAATAATAAGTTGACTACAAGTCAGGCTGGAGCCTCTCTGTGCGTATCCGTATGTTGTACCTGTGCTTGTATCATGCAATCTGCTTGATTGTTATCACTCTTGTGTCCCACCGGTGAAGACACACGACTTTGCCTGTGAAACAATTGAGATATTTCATAATAAATCTTATTCATACTGGACCAGCCTGGCTGCCTGCTATTACCTGCCTTCCTGTCTTTCTGTCCACCCATTCATCCTCCGATCATCCGACATGTCTGTCTATACAGTGGCTTGTTTAATGATAGATGAGGTGGGCTAAAATAGCCCACCTGCATTTCATGCCTGTGATGTGCTACACGTCCCTGTCCTGCCCTGTCGTCATGCTGTGAAAGACAGTAATGTGTACTTTTCATCTCCATTCAGTGTTCTGAACTCCACTTCATAAGCAATCCAGTTTTAATCAATGCTAAGCGTAGTGCTCTATTGTGGACGTACTCCAGGAATATTCTGTGCAGAGCTGTCTTTTTTTTACAAGGCTGTGAGTCATGGAAGTAACTCAAGGCAACTAAGATGTGCATGTTAACATTCTGTTCAACTGAAAGCCTCTCCCATCTGGAACTCTAACCCCACGTGGACAGTAAGAGGACACACTTTAGTGGTCTTTCATGAAAAGAAACTGGAGCTAGAAACATGGGGTTCAACATGTAAGAGCTGATTCCACATATTCAAATGCAAGATGAGAATATTAGCAATCAATCGACGGGCTGCAACTTTCAGAAGTGGCTATGACAACCTGCAGCCAAGGCCAGTCGTACAGTTATGAAGACTTTTAAAGCTTGTACAGCTTTATTCTCGAGTTGATGTAATACAGCTTCGCTGAAAAACATGATTTGCCTCCAAACTGCTGTATTAATGACTTTTATGTGTGTAACCTTGTAAACTGTAATCAGCACCTAGATGTGTATGTTTTGAAAATCTGAAATTCAATTTCAATTTAATCCCTGTAGGGGCAACTTGGAAAATGGACGTCATCCATCTCTTACCCATGTTTCCACCAAAAGCTGCAGTTCTTGGGAACCTTTTGTTTTGCCAGCACCTCAGGCGACTAAGTAGACATATGGCCATCCATTTTCCTTCTTTAATAAAGGCAGAATCACCACTAATAAAAGGAGAAATGAGCAGGGGAGTGAGCTAGAAAGAGAGATCAAACACATTTTATTCTTGGGAATCCGGGCCTGAAGCAGGCAGATGGTTGTGTATTAATGGACCCAAGCCTCTCTGAAAGCTGAAGAACATGAGGGAAATTGATCTCTTATCTTGTCGTCGAACTAATGAAAACATGTTCTTGCTCATTTCTTGTAGGAACCCCTTCTAAAATTGACCTTTGAACCCTCTCTATGATCAGAAAGTAGATGATGAAGAGAAGTAGAGGAGAGGCTCTGATGATGAGACATGACAAACAGAGAAAAGCATATCTTTTGGGAAGGTGACAAACCAGAGGGTCTTTCAATCCACTGATGTTCCTCAGCCTTTGCAGGCTTAAGCTGGAGCACTAAAATGAAGAGGGAGAAAGCAGGAGAGGAGAAAGGGAGACATGAGGTAGAAAGCAAGGTGCAGAACTATTCAGTTTGTAGCCTATTACAGCGTTAGAGAGAGGTCAGAGTTAACGGTGAAAGACAAAACTACCAAATATAAGGCACCAGAGGGAAAGACAAAGTGCAACTCAAACTGAATGTTTTTGGGAAATGTAGCATAACCAGATGGCTGAAGGCTTAGAGCAGTCTCATGGTCCCACAGTCCAGGACAGTCAGGCATGTAATGGCAGGCCGGGCACAGCGGGACAGCATCAAACTCTCGAGATGGATGAGTTTTTTTTCGAGGTCACAGACTGCGGAGAACAGTGAGGTGCGGGGAGGAGGAGAAGGACAAAGTACGCAGAGGGACACAGTGTACAGAAGACTGCAGTATTATAATGATATCAGAATGAATATCTTTAAAACTTCAGACGTTTTGAGACTTTCGGGGGAGGAAAAGATGCACTTTGAAATGTCATTATTGCTTCGCTGGATTTGGTTGACGAACCACTATAAGAGTGTACAAAATGTCAAATTTGAAGCGCTCTCTTTAGATTTTAAAAGCATGTTACATAACAAATGTGAAGGCACAGTGTTACATTACATGACTTTCCTGCCTGACTATTACTGTCCAGAAGCCTCTGCATGCAGAGACCTTGTGCAGCCATCATATATATAGGGACTGTATAGGAAATAGGGAACATTATAGCTGTTCAAACTCATGCAGAGAATCCATCAAAAATTTATTAATTATTCGGCACACCTCAGCAGGATAATCCTGCTTTTTGTACATCTTATATTCTGAGGTTTAAAACTTTATCTTCTCCTCACAAAGGAGAGGCAGTGATGTGAGTGACGTGTCCACATCAGTATTGTTTCCAGCATTTGTTTGATTCACTTCCACATAGCTGTTCAGACTGTAGTGTCAGCAAACATGTGCAAAGCTGCACTAATCAGTATCTCAATACTCTGACTCTGCAGCTCCCCTCAGAATCACACTGAGCTTTTTTCAGCCTGCTTCAGCTCATTCTTTTGGCTTTGTAGCAACCTTACAGTTTTTGTTGAGTCTCACGGCTCTCATTGACCTTGTTTCCAGCAGGCAGCTGTTTTCAGTGAAAAAGCCCTGATCAGCCCACTGTACACTACTTGTCCAGCACCAAACGGCAGCCAGGCAGCGTTAGTGACTCAAAGTGGAGCATTTGGCAGGTAAAGAGCCAGATATTTTTTCAGGTATTAGTGGGGACTGAAAATAGAGCTAGGAGAAGAGTGAATGTTGGACTTCACATTCATCGGGTGGCCAATATCACAAATCAAAAGGAACGCTCATGCTGCTCTGTGTCTGAATGCATAAACAGGCTGCTGTTACAACTAACACTTTTAACACAACAACTTTAAAAGGTGTTAAAACTGTATGTTAGTGTTATTATTACTATTTTTTTAATATATCAATAAGGCAGCTCTACTATCTTAGAAATGTTCTAGTCTCAGAGTCTAGATGACACATTTCTCATACAATAAATTACATCTTCCAGTACATTGATGGATAACTATATGGAGAAATGATTGTACAACACTTCACTGCACTGTTTTTAGCTGAAACAATTAGTTGATTAATTTATTCATCAATGATAATTAATTATCAAAAATTCAAAAATTTTGTGATTCAGTTTTGGATGTTTCCTGGTTTTTCCTCTAATAGTAAAACAGATGAGTATCTTTGGGTTTTGGACTGGTTTTGGATAAAAAAAAAAGACATTTGAAAATGTCATGTGGTGCTTTTTGAACATTTTGACATGATGATATCTTTCACTGCTTTCTGATGGGTTTTGGGTTTTTTTTATAGCCCCCAGCTCACAGTCACACAATGAGTTTGCCAAAGTTAATTCACCAAAGGGAAGAAAAAAAAAAAAAGGAAAACTTGTACTGTTTCCTCTTGAAGCAGTGCTTAGTGACTGTGGAATGAGTAAACCAGGCCTGAAGCAGGCAGATGGTGCAGAGGCTCAGTGCATCTTCACGCAGCATGAAGAGGAGGGAGCGACCCAGCAGGAGCAAGATCAAACCCCTCTGATGGATGGTCTCATCTGGCCTGCCATTACAACCATGGAGTCAGAACCACAACAGGGATCAGAGCAGAGCATCACAGGTCATACGTCGCACCACGGACAAAATGTAAAGGTCATGCATAACAGCTGAGACAATGTATAAGTGAAGCTATTTGCACTGACCTCCATATGAGGTATTCTCCAAATGGGAGGCTTCTGCAGTGTATTTTGCAACAGAAAGAGTTTTGTTTGAGGCTCCTGTAGCAGCTATAAGTGAAGAGACAAGGACATTTTCACTGAGGACGCACTTTCTTCACCAACTGCTCCCCTGTGGAGTGCATGTTTTCCTTTGCTTTCCCTGACATTTCTCCACAGATGGCCAAATAGCTGGTTTTACATCATCTTGGTCTGACTCAGGTTTATTTTGGACCCATTAGTCCCTTGAAGGGGACAGGTTCTTCTGTCTGGGAAGTTTTACCAGTTTCTTTCCGTTTGCGTGACTGTGAGCCATACACTGTGTGGATGTGTTCATATTGACTGCTGTGTGTGCATGTGTGGGTGTTTACATGCTGTCCATCATGACGATGAATGCAGCACAGCAAGTGTCATGTTACGGGGAACAATGACATTAGCTGCTGTTGTTACAGCGGAGCCAGACGACATGCCAGCCGGCCAGTAAACAGGTAAGCAATGACAAAGACTGAACTCTGGGAAAAGGAAGATGACATCTATACGAGCTCGTAGTGTGGAGAATTCAGCTGGCAGAGAGTGTCAATGCAGATTACAACAATATTTCTCACAGAAAAAAATGTGCCATTTTACTGCTATATTGATAATGTCATGCAGCCCACAAAGCATTAATCCAGGAACCTAAACAGAGCCGCAACAGCTCAAAACAACATAGAAAACTAACAGAATTCAGAGAGTTAAATAAAGGAAAAGGACTAAATGTTCTGATGAGAGTGATGCAGAATCAGTGGGAGTGACTGCAGGGGAAAGGGCAAAAGCTCAGGGTCAGAGCGATGATAGGATATTTACTGAAGGCTGCTTATTTCCCATGTTATTTATGTAAACCCTTATTGAGAGTGCTGTTGTTTATGATAGATGCATACCTTATTTGACGTAAACTGAATCTTTCTATAGTGGATTTTTTTTTCTCTCCCTGTTACACACCATTTCCAGTCTCATCACACCCTGCACCCTCACCTTGATTCATATTGACACTAGCTGCTTCCACTTCCAGTGCATCTCACCTGTTTTGCAACCAACTTTGACATTACCTTATTCCTGTGGGGTTTCTTTTTCTGATCTCAAGCTTTGTGTATGGTTTTGTGAGCTTTATTACACTTTAGAACATTACTGAACTGAACTTTGCTTCATGTCACGTTGTCCTCCGAGCCCCCGTTGCTCTCTGAAGTCATCTCTCAAGGGCCAAGCCAGTAACTGTCAAAATAATTGATCACAACAACTTGGTGTCAGAAGTGAGACCCTGGACGAAGGTAAGTCACTGAGTCTTTTCAAGTGATTTTTCTCTGTCCGGGATTTCCTGAGTTTCTCTGAACATTGTGAAAGTAGAGGAAAGGTGTCTCCCTGTCATAAGTTACGGTCTGTTGGAGGAAAGGGTGTTTTCCTTTTCCATAGAAAGAGAAATGTGATTTCTCAGTTTTAATAAGAGTGTTGAGTTTCACACTCGAAAGAACAGAACAGTCTCAGTTTTAATATAAGTGTTGAGTTTCACACTTAAAGGACAGTTATGTGGTATCTGGCTTGCGTAAAGAGGAGACAGGAATGGCCAAATCACAGAGCAAAAGGAAGGCATCTGCCACCACAACAAAATATACATCTGAAGTGGCAAAGGGCGCGCAAAGCAAATACTTCTGTCCTCATCCGGCTCATAATCCTGATTTGAATGAGACTTTAAAATATTTTGTTGCAGGAATTTGTGGCACATTTGTTTCTTTTTTTTTGCCAGACTGGCCAGAATGATCGTATCCACAGATTTCCAAGAAGAGGTGCTTTTCTTGATTTCTGTGAGACAGATGAATGATGCAATGGGCAGTCCAGATTGGCATTATAAATACATGAAAGAGGCAGCCAGTGCATGGAAAAAGTTAAGGCATTATGGGATGGGTGTCATCCACCAACTGCTTCTTTGCCTGTGATGTGCGCCGTATGAGGCTGAAAGCCTGTAGATGAGCAGAATGATGAAGAGTTGTTGTGTGGTACTGTTCACAAACTTTATTCAGAGCGTCCACACACATACTCATATAAGACAGAATAAGGAAGGGCAGGACGAAGAAATGAGGAAACGCTTTGATGAGCTGGATGACAACAAGAAAAGGGTTGAATGGATGAAAGGAAATAGACAGAATAAATAGAGAAATTAGGGAGAAGGAAGAGGAAGATTGCCAGGCAGAACATTTTCCTTTATCATTGTCAGAGACAATATGGTTCCAAGCCACTGTGCTCATTTTTTAAATATATATTTCTTTTGTATTTGCTTATTTTGTTCATACGTCAATCAGACCACCCAGCATCACCAGCACAATGGCAACGATTACATGTTTGTTATTCTCAAAATGCTCCCCGTATTGACCGAAACAGAACTGTCTGAAAGCAAAACAATGTGGAAATTAACATGCAGACAAAGTCAAAGATGTCCCCTGGGCCAAAACTAGTCACGTAGCTCCATTTTGTTTTATTTCTTGACCAAAATGAAAAAAACCCAAACAAGACATGACAGATGAAAGATGAGATTACCCTGCAGAGACACAGTTTTAGATGTATGCATTCATGGGTTTAAATGACAGTCAATGACTACGTTTTACCCAGAGCCACGTAGGGATAATCAGCAGCATTGGTTATACCTAACGAGGCATCAGCTAATGAGAGTTTTAATGTTAGTGTTTTTGTAATCCTACACAGTGGTTAACTTAATGTTATTAAGCCAATGTTAGCTAGCTTCAGTACCGACCTGGGAACCATCTCATTCAGCATCTCTTGCAAATACTGATAACATTAGTCTATTATCATATTTTTAATTGTGTATTTTGACAGTTTTTTTTACTTAAAACAATAGTGCTTTCCATATGTGCAATTTATGTTTGGCTGACATTTAGTCAATTAAATGTAATTTAAAAAAGAAGCAGAAAATAACAATAATTATTATTGTTAATTTCGGTGTGGCTCTAATTTTGGCAACACCTCAATAAACTGTCTAAAACTGGTGGTATTGTAATATTACTGTGTTGTTAATGAAATTCAAGAAAGGAAACAAAAGCTGGTGGTGTGTACATACGTCTAAAAGCGCCGGTAAAGTCTTCTGAGGCTCGCAAACTCTGTAGTTCGACGATACTGACAAAGCTGCAAGCGGTAAAACCTGAGGCCAAGCAGTCATCTTCTTCCAAACAGGCATGTTCTCAATGGGCACTGCAGTAGTGCCCTGAAAACACTCACTATGACTGCTTCTTATTTCACCTCTTAGCAGTGAATCTTCCTTTCTCCCCACATCCCCTCTCCTCAGCCCTGTTAAATGGCTCCATAAGTTTAATAGAGGAAAGCTCAGTTGGAGAGTGAAGTATCCACCTTGTCACTGTGCCACAGCTGGTTCCCGAATTGAAACAGAATAACCAGCATTTTGTGTAGTTTGCCCATATGTTCTCTGGCTCAGAGAGGGGTGTATGTTAGTGAGTGACTGTGTGTGAGTGTGTGTGTGTGTGTGCGTGTGTGTTTGCAGTCCTCATATTTGCCTCAGATCGCAGCAGCACTCTGCTGCTTTCTCTCCTCTGTTCACTAGTTGGCATGTAAGGTCATGCATGCAGCACACTCATATAAACACTCATCCACCCTCACACATACACACACACACACACACACACACACACACACACACACACACACACACACACACACACCAGCTGTTTTCTCTGCGCTAAGACAAACTGCTGCAGCAAAAACAGCAGACAGGAGAGCTTCACTGAAAACCTCAGCAGTATATTTAACATACAGTCCTCTGCCCTTGTTCAGCCATTCACCGTTAGGGTCAGATGAAGACTGCCAAAAGGCTTTTGTACAATCCTTTTCACACTCTCACACATCCAATTCCTCCATTCCCTTAGCAATTAGCTCAGGATTAGATTGAGGTCAATACCCTCAACTCCATTGCATTCCCATTTGTGTAACATTTTAATCAATTCCAATTTCTTTCCCTGCAAAACAAGTTTCTTTTTCACCTTCCTCTTTTTTTTTATGCCTCAATTTAGATTCTAATTTAACCACCTCTAATCTGGCAGTTAAACTGAACACTGGGACTGTATTGCAGCTTCTCAGACTATTAATCTTCTGGTGGAAGCTATTTTCTGCTCTCAGGTGAGGTAATTATGTCTTTTTGAAAAGAACTTTACGGCACACGCTGCATGTACCATTGAACACCAGCAGGGTGGGTTAATAATGATGATGGCGATCAATGATAAACATGACCAGGATGAAGATGATGACATGGGTCATAACCCTCATCACCATCGGGAGCAAGCTGACTTCCTCTCACAATTACTTGAAGAGTAGAAGGCAGAACGCCCATCTGCAATATTTCTCAGTCCATAGGGTTTACACACCATTACTGACTACCACTGACGGGTATTGAACCGGGGCTCATTTGCATGTTATGGTACTGCATTAGCTTGAAGATCTCAGACTTTACAGCACATCTCAGAGCATGTGGCTGATGGAGATTTAACCAGAGGTCATCTGTGTGATGTACATACCAAGATAACATCAACTTGCGCGGAGCTCCTTCTCATTAAGTCTCTGAAAGCAGATACACAACAAGCTCATTAAAGTCATCTTGGATTTTAAGGTCCTCCCTGGATAATAAGGAAAGATACTGAATTTCACAGTTGAAAAATGTTAGCGCAGAGCTCATAAAGTGCTGAATGCAGAACATCAAATCCTCTGAGAAGTGCCTTAGAAGAGGCAACACAGTGACAAAGCCTTTAATCCTGTAAAGCCAATCTTTGGTTCTCTCTCTCTCTTTTTTTTTTCACTGCTGACAGCCATTGACCTCCAAGGGTAACTAAACTAACAAATATAGTGTGAGCTGTGTATGTTGTTTAAACCCATCATTGGTGCCATTCAGTCTTTTGGGTAGAATATTTATTTGTAATTGTCTAATGGGCTAATTCGGTATTTCACGACAGTTTTGGGAAATAAACTAGCCGCTACAAAGAAGTTAGCTAATATAATTTCCACACACTATTACACACAGTGCATTGGTAGATAATGAGACACCATTTATCAAGTTCACCTAGCTCAGGATTACATCTATAACCCGGAAATGTTGGCATTGTAAAAGTAGCCTTACCTGTCATCTTCTAGCAATGCTGCCACGCTCCCTTTAAGAAGTACTGTTTGATACATGAGCAACATAATACGAAAGTTAGCAAACAAGCTAGCTCATGAAAGGCTGAAGTTACACTAACCTTGCTTTTACTTCAAATGAGTTTTGAACACTTTTCTAGTTTGTAAATCTACACAGTTTCATATCTTTGGCTTGGTTTTCCTATCATCAATTGCAAAATTAGATCAATTCACCCTGTAGCCAGGATAGTGAGTTATCATCAACTCCAATAATAGAAGAAATTTCTCATTTCATTGAATGTAGCACTGCTGTCTGTGTCTGTGTTGTCATGTTGGTACAGAAAAATGGCATGAAACAATGTGAGCAATTGTTGTGCAGAAAGTAAGTGTGAGAAGTAATAGATGTAACCACAAGGTGATGTTCTGTAACCTGTATCCTTGTAAGTTAAATAGGAAAAGAGTCACACTACCTCAATAGCTGCAATGACATTTATTGATTTCAAATGTTTTGTATGTATACAACTAACCTTTTGTAGCATTAGTTAGCACATAGTCGACTGTAATTACATGCAGCATGTTAGAGGTTTAGCCAAGGTTAACACACGTATCAAGTTTAATGGATAAAGGCTAAACAAAACAGAAAATCTATATCTTTTATGTGGCTACACAAAGCTAGTGAGTCACACACATCGGTCAACGCACATAAATACAAGAAAACATCATTGAGGTAAATGGTTACACTGCAACAAACAAGAAAAAAAGCAATAAGATATTAATACATTACTTACAATGAGCAAAACTAACAACAGAAGAAGAAAATTTCATCTACCAAGATTTTTCAAAGTTGAAAAAATATCTCGTCTCAAAGACCCCAAAGTTATGTTAAATGTAATGTTAAATGCTGGCAGACTAAAAACAAGTCTGGACACAAAGAAATTCTGACTTTGAGAAAGCAGTTTTGTACTTCAAGCATGAAGTTACTCAGAAATAATAATAAAATCTCAGAAACGGATAAAAAAAAAACTTGAAACAAGTGAAATACTCTGACATAAAAACTGTCAGGTAAGAAGATATGTCTCGTCAGATAAAAACAATCATGCATTGCCTTGATTTGCAGTGCAGGTAATTCATGTTGGCACTGAAAGCGTGTGCTGTCTTTAAATCCCCACCGATTTCCCTGTCCAGTCCAATCCAAATTTATTTCTAAAACATGTTTAAAAGCAACAACTGTTCACCAAAGTGCTATACAATGAAAATATGCAAATAACAACATGAAAGACAACACAGTAAAAACACAAAGATCATAAATAGCAAAAACATAAAAGCAACAGTAAAACCACCGAAACCGATTTAAAAGAGAAAAAGACATATACAACAGACAGATATAAAGGTGCTCGTATAGTGAGTGAAAAACTAGAGAATAAAGATGTGTTAAAAGACAGGATTTAAAAACAGGCAGTGTTGGGGCCGGCCTAACATGCAGAGGCAACACATTACAGAGTTTGGGGGCTACAGCTACAGCTACATATCACCAGAGGAACGTCTAACTGTTGTTCACTATACTCTTTGTTGTGGCTATCTTTGGCTGTCGCAACTACCTGCCATTAGCTCAGTTAGCCGTGTAGTAAATGGCCCAGTGGATTGTTGGTGTTTACACTGGCAACGGAATCTGGCTCAGCAGCCTCCCAATGAGCATGGCTGGACCAGGACCAAGCATAGCCTCCGAGACTCATGGGGGACAGCTTGTTGACAGGGAAAATAGTGGCGAGGTGATTTATAGTGACCAGGACCAAGTCTGGGGACGATGAGGATGTGGCAGGCTGGGACAGGAGAGCTGTGAACCAGGAGAGCATTGAGAGGAAGGTCAGTCATCAGCAGCATGTAGAGCCAGAATGTTTTCACATCTAACTCAGTTAATCAAGGTTTAGTTTGACCAAACAGAGATGCTGATTGTTGGAACAGTGGACAGACAAACCAAGGTGGTTTTTGGTTAGTGTTACTTTGTTTCTGATGAGTTCGAATGAAGTCTGCTGTCTTGCATGTTTTTCTGATGTTGAAGCCTTTGTGATCGGAAAAAATATGCACATGGGAGAAGTCAGCTTTGGTAACCTGTAGTTACAATTGTTGAAGGGTCAATTTTTCTTTCTTGAACCTAACTGTAGTGTAGTGAGAATTAGGCAATACCCCTTTAAGAGGCAGACAGTCGTCAGTTGTTGCGGCATCAGCTGACCCAGGAGAAGTATATGTGCACTGATTTCTTAGAGGATAAAATTATCAATTAAAGCTTCTAGTCAGTGAGGATGTTATGTTTTTAGAGTGCAACGAGGATGCTGTGCCATTGTGAATGGATCCACATAACTGGATTACACAATCGCTTTGCCTGCTGGAAGGTTGGGAGCGTCACTGCACTGCTAACAGATCTGCAGCTTCGCAAAAAAAGTGAAATGCAGTTATTTCCAGATTTTGATACAAATGCAGAAGCAGCTTGTCCTCAAAATGGAAAAAATGGATGATGAGATTTGGGACATTTCTCACTGTAACTGATATTATGAATCAAACAAGGAAAAGGGGTGTATTGTTGTACTATGCTGGAGAACAAGTACAGGATATTTTTGAGAGCTTTTGAGAAAAAGGAGAATGAAATGATTATGATAAGGTGGTACAGCTACTCACAGCATATTTCAAGTCCCAATGTGTAGTGTGAAATCTACATATTCCAGTAATCAAAGCAGAACCCAGAAGAAACCACTGATGCATTTCATTCTTGACTAAAGCAGTTAGTGAAATCACTAACGTGAAGAAAGAACATCTCAAATTACACTCAACTGCACATCATTACGTCTTTGGAGAAGAGCACTGATGGACCCAGACATGACTCTCGAAGGTCTTTTGGATCTGAATCTTCAGAACATCTGATTTCTCACCTGGAAAAAAAACATCAGCCATGAAACAGGTTGGAACTATATCCAAAATATGAAATGAACCACCTAAAAGGACAAACACTTAATAACGAAGACAGCCAAAGATGATGTGCAGGCATTGTGGAGGCATATTTCCTCATCAGGGCAGTCTGTTAGCATGCCTAGCAAGAGGTGTTCAGTGCTAAGCATGTAGCAAACCAAACCATTTTGCCCATTGCTGTCTCACTCAACTCTACAAAAGGCTGAACAGCCATGTGGCTACTGCTGACTTAAGAATGAGTAATATGTCTTCATTATAAAAGAGGCATTGGGGACAGAACATCCAGTAAAGGATGTTAAGGTAGCTGGTGAAAGTATTGATGTTCTCATTGATTCAGGAGCATCGGCTAATCTCTTGAATGGGAAAGACCCTACAGCATACAGAAATCTGAACTCATGTTTCAGACTTCCAGCCAAAGGATTTGTCCTTATGGTATAAAGACTCAGCTTTCAATCAGAGTTAAACTCTCTCCCAGCAGTCTTCTGCTAGTGGGAGAAGAACTCAGGCAACATTCGATGCTGTTGAAGGAAACTATGGTTCCCCGCTGGACCACAAAACTGCATCTGCACTAGAGCTCATACATGTTGTGCATTGTACTCAGAATACACTACAGAATCTGCCTAAATCTGAACAACTGCTTCAATAATATCCAAGCCTCATCACAGGTATAGGGAGGTTAGAAAAACTTTAAAATCATACTGTATCCTGTACTTGCAAAAGTCCATTACTTTCCCTTTCACATGAGAAAGAAAGTTGACACTGAGGTACATGTCTCCATCATTGAAGCACATGCAGTACCCAAAGCACTGACTCTCTAAGAAGTAAAGAGAGAGACCATCAGGGATCACCGGCTTTAACATCTTTTCAAAGTGATCCACTCCAGCAACTGGAACAGCCTGCATGATCATGCTGCACAATCTGATCAATTGAGCCTGAAAGCATTCTACAACATCAGAGAAGTGCTTACAACTCTCCAAGGGGACAGTCTCATTCTCAGGGGCAACCGCTTGGTAATACCCCAGACTGTGCAACCCAGAGCACTTGCTCTTGCTCATGAAAGGCATCAAGGTGCAGTCACCTCTTACTGGACGCAGACCAATGCCAAAGTTGAAAGATTCACCCAAATTCTGAACAAAGCAGTGCACACAGCCACACCAGAAGCCATGGAAACAAGAGCTATATACAAGTTCCTCTGGAATTATCATGCTATTCCTCATCACACTGTCAACTAGTCCCCAGCTGAGGTGTTCTATTATTGACCATCAATAAGGGTGCTATCCACCTCTCGTCCTCTCCGTGATGCAGGTCTACACCAAACAGTTAAAGAAAGACAGGATGAAACACCGTGCAGATGAAAGGAAGAATGCATCACACTCAGAATTCATAGAGGGTGATGTTGACCTAATGCGACAGAAGACAACAAGACATAACACCACTTCTACAGAGTTTTGCATGCTTTTTAAAGTCAGTGTGATACTTTATTTCAGTCAGCGTCTGGCTAGGTTGGTTTAAGTAACAGCAATCGTGTTTGTCTGTGGAAATGGACATAACTCATCAGGTGCAGCCACACTGCAAGAGTCAGCCACTAGGGGCAGTTTTGACGTTGCCACCAAGCTAACAAGGCAGCAGGGACAGGTGCAGCCGTCACCATGCCATCTCTCCTGCCATATCCTCTCCCCTCTCCTCCACCACCACTACCTAGGTCAGCACTGGTTTTTTTCCACCAGCAGCTCCCTCAGGACGAGATGGGCAGTGGTCCATCTGTTAGCAGGCCTTCTCCGGACCCTGTAGAAGAAAAACAAATCTTCAGGTCCAATTTTGTGTCTGGTTCAGATGAGTTTTATTTACTGTGCATTGGAGACAGAAGTTCCAAACGAGGATGTGGAATCCTGCCAGAGTGAGGCGCTTGTCAGGATTAAATACAAATTACAGGAAACAATAGGTTGGGGCTTAGCCCAGCAGAGAGGGTGTCTGGGAGACCTTTCTCACAAGTCTGAGTAGATTTACATAGCTTCAGTACGCAATTGTTTCAAAACAAAAGGGAAATTGATTACTGGGCTTCCTGGATAAAACAGATTACACACAGCAAAACCGAGCTTGCTGAGGAGTTCCTGTGGTAGTGAAGGTGTGACTCCTCACCGCTGGTCTGAGCTCCCCTCACAAGGTGGCAAAGATTTAATCACAGAGGTCTGTTCATTAATGTAAAATAGTTTGTCTCAACATAGAGTTCACTGTCATAACAAAGGCAGACACTTCACTCAGGGTACACAAATAATAATACAAAGACGATATAAAGGAAAAGAAACTCCTTTCTTCCACAGCAGTGTAATTTCAGATTACCTTGGGGTGGATAAACCCAAACAGGTTCTCCTGGATTGTTTGGTGCTCATGCATCATGGATCAGAGTTTACAGTAAAAGCCAGTGAGAACTCTTTTTCCACTTTGAAAAACAGAAGAAGAATGGCACACCCCTGCAAAGCTCAATCAATTCCACATTTTCCTGACCAAGAAATGCAAGACAGAGTGAAAAGAAGATTCCACTCATCTGGGAAATATCTGCTGAACCTTTTTAGACCCAGCCTGAGCCACTGAAGTGTAGTAACTCTGCCACAGTCACATTAGTCATATCATTTCTGTGTAAGTTATTTTGAATTGAATGGTCTTCCAGCTCTCAAGTGGTTAAAAATATTGGGTCTTTTTCAATGTGTTTGCCAATACCCAGTAAAAGCTATGTGAGAGTGATAAAATATCCCCTGAGCTAGCCTCGCTTGTTTGATTTGTAGTGCTATTTTAGTGACTTTTGCAAATGTCATTGTTAAAATAAACAGTAAATAAGCACATGCCATGGTAGACATTTAACATATAAATCTACATAATACTGAATTATTCAGTATGATTATGTTAAAGAGTCTGGTGCCAGGACTGCTCTCACTACAACCTGTTTTTACAGTTGTGTTGTTGTATTGCTGACTAAACAACCTTAACCTGTGTTCAGAAACATTGCTTTCGTTTAGAGCTTTGCAAACATTGCATTGAACACAGGGAAGGGCATTTCTATTGAAAGAAAAGAAGGGATGGAGTGTAGCGAGAAATAGGCAGGACCCCGCTTTAAAGTCATGTTTGCCGGTTGTACCAGTTGCTGAAGCACTGGCTGGCCAAGAAGAAGCATGTGTGTGCTGATTTCATGTGAAAGATATCCACTACAACTTCTGGTTAAATACAAATAACAGTGTTTCTGCACTGACCAAGTAGTTTTGCTGCCTAAACCTAACCAAACTGTGACAGAGCACTGAAAACACCACGTTAACAACTACTGAAAGGGGACACAAGAGGTAAAATTCAGTCATAGAAGTTGCTACAAAAACATTAACAATCCTCAAGAACATGACATAACCAAAGGTTACACTTTAATTAGTCTTTACTTAACTTGAATTTGATAACATTTCATATATTGAATACAAACCTTTCACTTTTTTGATAAAACACAAAGGCAATAAACCAAAAATACTCAACCCTTAACTTAACCTGCTGTTGGGAACTTCCTGAAACTAGTTTACCTGCACAAATGCAAAACGTAATGCGAGGGAACACAAAAGTACTGCAAGGGTATGCAAGACTTTATGTGTGGTAATACAAAAGTATTTGAGAAAGAAAATCCCTCTGTGACCAGACTCAGTGCGTTTGTAATGTTTGGCAGTGCTGTGACTTTGCTGTGTGTGTCACCTTCGTCTGTAGCAAAGTAACAATTCAGTCACAGATGTTGGCAGTGCTCTTGAGATCCAAGGGCAGCTGTGTCATCCCCTCCCTCACCCTGAGGGAGATAACTGATGGCTGGAGGGTGAGAGGACAGAGGAGGAGATGAGAAGGGAGGAGGAGGAGGAGGAGGAGAAAGAAGAGGAGGAGAATGAGTCAAAAGATGAAGAGGAGAGGAGAGGATGGGGGAATCTGACTGTGATGAAAAAGTAAGGAGATACTATCTGACAGGGATGAGAGGATGGAAAAGATGATGAAAAGAATGAGAGTTTAAAGGCTACGAACAGGAGTGTGAGGATATGTAGCATGCGTGCGTCTCCTCATTATTCCTCAGAGTGTGCTGGCTTGTAAAAGAAGGTGATGAGAGTCTGTTGGTAATAACAGCCTCTCCATCATAATCGATGTTTATTCCGGCACTATGAGAATAGAACAACAAATGCTTTCAGTGCAGTCTGTGAAGCATTTAATACTTTTACCATTTCATGCCTAATCACACCTTTCTTCCATACTGTAGCTGACGTGGAAGCATGTATGACTGTCACAGCTTAGGCTAACAGTTTCCTTCAGTCAGCAAATCACTCCATCACTGTATGTATCAGTCTGTAATGATTTACAGTCCCGCAAATGTAATGCACTGTATGTGTCAATTATTCCTGAGTAGTGCCACTCAGATGGAATTTTCTATATTCATGATGCTGACTTATGAATGATTGCTGCATAATTTCTGAGCAGTTCAACTCAGTGCAGCAGAGGATTGTGTCCACAGCACACCCCGCGGTTTGCTGAGAGGTGTTTTGTGCGATCCACGGACAATCCAGAGGCTCACTGATTGACCTTGGGTGTGAGTAGTCAGACCGGTGATAGAAGAAAGAAGGGAGGGGGGGGGATTTTAAAGGCTCTGAAAAGCTATTTTCTCACTCAGGTTCTTTCTACCAGTAATGCAGTGCTACTTGAACACAAAATGTTCTGCTGATGCTCGAACAGCTTTGGTTATTTCGCATTAGAGATTTCTGTCTTTCTGTCTTTGCTCTTCTTACTGGTTTGAAATGGGCTGGCTCTATCATCAAACCTCACCTACACTGTATTGATAAAGCAGATTACATTATGTTTATATACTTTTGAGTGGACAATTTAGAGTAAATTAACCAAAGGATGGTCTTCAGCTTTGATTGTTGCTTATTTAGTCCTGAATATTTAATATAGAGAAGCACTTAAAGCTGTTCTAGATAGTATTTTTACTTTAACAATGGATGAAATGGCTATGTGAAATGTAAAAGGTTTTTGCTCATTGTGCCAAAGCAGCAAATAATTATCACCGAAGTCTGCAGGATTTTAGATTTTCATGGCCGACACACAGTTCTTTCTTTTAAATGACTTCTTTTTAATCCCTTTACATGTGTTTAAACATACTGCACATATTCATAGTGACAGAGATGAAAATGAACAACTCTTACAAGTTTTATCCTCATAAATACAAAACATACATACATTCAATCACATTTTCTCTCCCTCTTCACCATTAGAGCGGTCCTGCCTTAATGGATATCCTCTTCACAAAACCTAACAGTATTATTCACCCCATTAGATACCTTCTCTCAGACATGACAATGCACTGGAAGGTAAGCTGAGAATGCTTCTGCTCGTAATAGCAACATGAGAGTTGGACCAGAGACAATGAAGCAGACGGAGAAGCAAGACAGAGAGAAGTAGAAAGGATCATATGGATGAAGATGAGACAAGGAGAGAGAGAGAGGAGGACAAGGAAGAGAAAACATGAAAGGCATTCAGATCAACACTGACAGCATATGGCAAGAGGAGATCTGACAAGCATTTCACTTTCTGCCCTTCTGTCACAGTTTTGGTGTATGAGACAACAGGAGTGGTGCAAAAAAGTCTCTTTTTTCCTGTAGTTTTCAGGCCAAAAACCTGTCCTTTGTTTGAAACTATGCAACACATGATGTTTAGAAAACCAAGCTGAGACTGTGCTGTGAAACCAAACTAGTAGATTAAGAAGAGAGTGTTGCATTTATGTCTGTAAGAAGTATTTTACAGAAACAAGATGGAAGGGTAAGGCATCTACACAAGGAAATGAACTGAGCACATCTACAGACAATGGTACAGTGAAATTCACATTTTACTGTCACTTTACATTTTATGACGGTTTAACTCACTACAACACACAGTGTTGCACTGAGCAGCAGGAGCCTGAAATATGACTAAATAGAAAAGCACGGCCTTGTTCTCCATTGACTGTACCATCGCCTTGATGGACATGATGAGGACAGCAAAGTGGCTTTCCCCTTGTGCTAACCACGACGCTCTCAATGAGTTTGAACAATAGGAAAGAAAGAAGAGTCTCCTCAGGGACGGTCTGTTGTTACCATTAGTGGTTTTCCAGTATGGTATAGTCATGCTGGACTAAAGCCATATGGATCATGCATATATTATCACTGTAAAAACAGTTGATGGACATGTGCAAGTTTTTAGTTTTTCAGGGATAGTGGGGAGTGAAAGGGCATGGAGCGTGGCGTGCAGGAGACCAGAGTTTGCATTCCTCTCACACATCTGCAATTAATGTGCACCCTTTAATTAACTTTAAACATGATCTTTCGCTGACTTTAAGCCAGTCTTTTAGTGGCCTAGCATTAACCACACTGTAGCTGCCATGCACAGATGTTACAGAAAGTGAGAATTTTTTATTGTATTCAGCGTAAGAATACAATACTGATACTTCATCCACCGTAAAGTTGATGTTTTTTCTGCTGCTGCTTTAAGTCATTGACCAACATAGTGAACAGGGCCAGAGAAAGTGAGGAGGAGATGATGAAAAAAGGAGGAAAAAGTGAGACATTTGGAAACAGATCGATTTCACCTGGAACTTTGACGCAATCACTTTTTTTGTGAGTCTTTTTCACATTTTTTTAACCTGTTTTTTAATTTTCAAAACATATTGATTACTTACATTTGTACACGGAGAACAATGTGCCACAGACACACAAAAGCATACTTAGTCACCGAGTGCATAACCCACACACACACGCACACACACACACACACACACACCATCACAGGGGATGCCCACTGCATCTCCTCTGCTGGTAAACAACTCCTCGACCTTTTTCCACTCTCACATCCTCTGTGTGACTTATCTGCCCACATGGAGAGCTTACATGGCTGCATCACATGTGTAGACATGCGTGCACACAAACACATGCAGGCACGCACACACACACACACGCCCACACACATACACACACACTGAAACGCGCTCTGTCTTTGTCTTCTCTCACTTGCTGTCTCTGTTGCTTTCAGATACATGGCAGGGAAGGAAAGAGAGGGTGAGTGAGTAGACTTTTCTCCTCCCACACACCTAGTTTTCTAAAACAGGCTCATCTCACTCTGCTGTATCATTGCAAGCCTTTATGGACCTCTTGTTCCCAGTGTGAATTATTAACTATCACTCCACAAGCTCAGACAGGCTACTGGAGAGGAGAGCAGCTCTCAAACACTCAGCTTAAAAGAGGAGAACTTCACTTTTGTTTTTAGCAGAGCTTCCCTCTCACTGTAACAGCACACTTGTGGAAATTCTGCCGTGTCGTTGTCTGCTCCATTACCGTGTGCTCATAAACTAGGGGCACATCATTTGTTTCTTTCTCTGCTTTTGATGTCAGCGATAAATGTTGAGTAAGAAGAAACCTGATGTTAGGTGATAGAAAGCAGAAAATCAATGAGAATTATGTTGGGTGTGTGTGTGCAGATGTAGGGAATATCTTGTTATACTGTTTTAAAGCATCATTCTCTTTAAGCTTTCTTTAAGTTTCTCCAGCCACAGACTGTCAGCATGCTGAGAAATTGGTTGAACGGGTTTGTGATCTTCTTTACAGCTCCTGTCATTTTCTGTTTTAGCCCTGACTTCCTGTTGCTTGATAGCACAAACCTGGGTCATCGCTCCCTGCGACCACAGTAAATGGTGTATGCCCCAAAATGTCTTGAACGTGACTAAAGATCCAGTTTCAGCAATGATAGTGGCAGCACACACCAACAGGGTTATCATCTTCTTATATATATATATACTGTATATACATTTTGTTTTTCACATTTTAATGAATTCCTGAAATGCATCATCAAGTCTGTCACGGGAGCGACTGAAGCAGAGCATGAAAAGAACTGACTGTATGAGGAGATGAGCTTTAAGATGTGTAAGGCAGGAAGAGACACCATATGTAGCTCCATCCAGTCTCGTCGGTGAACCACGTCCAGAGTCACCGCCAAAGCCACAAAGTGCAAATGCTGCAGTTACTGTATGTCGCAGCGAGCCTGTGATTCAGAGAGCGGAACTCATTCGATCACCTGATTATTATGGATACCCAGTTCCTTTGAACGTATCATTTCAAGCGTGTGATATGTGACTCTTTGCCGGTTCACTGATAGCCTCGAATAATCAAAGAGAGGGGCTGGATATAGACATGACTTACAGGCAAGAATGGGTAAGCTGGCTGGTTCTGCTTATGAATGGTCACTCTGGTTTGACTGCATGTGAATTGGTTTTGACACGTCAGATTCCATAGAAATGGAAGTGAATGGACTGCTTTCTAAATTAAAAAACAGTCCCTAAGAAAACTATTTCCAGCATGTTCTGTGGGAGAGGTGACACTGTTCCTGGAAACAGATGCTGTTGAGCTTTGTTTGATGTTAATTTCATTGTTGTGAGCACCACAAATAAAATGACAGTGTCCTCCAAGTCTCAAGTGTTCTGGGATGGAGGCAGAAATCTCACAGATATCTCAAAACCTGAAAATTACCTACATGGTTATAAGCTATGGAAGCAGAGAGTGGTTTCCATAATATACATTTTAACAACAGCTGCACTTGTGCTGCATTGCTACACGTTCATGATCTGGATGAAAATATATTCTGTTTGCTGAATGCTAAAAAGATTCTATCTGTTTCTTAAGTTGTTACTCTATTACCTATCCAGGGAGCCAGAAATGACACATATTCTACCTCATTTTGTACAACACAAGAAAAACATGAACGCTCACTGTAAAATGTGATTTTGCCTGTTTGTTATTTTAACATATTATTCTATGTCAGTAGGACAAATGATTACTGAGGTTGTTATAATAACATGAAATTACTAGTTGAAAACATCTCAACTACAAAATGTCATGTCCTGTAAAATGTGTTAATTCTGTTGAGCACTTTCATGTCAAGTTTAATCACTCTTGTCTGGTCTTGTCATTCACTTCCTGTTTTATTTTGTACTCACCTTTTCCCTTTCGTTTCAGGCACTTGACTTCCTCCCTTTGTGTGATTTTCCCTCCACGGTGATTGTCTCTCTGGCTGTGATTGGACTCACCTGTGTTTCCCTCCCTCATGTATAAATAGTCCTTGTCTCCCTTTGTCTTGTGTCAGTTCGTCTTGTGTCACATGTCAGGTGTTCTGTCCATTTCCAAGAAATCGTCAGGTCAAGCTTATCGAATCAGTTTGTTTTGAGTTGGTCCTCTACAGAGAGTGTTTTTTGTTGTACTTTGTAACCTCATTGGAGAGCGCTTTGTGTTATTTTTTGTATCCTCCTTGGTGAGCGACTTTTGTTTGAGCTTTTCTCTCAAGTAAAACCTTTGTTAAAACCTCACTACCATCTTTGAGTTCTGCTTTTGAGTCCACATCCCTGAGTCAAGTTGCAACACAAAATAAATGCTAAATTGAAAATCCACGTCCAACTGAACTAGTATTGTGTGTCAACCTGACTTTGGGGACAGTGCCGGGATTAAAACGCCTGCGTCATCACGTTTTTGTGACTTGAAATGCATTATGGGCAGCTGCGTGTCGATAACACGTGCTCCGTCCCTCCCATCCCCCTTTCTTAACTGAAACAAAAGGTTTACACAACTGACCATTTTAATTAAGCTGAAATAGATTTACAAGTTCAGACAGCTACCCGAAGGAGTTAAATCAATTATGAAATCTAAATCAACCAAACTAATGCAGATTTTTACCCAACAAGGAATATTTAATCAAGATAACTACTTTTTTTTTCACTTAACTTAGAGTTTTAAGGCAGCCCTTTCACTCCTATTTTTAAGTTGAAACAAAATGTTAGATTTTATAGTGCTGTGTTTTGTTTAAGGATGTAAAATTATAGAGTAAAACCAACGCAGACAAATGTTAAGTGACAGTAAGCTCTTAAAGTTTGGTTTAGAAATGAAGCAGGGGCATGTACCATTTCCAGCTTTCATTTTTGTTTGGACCGGAAAACAAGATTGTAAATGAGGAAACCTTCAGGATCTTTTGTCATCATGCAACACCTGGAACATTTTTTCATGCCGATGGTTGGAAGAGTTTTGGATGGATTCTTGAAATACCTTCAGTACTGCAATAAGTTTTGTCAAACGACTGTCCCGGTATTTCAGACATCGTGATGTGAACTACCCTGTGATTTGAATGTCACGCCAATCCTTGGGAGGTGCACACAGTGGCCTGACATGGTAGCAGGTATTATTTTAAAAAATTAACCACTATGCTCTTTCAGGTGCTATTTGGAGTTAATGTGGAATTAATGCAGTTCAAATACTTAGGGACCATATATGTGTATAGCATATATGTAGTATGCATATGAAAACATTTTGACGTCACAGCAGGAAAAGCACATGGTGTAAATTGAAATAATGGCTGAATTGCATTTAGCTGCTTCATGTCAGGGTGTGTCACACTACCGTGGCTCACCATGAATCTTGAACAGAATGCAGCAGTTGTTAATGTTATTAGTAAAACCTGTGCTTTTCCTGCAATGACAAGTCCAAATGTCTGCTGTGAAAAAGTTCAAGATGTAGGAGACAAGACCTGCTTGAAACGCAATAAACATCAGTTGGTTTTCTTTTTTCTTCTTTACAATTACTCATTCCCTGTGTTTGTGGTTTATTTCTTCAGCCGTTCCCGAGGGACGCCGGCTAGTTCTGCCTCAGGCTAGACGCTTTTTCAAGGTAGACAGCTCATCATGATGAGTGACAAACGCTAGGGCACAAACTTGACCATCTGAGGGGGTGGACGGCAGGACTAAATATACCTCCTTCCTCAAAGTGAAAAGTTGCGAATCACACATCGATGGGAACTCCGCCGGCACACAAACATGGCTTTCAGCCAGCTTGTTTATCATTTCTATAATTTCCACCAAAATAACAGCTGAGAAAAATGAAAAGACAAAGTCTGCAGATTTAATTGCAGCAACACAACACATTAATTTGTGTGATGGTAATAAGTGTATTCCAGAGGGTTTCAAACAACAAAATGTAAACCAGAAAGTTACAAATGAGCCAATTACTGTGGTCTGTAAGTTTTCCTCAGAGATACTGTTGACTTTATGTGTTTGGAAGAGGAACAAGAGCTAATTTGTTTTGTGAATAAAAAAGAAGGGATTAGAAATTATGGAAGGTGAATGAAAAAATATGGAAAAGCTGGTGAAGGTCGATGACTCATTAACATTCATTCCTTTTCGATCTTTCTTCCTTAAGTCATTGAGTTACAGTATATCCTTCCCTCTCATGATCCAGCTTGCTTGCCTCCGGCACTGCGCTCCCTTGTTAAGAGTCCTGCGTGACAATTAGAGAGCAGTTGGCCTTTTTTGCCTCACAGAACAGCTCTGCCCATCCATATGTTGATGCACCACACATCATCTGTGTACCATCCAACAGTGAACAATGATTGCGGGTTAACTGTAATTTTATATGCCCTGTTCACTGTTGTGTGCACGCTATAATTTGAGTAAATAAGAACGAGAGGGGAGTGAGCGAAAGGAGGTTAAAGAGAGAGAGAAAAACCTAGAAAACAACGGAGGAAAGAAGATGGAGTGTTGATGAGACGACAATACAGAAAGAAGAGAAAGACTGATGCAAGGATTGGGCGTGATCTCACCACTCTATATTTTTCTATAGGCTTTCCTTTGGACGCCTAAGGAATTCAAGTCATGTTTGATCATTCTCTCTCTCTCTCTCTCTCACACACACACGGATGCATACACACACTTTTTTCTGCTCTGGCTAGCTTTGAAAAAGTTCCACTGCCTGAGGTCAAAAGAGCACACTTCAAACAGAAAAAAATGATTGTCCCCTTCGCTTGTACAAGCTACCGTGATGCATATAAACACACAACTACGTAGATACTACATGCTGCCGCTTCAATTGCATTTCAGCAGAGCTTTTGTGCATTCATTTCAAAGTGAGGGAAAATGAACACAAATCACCGCAGAGCTTTTTAGAAAGCTCAGCAAGAAGGTGAAAAACGTTTATTGAGGAGATCGATACAGCTTTCAGGGGAAACAGCTAGCCTGTAACAAAACCCTCCAACCGACACCTTCCAGTCTTTATGCTATACTATGCTAGCCGGCTGGTGGTGGTACCTTCAAATTAAGAGTGGTGTCAATCTTTCAATGTGACTCTCAGCGAGAGTGAAGAAGAGTGAACGTATTTTCCAAAATGTCAAACTATTCTTTCTGATGCTTCTACATAACAGGCAACTTGATCACAAGTCAGCTCCACACTTCTGAATCTGATACGGCATCAAATTTTTAAAGCCACACATGAAAAGATAAGAATAGTAGAGTGAACCATATGTTACAGTAACTGAGGAAGACATGAAAGGAATAACCTGCTTGCTCAGGCAGATTCTCGATATAGACGAAACTGGGATCAATTGTTTCCGCTCTCCAGTTTCCACTCATAGTTTTCTGTTTGCTCCATTAATCTGAATCAATTGAGAAACAAGGTATGATTCATTATTCATGGCCAGTTCTTGAGGGACCTCCTAATATGCAGCTCACTCCAATAGAAGCCATCTGTACTTAAATGAAAGTGACTTGCACCATGCAAAGGGTTAATTGTTGTCCATGTTGCTGTTGAAGCTGCAGAGTTTGCGTGAGAGGCCATTAGGGCCACAAAGAAAGTGCAAGAATGATGGAGAGAAAAGCCAGCTTCATGTTTTTTTCCCACTTTTCTATCCCGTTTTATTATTCTGCTCGCGGCTGACATGGCTCCCATGCTCTCTCCGCCCCACTCCTCATGTTATGTTCTAGGGTGGGAATTAAGTAGTGCTGCCGTTTGAGCTCAGGATGGGAGCCAGGAAGAAGAGGGAGCTGAGGAAGAGGGATTTGATGTGGATGTATGGATGTGGGTATGTGTGTCTTTGTGTGTGTGTCCTTTAGCTGGCAAACATACCGCTCCACTTTGATTCTGGAGGCCTGTGCCTGTGCGTAAATCTGAGATCTACAATGGGTCACACACTCATCTACATGATCACACTCACTTTCATTTCATAACTTTTTCATTTTCACGTTCTTCTTTGTCTTGACATTAAAGGAGTCATTTGTGTTTGGAAATACACGTCAAATCAGACAAATCTTAGCCTAACCTTCTTACAAACAGCAAATTGTCATTTTTACACTTCATTTCAGTATAAATTAAATAAATAAAATATAACACGAGAGGTGCTGATAGGTAGATTTTGTGACTTTAGGACAAAGCCAGGCTAACGGTTTCCCTCTGTTTCCAGTCTTCATGTTAAGCTAAGCAACCGTCTGCTCCAGCTACATATTTACAATTACAATTTGTCATTTGGCAGACGCTTTTATCCAAAGCGATGTACATATGAGATTTTCATACAACACAAGCAAGGTTCTAGACGGGAGAGAACAACAAGAGTAAGTGCCCTAACGCAACTTTCTGGTCCAACTGGACATGGGTGCTACAAGACAGTTCTACGAAGTAGTGCAAAAAGAGTCGATAGAGGTTTTTCTTTTTTTCCTCTTTTTACGAAACAAGGTGTTCAGTAAAGAGCTTGGTCTTTAGTCTCTTTCTAAAGATCGTGAGGGACTCTGCAGAACGGATGGAGTTTGGTAACTCGTTCCACCACCAGGGAACCACAGAAGAAAAGAGGCTAGCTAGAGATTTAGGGTTTTTTGGAGGTGGCAGCACCAGGCGCCGTTCCTGGGCAGAGTGTAGTGAGCGGGAGGGAGCATAAACCTGAACGAGGGAGTTCAGGTAGGTCGGAGCGGTTTTGGTGGCAATTTTGTATGCAAGCATCAAGGACTTATACTTGATGTGGGCAGCAACTGGGAGCCAGTGGAGGGATATGAACAGCGGAGTGACATGCGCTCGTTTGGGCTGTTTAAATACCAGGCGAGCCGTCGCATTCTGTATCATCTGCAAAGGTTTTAACGAGTATGCTGGGAGCCCTGCCAGTAAGGAATTACAATAGTCGAGGTGTGATCGTACCAGCGCTTGTACTAGGAGTTGTGTTGCATGCTCAGAGAGGTAGGGTCTGATCTTCCTGATGTTGTACAGGACGAATTGGCATGAACGAGCAACAGAGGCCAGGTTGAAGGTTAGCTGGTCATCGATCAAGACACGATCAAGTTTCTGGCAGATTTTGCAGGAGTGAGCAGACCCAAGTCAAGCTGGATACTGATCTGTTGTTGTATAGAGGGACCGGCTGGGATGACAAGGAGCTCAGTCTTTGACAGGTTAAGCATGCCGAGATATCGGTGAGGCATGCCGATATCCGAGCCGAGACAGTGGGGTCATTTGGTATCAATTGTCTTATGCAACTGTTGGCATGAAAGCAAATAAATACACATCCTGAAAGGTCAAACAATTCCTTTAGATCAAAGCTCTTCACATTGTGTGGTGGGAGAGTTGAAGGGGTCCCAATTTGCATCAAAAGCTATACTCAGTCAAACGTGAACATACAGACATGATATCTGCATTTTTAGATTCAGTGTAATTTACACTTCCCAAGGATCATCAGAAAATAAATGTGCATAAATCAGCTTAGAAATCGTAGGAAAAGAAAGTAATCCAGTGATATTTGTTTGTAGATTCATGGGTATTTTGAAAACAGGAATTGCTAATAGCTAATTCACCAATATTTGTTTGATTCATGGTGCCAATTTTCCAAAATGTAAACAAATATTGGCTAAAAAATGGGGCTTCGGTTGTAGGCCACAGCTAACTACCTAACAACGTTATACCTCCTGTTTACAACTCCCAAAACCCTAAAATTATGGGAGGTGTAAACAGGAGGCATAACGTTGTTAGGTAGTTACCTAACAACATTATACCTCCTGTTTACAACTCCCAAAACCCTAAAATTATGGGAGGTGTGGGTCCATAACATGTTGTGCTATCGGTTCAGAACGCCCCATTAACATTGTCTTTATGCCCTCATGCACACTGACGCTCCCCTCTGTCTATTCATATACATTTATTTGGACTTGTGGACATATAGATGAAAAAGTCCACAATTCAAAATTTAATTTAACATAAGTATGCTTTTGTTTTGATTTTGTCAGAGCGGGGCCTCTGAATACCCCTGATTTAGATAATGTCAGCTCCAAATATTCCCTCATTCAGTGCAGCAGCAAATGCAGCAGTTAGACATAAATTGTGCCACTTTTGTGACATTTTCCTCTCTCTGAGCTCTGGAAAGGTATTTTGTATTCACCCTTTCACTGTTTTCTGCTTTCCTTTGAGTGCAGCTACAGATAATGATACCCAACACTGAACTGCTGTGACGTTGCCTGAGTTTCAGTCTACAAGCTTTGTATTTTGTAGAGTTCTTACTGTATACCTGAGGTTTATCCAGAGTTGAAAGTTTCTTTGCCTTTCATCTCTTTCACAACCCCCCCGAAGGCTTTTAGTCACCCTGCGGAGGCTCCAGTTGTTTCTGTTGTCAGCCAAGCACCTGTGCCCCAGACTAACAAGCAGCATGCCGTCCAAGTTGAGTCCAAATGAGCAATGAGCGTACAAGCTACAACACTGTCAAGCCTCCGAACTATGAGCGAAACAAGTTCCAAATCATTTCTGTGGAAATATTTTCTGCCTCCTTTTCCTTTAAAAGTCATTTTACACAACACTCCTGAAAATCACAAGAATGGTTGTAGGTAGATATGACAGCAGTGACTGAACTGAGCATTGCCACCTTCATCACGATGAAGATATCAGTGATGCTGGTGGCATTAGTGTTTCTGATGACTCACTCATTTCATGTTTCTTGCGTCCCGAGATGATGTAGGCGTTTAACGCTACCAAATGAAAACACACCAGAAGTGTTAGAGACAGGTTGTTCGCAGGATAAATGCTTTCATTTGTCATGTATTGTGTCAGAGCGAATGAAAGAGAAATGGCAGCAGTAGAGGGAAACACTGATAAGGTAGACGACATGATGGCCGAGTCAATGGTGTCACAGGGAGGCAGACTGCAGGCGAGCTAATCTATTTCAGTTGTGACTGAAACATCGAATGAGTGAGAAATAACAGGCTGGTGTGTCTGATCAGTCTCGTACTGAACAGCCATGGGCACTGTATGCCACTCTGGAGTGATGGAGGGATTCAAGAAGGCGAAACTGTCCCTGTCCTCACCTCCTGTTAGCACATTCTCAGTGACCTCCTCCTTCTTCTTCTCTGTTTCTCCTTCTGTCATAGAAACTGATTGCCTGCTTACCACTAGCAGTGAGAGCACTGCTGAATTCCCTCACCGCCCAGAAACCCAGGGGCAGTTAGGGTATAAATGGCCACTTGACATGCATTGTAGCATGCTGACATGTTTAAAGGGGATGCTCTGATTAACAATGACAGCAGCTGACTCTCACACACCTGGCTGCCCAGATTAAACAGGGAAAAGTGCAAACAGACCGCTGGCAACAAACAGCAGCACGCACCACAGCCACTGGCCAACATGCCTGCACATTACTATAATGTGCTAATGCAGATGGAGGAATGTTTATGTGTGGATGTTTCACACTGTGGGTCCAGAGAAAAAAGAGATTAAACTATTAAAAACTCAGTTGTAAATATGAGGGCTGGGAGGATGAACCAATACACATTGAAAAAGCACAGGTCAGGAATTGGATTAAATCGATTCACGATGACAGATGCAACCCAAATTCTGCAAAAACTATATTGATATGTTTAAAAAAAAAAAAAAAAAAAAGATCTTCCAAGTCTGTCTCTGTGTATCATGTGTATGTGTCATTATGTGGGGCCTGACCCTCCTCTTCTCGCTGGCTACAGTGTGTGTTCGTACCTCCATTTGGTTCCCCACCCCTGGTGTAGAAATGTATTGATCATTGATGTCTGATTGATGTATAGATCCTTCAGGTTCATACAAAACAAAACAGAATCCAAACACATTTTTACAAAATGGGACCTTTGCAATACCCAAATGACAACAAATCAAACATGAAATAAAGTGAGATAATAATACAAATTGATATGTGTTTTTCCTTTTTATATATGCATTTACACACTGTCAAGCTACATTTGTGAATGACTATGTGCAGTCTGGAAATTCTTAGTACAGTTAATAGGTAGTGTCCCTGCTGTCGGCTAAGGTCCAGGAAATGTTTTAATGTGAAAGGTTGTCTGTTGTTCGTATTTCACTGCCTTTGCTTGATTTCTTTTAATTCTGCCATTTAAAGCTTCAAAAGAGGAACAGTGTGTGGACATTATTAAATTCAAATGTTGGTTTTGCTCTCGGCAAATATTTTATCTGTCAAGGTCGAGTTTTGTGAGATCACTAAAAGGCTCACCATTGCAACTGATGAAAAAATTTTTTTTTATGTGTTTGACACCTCAAAGGTATGTGCAGGGGTATCTATGTGACCGAATCACAGAGTAAGATATAACATGCTTAAGTCACAAATGGAGGTTAGCCTAACCTGCCACTAGCTGTCTACTGAAAACATCAGCAGGACAGTTGTGTGCAGCGCTGTCTTCAAAACATACATAAGTGCCAAATATAAAAATATGACAATGACACCATACACCATTCCACTCGTATGCACCCACTGATCAGTGGTGGAAGAAACACTAGTGATGGCCCAACTCGTCCCAATTCCACCCAGCTGCTGAAGTCACATTCTGTTTTATTTTCAGGGATGCGTCTCCATTCAGTGTTGTAAAATCACACATTCAGAGGGTTGACACTGAACTGAAGTGTACAGTAACTATTTGGCTGCATTCTAATTGTTAGTGCGGCTCTGTCTAATTACTGAAAGCCCTCTGAGTTGTCGTACCCGAGCATTTAGTTGACGCGTGCTTCCAGAATAAAATGCCACAGTCCTTGAACTTCTTTCCGTTGAGTTTACAGGGGGTTTCTTTGCATTACAAAACAAAACACTGTGTAATAGAATAACAAACAAACTCTCGTGTACACAGGGTCAAAAACTACTGTGCTCTACAGGTTCCATAGCTACTAACTAACCAAAAACACATGCGCAACACGTTACATGTCTCATCCAATAGGAGACCTGCAGTAATTATCAGCAACAAATAACCATTTATAATAAAACCATAGGACTGTTGCAATGTCTCCAAATTCTAATCAGGTCAAACAACACAAATCTTAATTATTTACCAAGTTGTCTGTAGTGCACAAATGGCTCTAACACTAATAATCTAATTCACCCTGCTTAGGGACTGTCTTCAAAGGTATCCGCTGTATCTCTGCATGTGCTTAGAATTGGCTGTGTATCAGAAGACATGTTTTTTGGGGTGTTTCTGATTATTTGAAATGAAAATGAAGGAAGTAGTTGAATTATTTTAGTCACAATTTGTATTGCAAAATGAAATACAACATCCTAATTGCAGCTGAATTGCATGTTTTCTAGTATTTACAAATGAATTTGTATTGATTTTGTGTCAGATAGTGGGCTGTGTATTTTCATACTGAGTCATCTAAGAGGGGCACGCCTTTAAAAAACACACATACGGTGCACCTGAACACACATGCTGCCAATGAAGAGCAGATGCAAAGATGACATGCATGGGAATGTTAAGAAACAACAGAACTTACTGCTCATGTGAAACTAAGCAAGCACGCCCGATCCAGAGCATCAATATTTATCCACTTAACGTAATGCTGATGAATAGGTGGCCACTGCTGATCACTTGGCCAGATTAGGTTCTCCTTCTTCTCGCCGGTGGCATAATCACTCTATCAAGGGCTCTATTCTGATCCCAGGCCATGATCATGTGTATTCTGTTACCTGTAACGAAATAGAGAAGGAGAAAAGCATACCTGAATGAGAATTTGAGAGTGTAATGAGAGTCAGCACGGATCACTTATCCAGCTGTCTGGCTTTTGTTTCCTTTGGCTCCTTATAGAGGAGACGCCTCCAGGATCAAATCAGGACAGTGGGGAGGAAAAACACTCCTGGTAACCTCTGACCAAACGTCTGATGAAGTTAATATCATCTGGGGACTTGGATAGACAGTCCCACCCAACCGTGCCTGGATTAAAAGCACTGACAGAAACTTTTAGGTGCTGCTGTACAGAAATCCCATTTCCACTACCCTCATGAATAAAATAAACAGATTTCTCAACCACTCTCGTGTGATTTGTTATGATCTAAGCACTCTGAAATTTAGCAGTAACACTCTATGTAATACTGATCCAAGATTTGATGAACAGGTCAAGAGTGTTGTCTAAGATTTGCCTTCTATAGCTGAGGAATCTCTCCTGAATAAGATCATTTATCTCACTCGGCGAAGTACAGAAACGTTTTATATTTATATATTTTTATACCTCCTCTTTTCGGTGATGGCAGCTCCCTGCCTCAGTTAAGAGCTTCTCACATCTTTGGCTTGTATAAAATGCAGCAGCAAAGCTTTCAGCCAAATGCTGAGACACAAATTGAGTGTTGGAGTGTTTTTCCAGTGTTTTTTTATCATTTGGGACCAGTCTTAAAGACATCTGGCCTCTGAGATGGAGAGAGAGGGCAGTGGAAGATGGGTTGATTATTTGATTTCCATTTATTTCTTTAAATGAACTGACACAGGCCAGCCAGCACCGCTCTGCAGTTCATATGAGCAGAAGTTTGAATCTGAAACCTTTCAGAAAGCAAATTATTTTAATCAGGGTTTCTGGGCTATATGCAGAGGAGGAGGGATATACTGTGTAAATCATGAATCTCAAAATAGATGGAATCTATCTAATGAGAATGAAATGCAGAGATTCAAATTAATGACAGAAATGGGCAAACGAAGAAGACAGCAGTCAGTGCTGCCCACCTGGTAGCCGGCAGCCTCCTGAATGGGATTCCTTTTGTGCTGACAGGGATTTTGAAGTCAGTAGGGAGCCTTGTTGATAAGCTGTGAACCTGTTTTGAATTTGAATTATTTCACCCTGAGCAGCATATATGACTCTGGCTGATTGGACCGATTTAGCCCAATGAAGTGTGTGAAGCTTTGCATCTTTACGTGAACAGTATAGATCTGGATTCAGTAAATCAGCCATTACTCAGAATTATAAAGAGTGAGGTTACTAATGATTATTTATCAGAAAGCTGCTATTGTAGATCTAGCACCTAGTCCAGTTTTAACCTGTTTGGACACAGCAATAGCCAATCAACTCGCCAGGTTAAAACATGTAGTAGCTAGAAGGTCCTGGGGTCAATTCCCAGTTGGGGCAGGACCTTTCTGCTTTAAGTTTACATTTTCTCTCTATTATATGCTTGCACACTAGACTAATTGCCATGCTTGCATGGATCCTCAGGGCTCTGGTGTTCTACCATCATTAAAACATGTATCTTAGGTCAGTTCTTTTTTCAGTGCCCTGACTAAGACAAGCAGTGCACATTGGCTGCCCACTGCTCCTCAGGGTTCGGTTAAATGCAGGGAAGAAATTTGACTGCGTTATACTGAGTATTATTGTGTGTGACAATAAAGAGTCTTATTCTTCTATCAATACTGGATAATTTTGCAAACCTAGCACTCCACTCAATCAATAACAATTTGTTATTCCAGCACGGCCCATGTGTTGCAGCCCCACCTTAGTGCATCCTGTTTATCTCTCCATCACAAACATTTCTGATATTAACCTTTCAAAGCCAGTAAACGAGCGTGAGAGTGAATGCTCAGACTGCTGCTTGATCTGCCTCAACCAAATGTGGGTTGAGTTTATCTTGTAGTCTTCTAGTTTCTGTTCAGAAAAGAATATATTCATACAGTTCTTTTGTCAGTACTTTTCTCCTGCTTCCAAAGGTCTATGTCTGTGTATATAGGACCAGAAATACAACTGATATCCACTTGAACACTTTTTATTACTATATCATGGCAGCATTAAAAGATAGATCCACAATCTTTCAAGTCAGTCTTAAAAGTATCTGGTGGTTGCATTTCTTTTAACAGGCTCAACAACTACAGCTCCCATGAGTCTTAATGAGTGTTCAGATTTTAGCAGCAAGTGTAAAAGTAATAGTAGCAGTAGTTTTCAAATGAAAAAAAAAAAAAAAAAAAAAAAAAAAAAATATATATATATATATATATATATATATATAT
>JBBMOE010000030.1:5281981-5615693 GCA_037975065.1 Chaetodon trifasciatus
TAAATAAATATATATATATATATATATTTTTTTTTTTTTTTTATCTTACGAGATGTCATTATTGAAAAACATTCCTACCAAATACTTTTCAGTTACTGACCTTGAGATATGCAGGGGCTGAACTTGTCAGGTGTACCTAATTATTTTTCCTCCTCCCCTTAATGTGGAAACATACAGTATAACAAAACCACAATATTCTCTGACGTTTTCTCAACACAAATCAGCAGGATTGTTGCAGGGCAATTTAATTGCATTGCCTTCATACCATAAGTCTCAAAGATGTGGAGCATTTAGCACTTAAGCAGCTCTTTCTGTCTTGATGACAAAGCAGAGCCTTGCTGCAGGGTGTACAGGCCACTTTTAATGTTTGGAGATTTGTTTTCCTTTCTTTGCCCAATGAGCGGCTAATCATCGATAATCACAACAAGCCTGCCAGAGGGCCTTCTTACAGTATATCCCTCTCATTCTAACGCTGTTCACTCTGTGCCACATGTTTCCCAAAGAGATAGCCATCTGTTCCAGGGGCGCTACATATTCTGCTGGAAATGTAAGACTGTTTGAAGGGCATGTCTTCTCTTCTAAACAAAAGGTTATTGCTGCCTCACGAGGAGATCTGTCGCAGCTCAAGCTGTAAAATGCGTTTAACCAATTTGTCAAGCCAGTTAACCATAAAAGTCTCAACTCGTTCAATTAAGTTTTATTCCCTGTCCTTGTTTGTGCCTTGTGCTTTTTTTTGTGCGAGTCTTGTTACACAGGAAGTTTTTAATTGGCTCATTTTAATTTTAATCTGGCTCCCATGGCCCCATACATCTCCAGTGCTCGGCTGTTTGAAGGAGCCACATGAATTCTGAATTCTGAAATGCCACACACACACACACGCGCGCACGCGCACAGATACACACTAACCATATTAATATTACTCTGACCAGCTATATTATGAACATTTGGCATTGGCCCATCCTTCATATCAGCTCAATTTGTGGCCTATTCTGCAGTCATTGCTTTGAAGTGTGAGTGGTGAAGCAGCGTAGCCATAGTGGTGATTTGCCCCCCTGTGGCGTTGAGGCTTTAACAGATAAATGATGTTGTGTGAGTTGACAGTCAGGCTGATGAGATGGAGCAGACCTGTCATTACTCTTCTTCATGCAATGAACCTCGGCCCACAGTTGACCTCTGAACCCTTTCTAACAGCGACCGCCTGTGTATGTTGTGTGCGCGTGTGTGCAGTGATGAAGGCAACGTCACAGCGAAAGCGTCGAGGCAGTTTTTGGAATCTAAATTGGCCACTAAAGAAAAGCTGATCAAGTGTGAGTCAAGGTAAAAAAAAAAAATGAACTGTCAAAGCTGATGATTTCTTCCTTCATGCTGAAGATAGAAAATGAATATTTGGAGATGTAGCAGCAAGCTAAATGGAAGCGAGCCCATTATTGCAATCATCTTGACAGACCAAACTCCATCTCCTCTCTCTTCTATTTCCAATGGAAGATGTGCTCTGTGCTGTAGCTATGCTGACAGCTTTTTTCACTCTCCATGTGGAAAGTAATTGCGTGGTTAAAGCTGTCCATTGAGTTCCGTCCTGCCTCTTATAATTCAGCTTATGCAGGAACTTCCAGGCGTGTATCTCATCACTCAGCAATGCCACACAGTTTGGCTCTCTGCCAGGGCCGACAGTTAACTCCCCCGCAGCCCCACAACTTAACGTCCATACACATCAGCCTGCAATCAGAGCTTGGCCAAGCCACCCACTGTCTTGAATTACAACAGCAATTCACTCTGATGCGTACCTGCACATTACTCATGCAGACTGATAGAAGTTGTGTGGTTTCTACACCGAGCTGAAGGTACAGTAAAGAAAAGCATTGCAAAAGTAAAGCTCTCTGCTTCAGCCCAAGATCCTATTGTTTTCATTTTTCATTTTCACATCCCCGTGGTGACAGTAGAAGTGTGTGTGTGCGCGCACGTGTGTGTTTTGCGTTGGCGTGCGTGTCTGCTCAAGCATCCACGCTGCTTGTACGCTTCATGGAAGGGGATCTGTTTTGGCTCCTCTCCAGCATTCCTGGGTGGAGGCGTCATGCCCTTCACGCCCCATCCTACTGTGAGCGATGGCGTGGAGAGGAGAAGCCGGGTGAGAGCGAGGCACGACGACGATGTAAAGAGACGAGGGGCTGAGAGTCCGATCTCACCGACGCAGCTGTCGAGGATTTGAAACGCGAAGTTTTCTCCCCTTTGTCGCTGGAGAGCAGGAGCCAGGACACCACTTACTGTGGAGAGGCTTTGGCCTGAGAAACCATGTTATGGGCAAAGGAGAAGATACAGGGAGGGAGTGATGGTGGAAAGAGATTGATCCGAACAGAGAGATTTGGAGGGACAGCTATTGGGTGCAAACGTCCTATGGAGGCGATTACAGAGAAGGAAGGGTCAGAGATAGAAAGAAGGTAACGGAGGGGAAAGGTGTGCAGAGACATTTATACAGATGATGGTCTTTTGGATTACCATTAGGACTGTGTTAACACAGCAGAGTCAGCAGTATGGCAGCTGCACTGCACAGTAGATTTCTTACACCTACCTTCACACACAAATACGCACATGCAGGCCAGTGAGACATGCATTTGAACCTCTAGGCTTAGCCAACGAACAATTGATAGCCTGTCAGCTCCGTAAACCAAGGAGTGATACCTTCATTTTACACGAATGTGCTCCGCTCCACGTCCTGTCGTTTCAATTTCGCCCCTACCCAAACCTCCACATACAACAGAGATTAAGAATAGTAGGGGTTCAATTTATGCATTTGTGCAAGAAAAAGCAGATTGAGTGTGGAATGGATGGAACGCTTTCTGCAAGCATTATCCTCACAGGGTGTTAAACCTGGGATGGCGTGATTCGTGGAGGCACAGGAAAGCTTACAAAATGGCCTGCTTCACACTAATTTCAGTAAATGGACGTTTGACATCCCTTCCTAAAGCAGACCTGCCAACTTGTATGCATTTTGCGTAGCAAGTACGCAATTTGACATCCAAATACACTGGTACGCCTCGCCCCTCTAAACTATGCAAAAAGCTGCGAACATGTGAGTTCTGTGACAAACGTGCACATGCGGTACTCATGTCTGACAACACCAGTGTTGTGCCTGAACGCGTTCATTGAAGGATAGTTCATGAACACGTTCATATTTTGGGCGAACGTGAACTGAACGTACTGGCCAGGGAGGAGGGGGGTGGGGATGTTACGCTATAGGTTCGGCAGACTCGTTATTCTCTGCTTTTCTACAATGATTGGCTGAAACTGCTTCACCACGCTGCTGCATCGTGTTGTCAGACATGAGTACCGCACATGCACGTTTGCCACAGAACTCACATGTCCTCAGCTTTTTGCGTAGTTTAGAGGGGCGAGTCGTACCAGCGTATTTAGATGTCAAATTGCGTACAGGTTGGCAGGTCTGCTAAAGAACGACTGAAGTCAGCCGCATAGCCTTCACTGTCACTGTTAGTCAAGTGTCTGTTTTTTATGACAATGTACATTGTTGTAATAAATGCCTTTCATACTAACATTTCATTTTGAACGTTACTATCCAGAGCCACTGTATGCAATAAGTTTTATCTCCTGGCTCGTCCGCATTCCGTGAACACTTGCTGGAAAGCCAGCCGTTCTCAGCTGACTTGCCGATGTGTGCCAGCGCTGGCCGACGCCACCTCATTCACAGCTGTGTGAGCTCTATATGCCACAGCTGCAGGGCTCTGCTCTCTCCCATGAGACAAATGATATCCCATTGCCACACACAGCACAGCAGCAGCTTTTCAGCACCTCTCCCCTTGCTTTCTTATTAAAACAAGGTTCTTTGTTTTCACGGTCCTCATTGCAAGGCCACATATTCTACTCCCAGTCTATAAAAAACAGGCATTTTGAGAGTCTTAAGTGCTCCCCTGAGTTACAAAGTCCATTTTTTTAGGTTGTCCATTTGTCTCAGCTTCAGGAATAGAGGACTGTGTGTGCAGGAATACCAAGGTCAGCTTTCCACTCTTGTTGGATCTTGAGGAATTGTGTTTGAATGCTAACATGCAAGCACCCACAAAGCCGTGAGAAGGCTGTCTGTGTCCGCAGTGTAAAACAGAATGTCATGTATGCATCTAGCTATCATCGTCGTTGCTGCACACATCTGAGCACATGCACTCATATACACATGCTCCACATTCTGTATACAGACACAAACATGGTAAAAGGCCACAGATGGTAAATATAGCTCATAGAGAGTGAGTGATCACAGCTCAAGCCAAATTACAGCTCTGTTTATAGCAATAGGACCATTACTAAGTCTGCTACGACACCTGATGACCAGAAACCAACATCTATCTCCTGAGCGTGACTCAGTGTGGAAACGTTGCTCCAGCGTGCTGCTAAATGAATGCTGACAGCCATCTTTTTTTCCATGGCCACTGTTTAGAGTTGGCTGTCCAGTTGGCTGTCCGCAGTCCCTCAGGGAACAGGAAGGAGGCAAGCTTGTAATGATGTAACGTAATTATATTTGTCTTGTTACACAGTGCGTCAGCGGAGCTCTAATTAATTCTGCCTACTAATGGGAGGAACAAACTGTCTTGTTTTCGCCTGATGTGTCACTCTTTGGTTTGTTCTGCTTCCACTCCGTTCAGCGGTTGGCACGTTTTCGCTCATTGATCGCTCCATTTTTTCCTCTATTCCTCTCGTTGTCACTGTCTCTGTTTCCTTATTAGCCATCAGTCGTCACACTCGCACACAAACATTGTGCTTGTTCCTCAACACTACTTACCTTCTCTCTGTTCCTCTCTCCGGTTGTGCCTGCCCACCCAGCCACACAGCGCTTTTCACTCTGCACCTGACCTTAACTGTTTTAATGTATCTTTTGATAGAAATTGAAAACCCTGAAGCTGATTCATTCTCTCTCGTCCTCGCCTTTAAGTGCTTTGTACGGTGAATGTGCTTTTAATGAAAAGGGGTTCTGAAAAAGTGGGTGAATAATCTTAGAGTAAGACAATTCTGACCAGCATGGTAAGGCTTACAGCTGACTGGTAGGATACAGTGTGTGCGCTCATTGCTCCCTATCAGTCATGCTCAGAAGACATGCTCAGTCATTGTGCTTGAATGGACATTGACTTTGCAATGTCCCCCAGCTCATACCTCTTCCTGAGTAGGTATGAGCATTTCAGTTCTTATCAAATCTCACAAAAATAAACCTTCAATAGATTGTGCTGGAAATTGAAGACCTATCAAACGACGATCATTGTCCTTGTAGGGAACATGACATTGCCATTCAGAAATAGCCCTTTTGGCACTGGCGGTGGCCATTGTCCTTCAGTGCGCTTATGCAACAACTTCGACAACAGATAGAGGGAAACTTTAGCCACCATTCCTCACAATAAAATGGAAATGAAAGCGGCGGCTGTGCCCTCATAAGTCATCCCACAGGGAGAAAAGTGACCCCTCTTGTACAAGATTGAGGCGCTAAATCAGCCTGCAGACACCTCCTGCTCCTCTCATCTGAAGGTGCTCCTGGAGCACCATCATTCATGCTGAGAGCAAGTGCGGCGCTTTGATATTCTGTATACCTTGCCTTGGCTGTGTAACTCCTTGCGCCCATGTGTTTTTTGCATGCCTGCGTGTGTTTGATCTCAGTGGTGTTCTCGACAAAGAGAGCAGAAAGAGAATTGCATATGTGCACTGCTACATAGGTGAGAAACGAACAGACGCGTTTGCTTTTAAGGGCCCACCCATTCACCTCAACGCGTTGTCCCATGCTCGTGTTGTGACTTGGCTTTCTGCTTCAACATGCAAGGTCACACTCTGGGCTTTATTGTCTTCAACGAGGCTCACACCAGCTGGCCGACCATTCTGTAAAATCACAGGGAGACACCTTTAGTGTACTGCTGTGTACTGTAAATACTCTGCCTGAGGTTGCGTTGTGGATGCTCTTCAAATTTTAATAACAACTCCAGGCTATTGGATACAAGTTTTTATATTCTTGTTTTTTTGTTTGAATAAGCTTGTCGCTCTGGGACATTGTAATTCATGGGATTGGGTGAAGTGGAGGTTGGGAATACATGTGGGAGAATGCTTACTGGTTGACAGATTTCGTAGCGTAATTTAAGGGCTATTTCAATAAAAAGAAACAAACATTAGAGTGATATTTCAACGGCAAGGTTTTGCTGACAGTCAGCCAGGAAACTGAAGCGCTCGCTGTTTATCTTTGCAGACTTTTGACCTCCCCATCCTGAGGCGCTGACAGTCTCTCTTCTTACTTCTCATCCTCCGAGGAAAGGTAAGATTTCTGCTTTCACCTGCCACACCTCTCCTCCATCTGCTGCGACAATCTGTTAGCATCACAGCAAAATGAAACTGTGAGCCTCTAATTATCCATGAGGATTCAGTGACACTCGTCCTGTATCTCCTGTGTATTGCTCTGTTTATTTGGCAAGCCCCCTTTGGATGGAAAAGAATTTTAGCCTACATACTGTAGTTTCAGCCCCTGGGATCGCTCCGCACGCTTACCTGTTTAGCATACAGATGTAGCAAGGATGTGAACCTTGTCCACATTCCAGTACACCTTCATAGATGTGAGGGTGAGTCCGTCCGTGTGAAAGTTCAGGGGCCACATTGATAACCACCCACAACTCCCTGCTGCGTGGTACCTGCGCTTCAAAGAGCGGCTAACTAAAATTAGCTGGGTAACAGATAACTTGTGCCTTGAGATCAAAGCGGGGCTGAACTGTCAGGCTCTTCAACGGCGCCTGTGGTGGCAGAGTCAGAGAGAGAGAGTGAGGGAGGCCGCAATGCTATTCATGCAAGGGGATGAGCGTTGAAGAGGCCCCGTACCGAGGTGTAAAGTTCCACTGCAGGACATTATTCATGGGGGTTTTGTATTGAGGAGGTCAAGGATTTGTGTGTCACACATCACGCTCTCAGTCCCACAGTGCATCTGGGTTACTCAGAAACCTAAGCATCCCTCAATGGGCTTCACATTCAGCAGGGTCTTTGTATGTTTGTGTGTATGCATGTGAGAGCTGGATAGCTCTTTTCCAGTGTAATGCTTCTCTGTGTGTGGTGTCGCACCCTCAAACCATGTTTCGCTGTTTCTGGAGGAGTTTCCATCACCAGAAGGACCAGTATATATCTCACCAAACTGAATTCATACCCGCCTCAAGAGCAGGCCGCTTCATGAGTGACAGGAGTCTGTTAGATCTTCCTGACTGTTTTTGGGCAGTTTAAAATAATCAGATGCTTTGCCTCGGTTCCAAATATTTTTTTCTGTTTCAGAAATACTCCCACAGCCTGTCAGATGATGAACTCAAGCCCTCTTTCTTCAGTGCTACCCTGTTCCTAATGTGATCTTAGCAATATAAAATATTTTTATAGTATTGTTTTCATTTCTGTATTTCTATAGTTGTATTATTGGTGGCAGAAGCTAGACTTTTCAACCATTTATTCATTGTGTTTTGCTATCTATTACATTAATTTATGCATTACATTTAGCCAGAATATCCCACCAAGACAAAATTTAATTAAAGTATCCAAAGTAAAACGACTCATAATGCAGAGTGAACTTGCAATACCACCTGATATAATGCTTGATGCACTGATTTCAAAGTTGTAGCTGCATGAAATTGGATTAATCTTAACTACCATATATGTATTTGCAGTACTGCTGAATAGCTTAATCAATACTAATTCATTATTTTATTCATTTATCAAATGTTTGTGTGTAAAATCTTAATCTACAAAGTAACTAGTAACTATAGCTGTCAGGTAAATGCAGTCAAGTGCAAAGAGGCATAAAATGGAAATATTCAAGTAAAGTGTAAGAAGCTCAAAATTGTACTTGAGGACAGCATTTGACTGCCAGGTCCTCGCTGCTCAGTGTGTCTGAGCTCCACTAACACCTTCATGGGTTTAAATAGCCTTCAGACTTCCTTTTTTATGATCAAGTGTATTTCTCCTTGAAGGATCAATACACGGTTAATTGTGCCATTTTGCTTTAACTAAGCATTGGCACCAAATTGCAGACACCCTTTGCAGCAGATCAAACAATATTCTTATTTGAATTAGTCCACTGAATTGGTCAAGTATTCCATATTATTCTAAGCTTTAACTAAGATTTCTCTCGTGGATAAAGAATTAACAAGTGATTATTTTTAAGATTTAATTGAAGAGGCTCTTCCAGACTCTTGTTTGCATATCAAAGCATCTATATTATTTACAAAGCAACGCCAAGATGGTGCGAAATCTCAACAACCTCCATGTTTTTAATGTTGTCTGCAGGGACACTGTTGTGTTTCAGGTTATCTGTTGTTTACAGCGGTGCTTTGGCTTTACTGTGGATCGTTTCACACAGAGGTTGAATCTAAATGTCTGGAACCAGCTCTATCCTGCCTGACTCTTTCCCACGTGGAAGGTTTCAGAGAGTTTCTGTGCATCAGGAAAAAAAACTGTTAGAGAACAAGGTTAGTGTTCAGTGTGATTAAAGGTTCAGCAATAGTTCAGTCTGGAAGCAGGGTTGCCAGTTGCTTTACATTCATAATTATTCCAACTATGTTCTACATGCTTGTGACTAAACCCCTCAGTTCATTGAGCTATATTGACAGCCAAGGACTCGCATGTCGTCATGTGTGCCTTTCAGCTCCTTCCAGCCTCTCTGACCACTCTTGGAGCACAGTACACAGAGGTTAACACACTGGGAGAGCGTTGGGGTGTGAATGTGTATGGGGTGTGTTATTGATATCCCTCCTGCTGTGCTCGCTGAAAGATACTGACTGATTCCACCAGTGAACCATTTACATATTTATTTCCCCAGCCAAACTGCACCACATACACTAGAGACCTTATGTGCCTGTCTTTAATTGGCTATTGATTGACTCTGCTATGGCAGCAGGAGACAATAAATTACCGCCTGCTTGAGAGAGTGAGGTAGCAGACGAGTTGAGCACGGGGGTGTCACTGTTATTCACTGAGTGTCAAATCTGCGCTTGCATTATTTATACATCTCTCGTTTTCATTTGTGTAGCAAGGATTGGTGACGCAATACACAATGGAATGATGGCAATACAGCCTCCTTCTCGGACATGGTTTATTTGCATAGGTCAGTGCACATTGGTTCTGTTTGGAAACATGGTGTGAGCGTGCTGAGAGAAGCGTTGTGTATTTGAAATGGGGGAGCACGTCAGTAGGCTTTCTCCCCAACAGTCTTCATGGACAAAAGAAGTAATGGAACATTTCTGCATGTTTGTGTCGCTGTTCGCATGTATGAATTGGTTGTCTCATAACAATGCAATATGATGATCTGCTCTTTGGAATGAATATAAATGAACAACAACAACAAAAAAAAACATAAATATGAACAAGCGTTTCTTAAGATTGCGCCAGACAAACATTTCAAAACAGCAGTTGTCTAATAAAGCACAAGAAGGGGGAGAAATTTCTAATTTCTCTGGGCCAGAAGGGCAATTATTCAGCCTATTTATGCGTGAGTGAAGCCTGATGTTGAGTAGCTCATCAGAGCCTTATTGGGAAAAAAAGAGTCCATCTTAACCTTTTATTAGTCACAGCATTAAATCCCCAAATCTTACCCTGTACAAATGACAAAAGTCTTTCTAGTTATGAAGGAACATGTAATGTGTGATTTCAACTTTGCTTATTTAATAGTTTTTTAAAATGTACCTGGCAAAATGATCATGCTCACGTTAAATTGACATACATGAAAATGTTCTATGATTAAAAAAGATAAAGAATAGTGACTGAATCCTCACTTAAACCATCATCTCATACTGCACATTCTCAGCTAATGGAGCCACACCAAAACCACAGTCAGCACCAGAGCACAGTAAAGCGTCACTCACAAACTACCACACACACACATTCTCCCACAAAGGTTAAAAGGCCACCCGGCCACACACACACACACACACACGCACGCATTTAACAGACACTTCAACCTCTTAATTATTTCTTCAACCTGTTGCTTTGTTCGGTGAGTCAGCCGTTCGTCTGTCCAGCCGGTGGAGCCAGAGGAATCTGTGAGCAGAATTCCTCAACTCTGCCATCCTCCAGCCATGCTGCTGCTCTGGGCTGGGAACTATCCCATGAATGTCCCCTCCTGCTGTGCTGCACACATCCAGGTCCTGTTCCGGTAAATGCCAGCTGGCTCAGATGGGCTTTGATGCTAGTCTCGCACACGAATGCCTTGTGTGTGTGTGTGTGTGCGTGCGTGCGTGCATGTGCACCCATGTGCCGTGTGCGAGCATGTGTTCATGTTTGTGTGAATGCTGACAGGCAGCCAGCTCGGGTATTGATCTGTAGCCATTCCGACTGGAGCCCAAAGGGCAGGCTGTATCATCTGTCAGTCTACTGAGAAGGGCATTACGGCAGCACTGATCTTAGATCACAAATCCTGCTCAGAGAGGAAAAGAGAGGAGCGGGCGAGGGAGTCACAGAGGTAGAGAGCAAGAAAGAGAGAAAGATGCTGAAAGTGTGAAATAAGAGTTGAAAGATATCGCGCGTGTGTGTGTTAACATGTGTGGCCGTGCTCTGCCTATGGGCTGGTGAAGCTGCCCTCCGCTCACTCCTCCACACTCTTTGTTGATTGAGACAAACAGATACTCTTTTAGGACCCGTGAGTGAAGACAACACTCAGCGCCGACCTTTTCACCTCCATGGCCACCCACACAGTTTAGCCCCCCCCCCCCCCCCCCACTCCTTGCTGCGCCTCTGTCTCTCCCAGCAGCTCTCTCCACACCACAGTGACAACACAATTACACACCACTCAGACAGCATACAGCATTGATACACATCAGCTAAATTGCACGCACATGAACGGTCGCATATATGCTCTACACACAGACGCATAGCCCCAGGGACAAATGATAAATCCTAATCATGTGTGGAATATATCGCAGCTCTGCTCATAATGACTGTAAAATGACTTCAAAGGTTACAATATCTCTCTCTAAGATAAGGATGCGATTTGAGCTGATTTCAATGTTTTTTTCCCTTCGTAAGAACTTAAGTCACTCTTCTATTTTGATCTTTGTCTAAATTATGTTTTCCCAGGCTCCCCCTGCATTATTGTCTTCATTCACAGGCCTCCGGTTAAAAAATCCATCCATTCTAATCATAACTGAGATTGCTTTTGATTTTAAGTTGTCTGAAAGGCAACGAGCCCGTGTTGTTTTGTAAGAGATAGACACAGCTGATTGTATTGATGAAATCCAAGGTCGCCACGACTAGTCTTGCATGACTCTGCTTTGCTTTGCTCGTTCACAGTGATTATTCCATTACCCTGAATCTTCTAAAGCCGTTCCTACCGCACATTTCACACACTGATGGGTCGCTGTGTGGCTTCAGCTTAAACGTTTCATGACACCAGCCTCAGAGCGTGCGAGCCGGCGAGTCTCGTAAAATAGAACTGCCGATAATGGATAGTCAGAGGCCTATTTGTATTTGTTTGTCTGTTACCTTTCATCCCAGCTAATGGATAAATGACCTGTTTGTGCACTGACACATGTGCCTTTTGAGCTCAGCTTGGGGAGCTGTTGATCAATATAGATGACTGTGTAAAGGAGGTATGTTGTTATGTTTGCGCCTAAGAGTCACGTGTCACTGTGGAAAAGCTGTTCTGGAGCAGCATTAAAAGAAATCACCTCTACAAGAGCTAAAAGTTAGATTTTAATCGGCGCAGAAAGGCATGGTATTTTTAATGAATTCTAAAAATCTAGTATAGTTGCCATTTGATTGGTTGCCATGACGTAGCGTACTACATTCAGAGTCTCTCTCTCTCTCCTGTTCTCAGATAAATCCCCAGCTGAAGTCCTTTTAATACCTCTGAATTATCAGAGGCACAGTCTGTACCGCGGTGATCACTGCAGCAAAAACCACTGGCGTTGCCTAGTATCCTGCACCATCAGGGCTTTTCATGTTGCGGTATCAATCATATGTAAAGTGGGACTTTTTTAATAATGGACTTTGGATTGAAACTCAATAAGGTTCAATTAAATTTCAGTTAGGTTTGGAAAATGTTTCTTATGAGTCATCTTATGAGTCCGATCTCATATAAATCATTTATCCAGTACATCCGCAGTAATGCATGTGGCTGTGAACTGTAACTCACTCAATTCCCGCTGCACGTTCCCTCTTGATAACACCTCATGTCATTAAGACATTAAGCATGTTAGCCTGCATGCCTATAATCACATGCAGGTTGTATTTCTTAACTTTTTACAATTCCACCTACTTCAATTCACATGGCGTCTTTCTGCGAGTGGTGACAGCCTGCAATCCATGCACCCCACTGTTTTAGCTAATCATCTAATTAGCTGAAGTAAAAGTGGGAAAAAAAATGGCTTGTTTGTGTCTGCTAATAATACAGCGTGTGGTTTTGTGAAGTAAACACTGATAACAAAAGGTTACTTCCTTTGGAGGAAGATGACACATTTTACACACCGGGTTACCAAATCAAAACCATCTCATGCAGCGAGGTATCGACTGAAAACAAGGCTGAGATGAGCCAGATCCTTTTGCGAGAGCTTCAATAGCCACTGAGGGATCAACAAAGATGACACAGATAATCTTGTTTGTCACAGAAATGCACGAATATTGATTAAAGAGCACAATTTAAAGTGCTGCATTTAAACCTCACTGAGTGGAACTTTACACAGAGTATTATGAGGAATGAAAGATTGTTAGAATCCTTAAATACCTCAGAGTACTTTACTTAAAAAAGGCAATTTATCCACATCATTTAGTTTTATGGTGTGTTTGCTCATAAAAAGCTCAAATGCGGGTTCAGTTTTTTTAGGAATTTCAGAAGCAGAATAAGAACGAAGCACACTACTCCTTCAAATTGAAGTCAAATTGTAATATAGTGTAATATTGTGATTATTGACGTTTTCTTACAAACAATAAGATCTCAAGGCTCAATCTGTGTAGTGGATTCAGAGCCAGTGGACTGACAGATTGTAAGTGTCAAACATCAACGAACACTGGAACTTGAGGCCCCGTCATCAAATAACCTCAGCTCCAAACCAGAACGAAGCAAAACCCCGTGTTCCTCCAAACGCCTCATTCCTCCAGTGTTGGACTGCAACCTTTTTGCAACACTGGCTGAGTGTTTCCCCCCCCCGTGTCGTCCACGTGTGTGTCGATCTTGCTTTCAATTCCCAGTGAAGATCATTCAGAAATAGAGTTTCCAAACTGTAACGCTGGGAGCTAATCTGCTCATGCATTCCTTTGTCCCAAGGGGGTGGGGGGCTGTGATTCTGCATGGCGTCCAAACAGATCTGAGGGTCGCCATGGTGAGTTGATAGGGCAGCCACCATGAAGTGTGGTGTGTGTGAGAATTTGAGTTTTAGACCTTGGAGTGAGGACATTTTGGCCAGTCCTTACTTTTGGACATACCTTCAAAAGGCTGTTTGAAGCCTAAGACTTGGTTTTAAGGGATAGATTAGATTTAGGATCAGGGTTAGGCATCTAGTTGTGACGGTTACGGTTCGGGTGGGGGGGGGGGGGGATGCATTATGTCATGCATAGTGAGTGTCCTCAGAAGGACAGAATTCCAAACATGTGTCTGTGTGTTTGTTTGTGTGTGTGTCTATGCCTCCTGGTCAGAACATGTGACAATTATAAACATCTTTCATCCATTCAGCTTAACAGCTTTACAGTCTGATTCATGTCTGTTTACTCTAAATTGTCTAGCTGTTATACGTTTGAAGCCGAGCTTTACTCTGCGTCCCTTTTACCATCACTATGGTTGTACACTCACCTTCATGCTAATCCTCTGACAATAGAGGCAATCTTCATATTTTTATCTTATTGTTGGCAGAAGCTTGCCTGTATCACCATTGTATATCTAAATGTAATATTGTGTGTTGAATAATAACCAAGGCAATCTCTTTGGGGGTTTTTTTCATGAAACGCCGTCCTGGAGAGATATTGACACTGATCTGATTTGAGATGCTGGCATTCTTTTAAACAAAGGATTATGTTGTGATATAGGTCTGTGGCTGCTTTAATCTCTCACTGGTTTGGAGTGTGTGTGTTTGGGTAGAAGTGGGGGGCTGGTAGATTTGAAGCGATCATACTCTGAATCCCTGAGGTCTGTGTACAGACCACGAAGACAGACAGATGGGTTGTTTTTAGTGATGCTGTTGAATATTGTCATTAATGCCAAGGATCAAATAGGATCAGAGGCAACCTTTCACCTCAGAAGCAAAGTCTCTGACAAAAGCAGAATGACCTGGTTGCTGTTTGTGGGAGGTTGCTGTGCCTTTTCATTTGCAGTCATGGATGAAGGGAAGAGGGACTCAACCTGAAATCTCCATATTAAAACTCTCCTTCAAGTTCACCAGACGAGAACATCGATATTGGATGATTCTACAAAACACCTGATAGCATTTAGTAACACTGTTTTTTCATTCAGTGCAAACATACTTTTGATTCTTGTTTTCTATATTGTAAAGGCTTGACAATGATATGGTTAAGGTTTGGGAAATATTGGCAAAAAAAAAAAACATGGTTAAGGTGTATTCAGACAAAAGGCAAGAAGAATTTTCGAATCAGCTTGATTGCATGTAAACTCAGGGGAAAGAGACGCATTGGGTGGTGCGAATGTATGCAAAGATGCATCTGCATGAGTTGAAAGTGTTTACACTTCACCAAAATAGTCACGCTTATCCCAAGACTGTGAATCTGCTTTCTAGACATGTTCCCGTTGAGTTCTGAAATCAATCAGAGGCTAAGCTACCGCGCAAGCACTGCAGGTACACTCCCACACAGACGGCTGTTTGCAGCTAGCTTACAGCTTGCATCTGTACACCACAAGGGTTACGTGGTAAAACATTTGCCCCACATTAGGGAAAGGTTGTGGTTGTTGATAGTAAAAAGGCTAATATTAATTTCTCCTACATGAAAGTTAAACATATTACGGCTGCACTCGAACCACTTGACATCTGTCGGCTGATCCAGCGTGTCTAAACGTGCAGACACACCGGATCAGCTGACAGATGTCAAGTCGTTCGATCCCGTTCATTTTCTAATGGAGAGCAGGAGATCATGGCATGGCAAAGTTGACGGACCAGTACCCGAATTTGCATAATCACGACTTATTCTGAGCTTTATGCAAATGAGTCTGTCCAGGGCGACGCAGCAGGCTTGTGAAAGTCAAATCAAACTGACAAACTCGGCAGTGCTGATAAAATACGAACCATGATTCTGTTACTGTATTGCCTATTTCTTAAAAAGTTTTGAGAAACACATTTCAGTGCACTGTTTAGCTGTAATATGAGAAAGTTTGTGATCCAGCAGCCATGTTGGAAAATGGACAAGCCAAGCTAAGCACCACCCAGCTCACACTACATCACTTTCTCGTCTGAGCTTCCAGTGCGTTCAGATGCATCCTCGCCCGATTCTCTTTGAGACGCCCGACATTTGAAAAGGTGGCAGAAGTGTGCCACCGGCCCAGCTGTGCTTGAAAACTGTGAGCTCCCTCGCTCTGTCCATCTGAGGTCGGATGTCGGTCCACACAGTGAGCCTCTGTCCAAGGCTGCACCCATCGGTGTTTGCCAGGCCCTCTCAGCACCTCAAGAGATTTACAGTCTGTTTATGAATAGGAAGATTACGCTTGGGGGGGCAGGGGTGGCTGGTGTGTCCCCTCGCTGCATGTTACCTGCTGCAGCATGCTTACAGTATGATGACGCTTTGTGTGTTGTGTCATTTCTGCATTGAGGGAGCAGCTGTCCCCATTAAGGCTAGAGTGATGGGGATAAGGTGCAGTGGGCTTTTCTCGTCCCTTGCAAGGCACCCTTTGTCTGGAGATCATCTACTATCCCAGCTTTAAGAGGATTACTACATGTTATGACATTAAACTGGAAGCAGAGTTATCATCTCCTTCTGATGACAAGCCCTCCGCCACATAAGCGGACTACAGGCAGCTATGCATTACCAAGCACATGCATCAGCAGAAGTGGGTGCTTTTGGTTGACGGCAGCATTGCTTAACCTGTGATGTTTGATTTATGATGTTATGTAAACAGTTTTCTGTGCTGCGCAGTTAGTGTCAGTCATGTGTTTAGCATTCCTTAGACATGCATTCCTTCTCAAATAGGACTGTGGAGTTATTTGGATTTATGAAGTGCATCCACTGCTTTATCTCTGCGGTGCACAACACATCAAGGTTCCTCCATGGCTTCCTGTGCATGGTCAAGCACCGTGCATGCCAACACATTTGTTTGTGCTCGTCTCCCCGTAGAGCTGATGGAGAAAGCGAAAGGGGAGAGATGAAAGGGGTGAGTGCGGGGATAAAAGTGCGATGAGAAATGAAAGAGAGGCGGAAGAGGGAAAAGCAATTGGCAGTTGCAGACTTTTTCTTTTTTCGTGTCGAGTGTGTGTACTCTACATTTCCAGGAGCTGCCACATACACTGGAATTGAAACCCCAGCTAGCCATGAGAAATCTTTTGTGATTTTTATTTTTTCATTAGTCTCCAACCTTTTTCAAATCATGCATTTCTGTCTTCCAGGTGGACCTATTATTTTCTTCCTTCATATTACACCACTGTAAAAAGTCCTGCTACCGTCCGTCACTCCCTTCTTAAAAGATGTGTGAGTGTTTCCCTTGTGGCTTATGAAATAATGAATTTTTAAAAAAAAAAATAGCCCTGCTAGTATTTCTATAAATAATGGTTTGGCTTTTCCTTAGCAACCTTCGCGGCTGAGCGCCTGGCATACAGCACCCCCCCAAAACGTCTTCAGAATTTATCTGGTCCCGCACCCAACAGTATTCATCACAATGTAAAATGCCGCGCCTCTGCAATACATCACAGTCCGGCCACAGGGCTGCTGTAAATCAAAACTACAATGCCCTTGACGTCTGCATTAGGTCCATAAACCACTTTTTTTTTCTCTTCAGCCCCTGAACGGTGCTAGATCCTTGTTGACCACAGCCAGCATGGTGTGCAAATGTACCGCACCTGTGTGTGTGTGTGTAAGGATGTAGGCAGTTGTGAGGGGAGTTCTAGTAGTGTGATGGCAGGCGGAGACTGTCTGTGTCTCCGTCTGTCCCTGGCCTGACTGAGCAGTGATTTATGGCCTCTACCTGCTCAGTGGCTTTGGTCCAGGCTCTGTGTGGTCTCTGCGCTGCACAGCCAGACATCTTGATGAGAGTCGTGTCATGAGTCATGAGCCCTGTTACAGTGTTCTACCAGGCCCTCATAGACATCCACGCAGTAACAAGCAGTGACGGCCACATCTGTGTATGGAGTGATTTGTGGTGTGTCTAAGCAGATAAGGCACGTGCATAGACCGGTGCAGGGCACATTGCGGGTGCAGTGTGGAGAAATAGTTTCAACAGAGGACCATTGCTTTATTAGTATTTAAGAGCGAGGAGTGTGTGCGTTTGACTTTTAGATTGACTTAGCAGCTAGAGATCAGCGGCGAGGCTCAGATGTGTCCAGCTGGTTTCCACATATGCGCTAACTCTACGCCTGCAGCACCTCAGCACGTCTTTGTTGTCGTCTCCTCTAGTCTCTCGTACCGCTGAGATATCTTGACTGAAACCAGTGCTTTATGAATTGATGTTTTAACACAGCAAGCCCTTCACTTCCCACGGAGAATGGAGGGTTTCTTTTTGGAGCGTTTTGAAACACACTGAGCAGGAGTTCTTTAGACAAAGAATATTATTCTCACTCTCTCGTGTCATTTGTATGCTTGATGGGAGATTGCTGTCTCTCTCTCTCTGGGTTTACAGAATAACCTCCACAACATTCCTGTGGCTGTCGTTAGCCAGCTGAATAGCCCACAGAGGTACAAGCAGCTGAAAACCTGCTTTGGCAGTGGATTAAATACAAAGCCTTAGGCATATGGAGTAAAATGCTCTAAATTGATTTGGCCTGTGCTGTTTAAATGGAAAATGCCGCTAATAATTTTTCATTAACACAGGTCCATTGCCTGCATCCTTGGTGATAGTTCAGTAGACCCCCATTAGACTGAAGACAGATTCATTCACTTTAAAAGGCTGGAATATTGATGCAGTTTAAAGGAGGTGGTGTAGATATTTGTGTACTGCTTTCAGTGATTCCAACTCTGAAGTGATTGTGCTGTTGGCTCCAGTATTTTTGGAAGGTGTTTATCCAATTTGTGTAGCAGGAATCACAACAAACCATGGACTGGGTTTTAGAGGATATACTGTGGCATTAGAGACATCAGCAGCAGGATAAAAACATCAAAATATACAAAGCAAAAATGGGGAAAGTGAAGAGGTCAGCAAAGGCGGCGAAAGTAAGCAAAATAAATGATGTGTTTGCTGCTTTTGACCTCATGTAAGGACATTTTCATTGTATTATCCTAAATCTCTGCTATTCTTTCCTGTACGGTTTGTGCATGTGTCACAGGAAATGTTCGATTCACCAGCCTCTCTAAACTTGTCATGAATTGCTCAGTCACAGAACCCACTGGCTATCGTCTGATGATGATTTGGCCTTTGGGGGCAATGGCCAGTCTTTTGGCACTTCCATTGTAGCCAGTGAATATCCAGGCCAAGACTTCCTCTTCTATGCGCCGGTCATTGTTCAGTTAGCAAATTGAGACACTTTCCGACATTTCCACTTATCTCTATAAATAGATTTGCATATGAATCCAGATACGTTTTTAAAAAGCTAATGAAAAGCGATAGCTGATGGTGTCTGAGCTTGCATTTCAGCAAATGCATTCCGTCTCTTTTGCTCTCCAGATTCTGCATTCATATGCAGATATGTATGTGTTCATAGAGACTATGGATTGCTTGTTTCAACCTGATGAACGCCATCTGTTCGTGAGGAGGTGCATGTGTGTGAGATTTGATCACCTTGATTAGTCGAGCTTTGAAAATGCTGGATCCTACACCTCCCGTGTTGCACCTCAGTGGCATCTTTCACTAAACCCTCCCAGCCTGTTAAACGCTCTCATCTTTCCAACTCCACTCCTTCAGTTTGTAACGCGGGTTTTGAAGTCTCAAGCCGATTTCAAGCCCGTTATGAACCGTCCACACCTCTCAGATCATCTGAGGCAAGTTCTGCTTTCTATCCCCTGAATCAATTCAAGTTTTTATTCACTACAGATCTGGAATAAACTCCCCCAAAAACTTGAGGTCTGGTACAACTGCTCAGGTCTTAAGACTTTTCTGTAAATGAAATTTGGGACTACTTGTTCATATGTTGCACTGGAAATGTTAATTCCCATTTCATCTGTGTTTCATTTGACTCTGGAATCCTATTTCATTGTCTTTTTATAGTGTGCTTTTATATTGCCTTGTGTTTCTTTTCTTAATGACTTCTATGTGTTATGCAAAGCATATTGAACTGCTGTGTTGTTGGTGATGTACAAATAAACTTGCCTTGCCTTAAATGAACCCTAATGGCATCATCAGACTTCAAAAAGCTCCTCCAGCACCACAGATGTCAGTATGCAACTGTCTTCAGAGGTTTAGTAGTGCTCTTAATGATGAGTCAGCTGACCGCCATATTTAAGATCAGATGAGTGTCATTCTAAGACATTGTAGTCCTTCATTCAAAGTGCCCCTCGTCCTCTGGAGGGAGGCAGACTTTCTGTAAATGACTTCTCCAACAGGTCTGGACCACTTTTGAATTTACAGAGAAAATCTTGGTGTTCTCTTAAGACACTGCCACAAATCTGTTCATACCAGTGCTTCCTGCATGAGGCCTGATATGTGTGTTTCTCTGCCATGAGTGTCTGCTACAGCAGTCGCTTGTCTGCCTGCCACACAAAAAAAGGTTGGTGTTCAGAGCTCCAGCTCTTATGATTCCACGCAGTGTTTTCTAAATCTCGACCACCTACCAGCAGCACACACGCACTGAGCTTACACACCAGCCGCACACACCTGCTCTCCTCTCAGGGCTCTCAGCAGGCCTACTGCCAGTCTCCTCAGCAGTCAGCCAATCAGTCGCTGCTCTGTAGTTTAGATCAGTCAGGGCTACCCCCATTGGCTGACTCAGAAGCAGACAGCAAGGCTCGCGGCAGTGATTTGGGAGAGCTGCTCTCGATTGTTTTGTTGCAGAATGAGACATCCCGGATTCAGGGCATGGCTGTTTCATTAGTTTAATGCTTCACCAGGTTACAGGTTTCATTAGCTAAATGCACCATTTGTTCTCTAATCAGATCAGAGAATCAGATCAGTCTGTATCATCAGCTCCCCTTTTCACATGAGGAGATCTCCTGCTGTGCACATACTGGAAGTGGAATTGTTGTCCCGTGAGATTTTTCAAACTCTCTGTCACTGCTTTTTTCCGATCTCCGTCACTCTCGTCCTCTCATTCAAAGTTTGCTTTCTTCCACAAGATGTGCATGCCAAATATGTCAAAAAATTGCCTTTTCTACTGCCTCTGTTCACTTTGCATTCTGTACACTACTACTTGTGTGTTTGTGTGTTTCCTTTTTTCTGTTTTCTCATTCATTCTTATCCAAAGCTGCAGCCATGGCGAGGGATGAATCCACAATTGGCCCACAGTATTTCTCAGAGGACCGACTCCAAGGAGAAAACTCAATCTTCTAAAGTGTTTCCTTCTAAAAAGGCGACTCGGGAGTGACATGAATGCAGCTTGAAAAAGTTAGGCCTTGAATTCAACACATTTCTGCGTCACCCACTGGAGTTTGGACGGCGCTGTAGGTGCAGGGTGGACATTGTGCAGCAGAAATCTAAGAAATTGATCAATACTGTCACCAGAAAAATCAAACTTCTGACAGTCTGAAAAGCCACAGCAGCTAAACCTAATTTTAGCCTCTCAATGTCTCTTCAATGTTGCTCCCATGGGTATTTTTGAACCTCTGACTGTCAAAGGGCTGTGAAAGCCAAATGCAGGCAGAGCAGGGAGTCAGGGAAGCAGTTAAAAGTATTTATTGTAAGTATGATGATTGGAGGAGGGGAAGGGGAGGCGTAGTGGAGAGCCAAGGATTGGAGCTTGATCGAGGCAGAGGAAGACTGAGGAGATTCAGGTCCTGAGAGGTCTCCAGGGGATCTGGATGTGGGTCTGAAACTGAGTGGCAGGGGTTGCCGCAGAGTTTAACAGGTAAGGGACTGGAGGCGGAGCTGGGGTCAGGAGGGACAGGACTATGAAGACAGAAAAATGGAGGACATGACCGAAACAAATCACAGAGCAGAATACAAGACTGTCACAGCTGAGCATATGAAGAGGCAGCTCATGGCTCCACCCTGACTCTACACACCTGCAGACAATCACAGAGAGAGAGAGGCTGTGAGGGAAACAAGAGGTCACTGCAGTTTAGATGAAGTTCAGCATCAAATGAAACACCTCCCTCAGCTCATGCTGACGGCGATGAAGCTAATTTGTAAGATGTCCTCATAGGTAATTTTGCAATATTGCTGGCTTTCTTTTTATTATTATTATTATTTCCAAGGCAGGGGCCTTCCTCTGAGACTTTCACCACCTGTGTCTCTGTCTTTGTCATCTGGTTCACAGACAAATGATGCAGTGAGGATTTATAAACACATATATTTATGTGTTTCATGTGTTTAGGTGTATATATGTTTGAGGAGATATCAAAACTTTTCAAAGTTATGATATCAGTGTTTTTTTTTCTTTGCCAAGACTACTTTCACAACAGTAACAGATTCATAAGGGTCAGTACTGGTATTTACTTCTTCCTTTGATCAGTCCAGATATTAAATTGTCTTCTGTGCTTCTTGTAGTCCCAGGCATGGTGGACTGTTTTTCAGGCTGGTGATTATCCAGAGTAATTGATACACATGAGAGAGTGGACTCTCTTTCAAAGTGGATATGGTACAGTTACATAAACACCCGAGTAAACTACATAAAAAGGGAGGAAACATTGCATTCTATTTGCATAGTAATTCATTTTTGGCCCTCTTATGTGTTCATAAACCTCACATGAGTGTGTCTGCAAAAGCAGAGAGTGATAAATAAGTAATATGAACTAAGCCTGCTTTCCACTGCTCTTTTGGGAGATGGTGTGTTTTTATGTGTTTCATGCAGTGAACATGTTGTGGTCAGGGGCTCGAATTTACCTTTTCAAACACACCTCCAATGATAATAATATGTGTTATTTTTTTTATTATTTTTCTCAATTTAAAATGCACACCCTGTGCTTTTTCATACAATGCAGTCAGAAAGTGGTCAGACGGTGATGTGTTGTGGCTCTGCTCCACCACACTGGATTTACATTGAAAATGTAATTATGACCAATCTTGACTGGCCACCTCAGTCATCTGACCTCAATTCAGCTGATCGTGTGTTTCCTTAGCTTAAGACCAGGCTGTAGGCTCTGAAACAAGCAACAGGTGAAGTTGAATTCAGTGCAGGCCAGATCGAACACGTCATGGAAAAGACCAAGTGTCTGCAGATGTCTGTGGTGGTGAATATTAGCTGCGGTTACATGGACAATATTTTTTCAGCCTGATTGAAATCAATCTGAGTACAGATTGCAACTTAATTGTTTGCATGGACACTAATAAAGTGATCCGATAACATGCGCTTACGTGCCCTAAAGCATTTCATCAGAATCTAACTTTCTTGACATGTGGTTCCAAATTGCCAGAAACATGATAGCAATAAATCAATCAAGCACAAAGTTCTCAGAAATTCGAGAGCCTCTCTTACAGGAACATCTATTGGGTGAAAATGATTCATATTTTTGATAAATATATATCGCTGTGTTGTGCTGCTTATTCCAGCAGATTTACACAGACCTGATATTTAACTCTGATTCGTAAAAGATCTTAAGTGGTGTTGTCACATCATACATTGACCAATAAGGCACAGGCACCCGTAAAGTGACAGATCTTTAAAAGGAATTTGGTTAGTTCTCTTTTATGGGGAGCCACTTCTAAGCAATATAAATGAAATGACGGGCCTTTCCATTCTAAAGGACAATACTGGGTCATTTACAATTAGTTATACCAGTCATTTATTTTTTGAACTCCTCATATGGACTTTACTGTCAAACTGAGAAGACATGCACAGAAAAATGAGACTGTAAGGTGTCATGTTTGTGAGGGATTAATTCCTGGCAGAGACACCCACTTTCTCACTGTGGGTATCAGGTGAGTGACAGCAAGCAGAGTGTACTGTAATGCATGCACTGATGTGAGACCGTTCCATTCTGGGACCAGAGATGAAGCCAAAATCCAAATGAAGGATGCATGTTTATGGCAATAGATTGTCAAAGTGGCAATTTGCTCATCTGTCTATGTTGTTTTCCATGTTGTACAAAAATTAATTGAGCCAAATGGCCTCTACTGAGAAGGAAGCGTGTCGTTTCCAAATATGTTGACTCTACAGGCAATGCAGACTGGGAGCAAAATTTCAGTCTCAGACTGAGCTGGCATTGGTCCCTTTTGAACACAACTGATTTGGCTCATTAATTACCAGACTTCATCCGATTGCAGTTTCTAATGACATCCATACTTTAACATCTGAAATCCTCACTCAATCCACTTTAAAAAGGAATACTTGGCATCACAGAATGTTATTAAGGTTTAATCGTAACATGAAACCTTGTGAAAATCATGTATATTGAGGCATTGTTTCCATTGCATGACCCTCATCTCCACCTTTAAATGAGTTCTGTCAGTACAGTGATGAAACACCACTTCCTCATCTCCAAGGTCTGGATCCCCTGCTTCACCACAGGTTCCCAGTTAGTGAGAAATCCTGCTTCATCCCCTGTGAGTGTAGCTCTCAACACATGCTTAACAAGGGCAAATTACCTTCCTCCCTGCTGAAGGACTTTGTTGATATTTTAAGAAACAGGTCATGGCCATTTTGGAGAGTGAAATGGCAATGATTGTATGATAGCCTTTAGAGTGGCCAAAGCTGACCAGGAGAAGTATTTAAATACAGTGACATCAGAGTGGGTCACTTTGATGGGCGCTCTCGAGGCAATGAAGCAGAGCTCGTTCTCTTGCATGGTTGTTACTGTTGGAGTGCAAGGTAGATCTGAGTCACTGTAGGACAAATGAGAGGTTCTTGCAATGAGGCATAATGTTAGGATTGTCGAGATGCCAAAGTGCTCAGAGAGCAGGTCCACAGCCTCTGTTTACACACCGCAGGGAAGAGTATTCAATCTGGATGAGGTCCCACTAGCAGACAGGTCTCACACAGCACCACAGCCAGCATCCAAGCAGGGAGATCCAGTGTGTGCCACAGGGAATATGGCTGCCTGTACGATTGCCCCCCTCCAGTGCTTTACAAGGAAGAAACAATGCATCAAAGTGAACACAGTGACTGTCTATTTATCCTGAGTACTCTGCAGATGTGGACTGGGTGCAGGAGCCATTTAACAGTGCCAAGAAGAAGGGGATATCATGAAGGGTCCAATACAATAAGTTTTGGTACATATACTTAAAAAATATATATCATTTTGGATACCTTAGTTTTGGGATGTTTTAATCCTTTTTTCCACTCAACAAAAAATGCTAAACTGTTTGTGCATTTTAAAGTTAAATTTGGGATATTTGATCAGATTATGCAGTCAAGCCAAACAGCCAGTCTAACCAAGCTTTGAATGCCAGATTCTGATTGGTTCAATACCCACCTATGTGCCAACTGCAGAGCTCACCCCACTGACTTTTTCATGGCGTTCTTCCACATATCCTGCAGTGGGGCTAGATGTAAACACACCTGATATCTTCCTTTAGCACAGATAGTAAATGGCATGTTACTTTTGGTTTACCTCGGTATGTTTTACTTATCAAAACGTAAGATTTGTTCGCCACTCTTGGAATAACTTTTAGCGAGAACCAAACAGGGGCTCTGATACAGGAACAATGTGCCGTGCCCAGGCACTGCATATGAAAAGTCATTGTAATCACCAAAGTTATTGCAATTAATTCTGAGGGGGAGATGAATGCATGTGCCAAAATTTATGGTAATCCATCTAATAGCTGTTGAGGCATTTCACTAAAAACCAAAAGAGTGAACTTCATGGTAACGCCAGAGGAAAAAATGAGGGGATTTCAAAGACAGTAGGATTTCTCCTCTTGATATCAGGAATGACTCTACTAAATTTCATAGCAATCCATCCAATAATTGTTGACATAGTCTGGACCAAAATGGTGCAGAGTTTGTTTTTTGTGACACAAATGTTCTGAGGAGGGCTAAACAGAGGGCTTAGTGGTTTCGAGTAGGATCACAAGAAAACACCACCGCTCATCTGTGTGAAAGTATGTGTCCTGGAAAAAGCACTGAAAAGTGATTGAAACATTTACTTATGGATGAGGACAGCAAAAGCATGATTGTACATGGTTCCAAATGATCGTCAACAGAGGATCAAGAGAATGAACCTGAATCAGTGTGACTAACCCACTGTGGAAGCAGATGGGGTCACATCCACATAAACTGCTAATGAATTCTCGTCATGAATTATTGCTACATGTGCGTTTCAATAAACAATGAATCTTCATTATTAATGAAAAAGAGTATTGTCAGCATGCATGAGAGGAAGAGGGTTTTCTGCCTTGTTAGTTAGGGAAGTGAGGGTAAGTTCACACTCTGCCACCATGAAAAACACCAACCAGCTGGTGGTTTGTTGTCAGCGTTTTCCAGCCACATTGATGTGTAAACTGATTAAGCCATTTGATATTTGAGCTCCTTTTTGGCTGTTTGGGGGCTTTTGCATTATTGGATTTAGGAGAAGCAAACCCGTAGAACTCCCGCTTGTTTCTTTGTGGAACTTTTGCTCGGCTGCAACCTGTGCTGAACCCACTGTGCACTCAACTTTGCCTTACTCTTAATTTTCCAGTATCTATCTTTAAAAGGCTTGATTCCTGCAAGTGTTTCAATAAGTTGGAAACATAGTGAGCCATACATCTCTCCAACCCAATGAATTGGAGTTGTACTGCCGCCTTACCCACACTGAGATGTTTTAACTCAGAGCTTAGGGTGGATTCTATGCTCTATACTCTAGTTACAGGGTGTATTGATGGTGCACTGTGTAAAGTTTTAGGGCCTTATGTTGATAATGGAGACATGTCATTATTATGTCAATGGAAAAAAAGTCCAAAAGAATTGGATATTATTTGATCAGCTGCAGTAAACAAACCTAAAGGATGGAGACAAGGAAGGGCGAGACAGAGAGAGAAAAACTTGCAAATAAAGTCTTAAATTCTCCACATCAGATATTGGCCGCATCTTATCAACTCATTTAATTAGGCTCGGGGATTGATTAGACAACAGCCAACAGGGAATTTATCTTCCTTTTCCTTTGAAGAGATGTCTAATTACTCTGTCTGTGTGACACTCCCCAAGTTTTTTAGGATTCCAGTCTGTATTTTTTTTTTTCCCCTCTGCAGTCTAACTTATTTAAGAATCTATGTCCCAAGTTCTCCCCAAGGTCCATTTGTATTGCCTCCTGAAAGGACTGAGCCAGGGCTGGTGCAAGGAAGATGTTTGCCCTTTGAACAGTGTCTCACCTTAAAGTAAGGGAGTCACTTAGAAGTAAAGTGTAGCCAACTGTGGTTGTCTTAACTCTCAGCTTTGAAGCTTTTAAAGATTTTTTGACTCTAGGTAGAACTCCTCCTTGCCATTACTTTTTGGCTGGATGGCAGCAGAGCAGAGCCAGCTCTATAAATGACTAAATGACTTACTGAGAGAGTGATGAAGCTTTCCCATTGGCCATTGGTCTTTCAAAATGAATAGGCGTGAAGGGTCCTCAATTATGTCACATTGATCGCACAAGGTCCAGCCACATACTAGGTTTCGACCTGGTCTGTTTCTTTGAGGGGAATATCCAACCTTCTTTTTCTTTCATTATTGTTTTGTAGTTGTGCAATTTCATATAGCTGATTCAGTCTCCTAATATGACAGAATTGCAGTACATGTGGACTGGCCTGGGTTACCCTTGCTGATTGCAGGGCTTATTTTACATTGCAACTCACATCATTCAGAGTAATGGGCCTGTAGATGAGATTTGGCACTTGAACAGAATGGTAGTGAATCTATCCGTCCACCCGGCCCTGCCCCTGTGAGCATGAGGTGCTGCAATGTAATGGGGGAGAGCAGAGCAGAGCAGAGGGGAGGGGGGATGTGTAATAGCAGTGAAAGCACATTTCTGTGTCTCAAAAGCTCCATCCCAAGTTGCTTAACTCCACATCTTACCCTGTGACTGTGCCAGCCCGATGAAGTGGATCAGCCCCTACCCAAAGATGACCACAGAGGGACATTTTAGCACCAGTGCCACAAGGCTTTCCCAAGTCCGAGATACAGAGTGTCACAATTCCACTGGCCCTTATGTCACAAGCTATCAGTCGTCATGTTATGCAAAACCGTTTTGCCATCAGGGAGAGTAGATGTTCCTGCTCTTTCACCTTGAAAAAAAAATTGGAGTACCAGCCAAGCTGCAGTTAACATGAACGCAGACACGTGCACATTTGAATGTATGCAATGGGCATACATGGACATGTGTGTGTCCTTCCATGTGTGTAAATGAACATGGACTCAGGTAACCTTTCCAGCTGGTAAGCATCAGTGAAGACGTACTGCAGCATGTCCTGTCTCTTCCACTCCATGTCCTGCTGTCACATCAGCCCTGAAGACCACTGTCGCTTATCATTTGTCACCACCTAAATAAGAACATGATTACCCATCACATTGACTTTTCCTACTCTATTGACTACCCACCCTTGAGCTGTTGCCCATGTCCTACCAAAAGTAAATTTTGTGATAAGGAAGTGTTGTATCTTTAGCTTTCATTAAGACTTGATTTAGTCCGCTTTACAGCTGGTATGGCACTATGTGTGTCTGTTGTTTGTGGAAGCCATAACAGTGCTTGTGCCACACGTCCTACCTGCCTTTGCAGCTGTTTTCTTCACCTCACTTTGGTGAACAGGCATTTGTTTCTATTAGACATTATGGTATGGTCTTAAAACAACATTTGCTGTCCGACTCATGTAAAGAGAGTCAGAGGGAGACAGAGAGCAAGAGAGGGAGAGACGGCTGAGAGAACTGGGGCTGAAACATAACTTTATTTTGAACTGAGCTGACTGCGGTCTCATATGAAAGAGCTGACCACATCACATGCACACACACGCACACACTGTCATGCATACAGTATTTTTGTTATTTTCGCATTTTATTGCTGAATTTGTAATGAAGACACTGGGGAAGCAGGGGGAGACTACATTAAATGGTAGTAGTGTGTGCAATAGAGGGGAAAAATGAGATTTAGTCATAAACCCTTTCACTGTATCAAATTTACCAAGCCTCGTCGATCCCTTGTCAAGGGAGCTTAGTTCTTAACCCGAATATTAAAATGCATTTGTATTCAGACCATGTGCATGACATGGTCATTGTTAAATGAGCATATAAATATGCAAATGTGAGAAAATGACATTTTGGCTAAAAAAGAGAGACAGCTTCTGTGTTAATGTGTGTGCATCTGTCTCGCAGATTTCTGATGCTCTGCAATCTGTCAAGTGACGTGAACCAGGCCAAAAGCATGACCAATCAGTACAAACATTAGCAGAAATGACAGGGGTCTGGTGTCATGTGTGTCACCATATCTGCACACGTCTAAGGAGTAGTGTGTTTTGTCACTTCATTCATCACTTAGACAAATAACAGTTGTAAAATGTTTCTCTGATGAATAAAACGTGCCACACTACACATTGTTATAGGTTAGGCATGCACAGATGAGAGATGAGTGATGCCAAGTAAATGTAGCGTATGTTAAATACTTGAATGTCAAGATGAAGTGTTTTTAAATGAATCATGACTGATAATTTCCTCATTTAAAACTAACTGGAGAATTACACTGTTAATCTCGCCTGCGAGACATTTCCACTTGACATGCTGCCATCTCAGAACCGTCAGGAAGAAGATTTTACTAATCAAACCACCAAAGATGTCTGCGCGAGAAACGTTGATGTTGCAGCCCCGTGAAAACTAATATTTGGCTCTATTGCAAAGAAAGCAGTGCCAGCAACACCTTAAAGCCAATAGCTGGAAATCACAGGAGGGATGAGGGGGAGGATGCTTCCCCCTCATCTTCCTACCCTCTAACCCTCAGGGCTTCATTGTTCCCAGGGAATCATGTGGAGGTGTCGGAGTCCCATGATGTGCCAAATGTTTTTTTTTTTTTTTCTTCCTCCTCTAGCTGCAGATTCATTGTGATTGTTATTCTCTGGCTGCAGAAATTGCAGAAAGCATGCGTGACTTGCAGGGAAAGGCAAGAGTTTTTGCGTACAGACTACACAGGAGGCAGGCAAAGTGAGCCTTCCAAATGTGACAGTGTGGGACCTTCCAGGCACAGACAGACAAAAAAAAGAAAATCCACATGGATGCACATGAAAATCCATGAATACACAGTGGTTTAACAAAAAGAGTAAAAAATATACTGTACACACAAGGAGTTACAAGCAGGCATCTTTTTCTCTTCCTCTCTTACTTCACTCACATACGCACAGTGGGACACACTGTTTGTTTAGCAAGCAATTCACATAGGAATAATTAAAATGAGTGGAGTTATGGCAACACAGAATAGTGAATCATTAAGTGTAAGCCATCGTGACTGACATCTTGCAGTGTTATGTGCTCACTTTTCACATTAGCAGGCTCTTACAAGCCGTCAGACAGCAGGACCACCATCTTTCATTTCTAAACAGAGAGGACACCAACAGAGCTGGCTGGAGGGAGAGAGAGAGGGGCATGTCGGGAGAGACATTTGGATGCTGAAAGCATTTGCAGGAGATGAGAAAGGGGTTGGACTTGGATGATATATTTTGGAGAAATTGCAATATACAAAAAGTTAGAGGGAAAAAGGATGCAAGGAAAGATGGAGCTCAAAGGACATGAGAGAAGGAATTAGGAGAGGAGGGCATAGACACAGATGGGGGGTTGAGAGTAGATGGGATTTTGGAAGCAACGATTTGTTTAGCTTGCTGCAGCTGAGTGCCAGCGATGGCGGCTGTTGCACTGGCCTTGGTGAGCACGTCTGACAGCCGTCCACTTAACTCAGTGACCTGTATCACAGCACAGGATTGTAGCCACACAGTCCTTTAATCGGCCAAAAAAAAGTTGCTCATCAGCACGAGCACTGTACCTCATCCAACACACTTACAGCACTGGCCAAAATGTGCAGAGTGGCCGACTATAATCACAAGGTCTTACCCTTGTTTGACTTTTTCCTGAGTGGAGGGCATGAAGGTGTTAAAATTGAAGGGTACAAAACAGCAAACAAAGTAATTGTGCAGGTGTAGCTGTAGTTGTAGCTGGTGTCATACTAGCAGAATAATTTCTAGGTTTGTCCTCAACATTTCAACTGCTGTCTTTAATCCACATTTTCCACCAGTGTAGCCGCCTCTTCAAACATTTCAGCCAGTCTAATTCTCTTGCATTTAAAGGGTCCATCGCTGAAAGTAATTTTCTTGCCTGTTTATAGCTCATTATCAACTGTGAATTCACTGGCTGGTTGCAAAAGATTGCCACTGCCTTTCCCTTGTAGTTTGCAGTTTTAGAGTAGGTGCTGCAGTTTTTGTGGGGTTTTAATGGCAATAGATGCGAGCATCAGAGCATCTCTGCAGCTTCTCTGTAAAGTGATGATCAGGGCATTTCAAATTATTTTCCTTATTTTCTGCCTCCTATATCATAAATTTATATCATTGATTCTCCAGCAAAACAGCTTCCTCAAATAACTGTTTTTTTGAAGCTTGCATCACCAAAGTTACTGTGAGATAGCAAGGCAAGTGAGAATGGCAGCACTTCAGAAACCCATGGGTAACACAGAGGGAAGTCACGAAATTGTTGCATCCATCTAATACACATGTTGAAGTGAGTTGTCTATTTTAACCAGCGGTATGATGCTTTATTGAGAGGGTAGCTGAGCGTTTTCAAAAGAAGGAAGGAGATGGAGAGGCTAAGTGACAGACCAGAGCAGCTGAATTTGAACTTTTCAGTTACTCTAAAAAGCTGCTAGCAGTAGACCACTTAACAGATGCCCTTCCCTTGATTTTTGAAGCAGTGGAGTAGTGTTCAACTCGGTTAAACTTTGCCATTAAGTGAACATCAAGACAACTTGAATGATGGTAGCATAAAGTCGTCTGAATATAGGAAGGTCCTTGTGTAGGATATCATGTTTCCATCTAACTACTGTATAATCAGATACACACAACTTAGCTTTACTGCAATAGCATTTCTGAGGTTATTATTTATGTCTATTACACGGAAAGGATTGGTATGTTTAGAGAGCCATGGTCCCTCTCTCCTTGGTCTCTAGCTGTCCTGCTCAACCTTAAAATTGTTTGAGCAAAGGTGTAAGAATTGGATTAAAATGGGCTTCCAGTCTAGCTGGGAACATGATGGCATCATAGGACGACAGGTTCCTGATGGCAGAAAGTTGCCAGATATGAATGAGTGTAGATACAGCAAGCAAATGAAAATGGCTAAAAAAAGGCAAGAACAACACAACGAAGAGGAGGCTATAAGGGGTAAAAGAGGGAGCTGAAGAAACATGACATCTGTGATTACTTTCGTGCAAGATTTACTAATGAAAGCACACCAGGTGCTTACTCCTTACTCCTTAATCTCTGGCTGTTGCCCCACCAAGATCAATTGTGCTTAAGTGTTCATGTTCCAGAATGAAAGAGAATGTGGTTAAAAGAGCTTAGCAGAAAAAAAGGCATTTGATTTTCAAGGAAAAAGGACACTTGCACCATGACTACACACCAGAGTTGCTGAAGAAGGAGCTACGCTCAAGGAAAGAAATATAAGATTCCAAGAGTGTTTATAAAGAAGGTACAATGATTTACAGCTCGCCAGTGGAGGCAATGGCAGACATGGCAGAGAGAGGGATACCGGTGACAGTCCTGAAAAATCCAACTTCCCTTTCGGGTCAGATCAACCCGCTGACATCGCGATTTAGTGGAAAGCGAGGAAACCGAGAGAATACTAGCTTCAGGCTGTCTGGCGCTAGGATGCTTGATAAGTATTTTTGCTGTGACCAAAATACACAAGTACAGTTGCAATATAAGGTCTAGGAATTGGAAACAATGCTGAGAGTAAAGTAATGAGACAGATCTTACTGTCAAAGCTATTTCCCAATATGGCACCTTTCTTATCCTCCTTATCAAGAAGATAATGTTCATTTTGCATATGCACATGTGGGTTTGGGACACCTCATACTGGACATTATGGTCCTATACATCAGCTTAAAAGCTGAAGAGGTAGTCAGATTCCAGCAGTTATAAGGTCATAAAAGAGGCCTTAACAATGGAAGTCAATGTTGTTATTTGTGATTGGGTTCATTGTTTTGCCGCCATGTTACTGCTTAATGATTGTGTTGGTGCTAGTGTTTGTTGTAGCATCAGGGGTGAAGGGTATGTTTCACACAGGCTCGTGGGAGCTTAAAATATACCCAGAGAGACACAATGCAAAGTATCAATTCAATTAAAGTAATTACTTATAATGTAAATGGTCTTGGAAATCCAATTAAGCGGACCAAGGTTATGGCAAAATTAAAGAGGGAGGGAGGGAAGTAGTTTTTCTTGAAGAGACTTATCTAACAAGACAGGAACACGAAAAACTTCAGAGATGGAGATTTAATTAGTATTCATCTTCTTGTAGTCAGGGTTCTAAGAGAGGAGTAGCAACTTTAATCTCTGGTAAATGAAACTTTGAGCGCACATATGAAAAGAAAGATATTGATGGGAGATTTGTACTGGTGCAGGGATATCTGCAGGGTGTTTTAGTTACTTTTCTGAATGTTTTTGCTCCTCTGGGATCTGAATGGAAATTCTATAACCAGATCTTTGAATTATTAATCTCGGAGGCTCAGGGTATCCAAATTTGTGCAGGACACTTAAATGTTAGACTTTATCTGACCCTGAATACATTCAAAGTTTGCTACTCGAGAGAAGAAAACAACAGAAAATATAAGATTAATGATAGGGGACCTGGGACTCTCAGCTCTATGGAGGGATCTGATCTGACATAGACTCAAGGCTTGATTGCTTTTTAATTTTTTCAAACAGATTAACATAGGGTGATACATTTTAATATTAGGACCATGGACTTGTTAGGTCACTCCCCAATTTCTATGGATTTATTCTTAGGTTCTGAAAAGAAAAACACTATCTGGAGGCTAAACACAGGGATTTTAAACCAAATGAGGCAGTAAGTAAGGATGGATGTAAAAGATTAACTTGATGAAAATGATAACAAGGAAGTGCCCTCACCAGTTCTTTGAGATGCATGCAAAGTTGTTCTTGGGGGGAATTATGGGGTATTACTCTAATTTAAGCAGGGAAAAGAAAAATTGGATATGTCACCTACTGAAAAAAATATGGAATTTACTTAAAAAGAAAGATAGAAATGGGTAAGAAAAAGATCAAAAATCAGGTCAAACATTTGAAAACAGTGTATCTTTCTAAAACAGAGTTATGAAGTAAAATGAAATTATGGAATATATGAGAAAATATGAAAGTTTATAGTTTATATGTGCAGCCAAAAATCACTGAAACAAAGGTCCTTTGTGACCTGATAAAATCACATCATGGGAGATTAATGACTTAGCTTCTACATAGTGAAATTAGGGATAAGAAATAAAAAAGGCAGTATCATATTTAACACCCAATAATAAGACAGGCATAACGCCTGCTTCTTGGAGAGAAGTGGTAATTTCTTCAACACCAAAAGAGGGTAGGTAAAGATAAACTTAAATACAGAGGTTATCAGCTGATAAGAGCCTGACCCAAGATTATAAGATCTATAAGACCCACATTTTGGCAAAATGAATTGAAAAAATCCTCTCCCAGGTAATAAGTCTTGATCAGACAGGTTTGTTCAGCAAAGGTAGACACAAGATAATATTTGCCAAATACTACACATAACTGAACATGTATATATTAAATAAGGGCAATATTATTGATCTTACATATAGAAAACGCTTTTGATTGAGTTAATGGGTAATTTTTATATAGAATATGACAGAAATTTGGATTTCATCACACCTTTATTAAAACTGTTCAAATTGTAATAGCCCAAGGACAAGAATAAGAATAAATGGAGCTGTAACAAACTCATTCAACCTGGAAAGAAAGACCAGACAGTGCTGTCCAATAAGTTCATCACTGTTTGCAGTGTTTATTGAATTGTTAGGAAGGATAATAACAATGATAGGTCAAGAACACATGTCCTTATTTGCAGATGACATTATAATTTACTTATCAAACACAGAGAGGTCAATTTGGAAATCACTGACTTCGGTGTTTTTACATCCATCTCAGGTTCTGAATTGAATATTCCAAAGACCACTCCCTTGCCTAGAGGGTCTTGTTTTGTATCTTCAATTCTGATTACCAAACAAGATGGAGAAAAATTGAAGAAAACATGTCTGGCAGCATACCAATTTAGTCACATGGTGCTCTCATGCCCCTGACTTTACCCCAAAGAAATTGGATGCAAGCCCTAAGAGATGGGCTAACCTCTCATCAGACTGTGCCTTTTTTCAGTAGGGGGGCATTTTCAGACATTGAAAAGATGATACAGGTTAAATAATAATGATTCCTCAAGATTTCTTCAGGTACGCCATCACATAAACGGTTCTATGTTATGAAATTGAAAGACGTTTGAAAACAAATGATTGAAACACGGATTCAGGGCTTAAAGTCTTTTCTATATAGACTCTATAGGGAACTTCTGGAGCTTAGAAATAAAAAGTACCACCTACATAAAACATAAATGGGAAATGAAACTAACTGTTGCAGTCGGGATGAAGTCTGGACAAAATATTGTGAATTTCAATGAAGTATATCAAGCTCAACCTCACGGAGAGGGTTTGGCTGGAAGAGTCTTTGTAGGTATTTTATCACACCTGTCCAGAAGTCTCACCACTCTGCTGCAGAAGGAACTGTGGCTCCCAGGAAGCCAGTCGCCACCATTTGTTTGGGGCCTGTCCAAAAGTAAACACTTACTGGTGCACGATTTAGACAGAATTAGTGACTACATTTAAATATAATGTGTATAAAATGTAATTCATTTATTTAAACAAAAACTTAGTTGGAATATTGAGTTTAGCCACTAGAAAATCAATCACAATTAATGGCTTAAGCTGAGGGCTGGTGTGATATTATTTGTGAAATCTTTGTAACAGAAAGAATCACCTTCACTGTAGGCTTCATCAATCAACTTTTGATGAAATTTGAGACGAGTGGAGTTTTTTATTAATCTATTTATTTCACACGACAAACACCCCATGCTCTATTTTTGTGTTCTGTGATTACACTGTAAAAAGTTGAAAAGATGGATCAATCTGTAAAGGTACCACACCAAACATGACTGTGTGAAGTGCTGCTGTTATATGATTCCAAAGAAAGAAAGAAAATCCGTAACCTGAGCATTGCTTTCAAAACAAGAACATATCATTAGCGAGTGTAGCTTGTCTCCACTGTATGGGAGCTGGCCCTGAATGCTGCTCTATCAGTCTTTACATTAACATTATTAGATTGGTCCTGCTCTTTGTTAAATTTAGGGAGGTTTATGCTGCAGTAACCGCAGTCAACCTCATTACACAAGTTATACTAGAGATCAGTAAGTGAAACATATTGTTTGAAAGTACAAATAAGTCTGCGTGGATCATCAACTGCTGAGGATGTTAACTTTTTGCCTAGGACCTGTTGGCCTTGGTCTTTTGGCATGATATCATACATTGCCATCAAGTAGGACATTTTTACAAGAGTCTCGTTTTAAAAGTAGTCAGCCGGTGACAGGTTTTCAACCCGCACAGAGTTAATGTTCATTAGCTAATGCTAGCTAGCTAAAGCTGATAAAATCTTCTAGGTAAAGATCGTTAACTTTTGGTTTCACTTTTGGTTTCTCATGGGACTCAAACCCAGGTCTCCTGACGGTATTTGTTTGACCCATCCACCCCACCTCCTCCGATGGGAGACTATCTTGCTCTTTACACAGCATCACCTTGCTCTGTGCATCTAATATTGCCACAGATGGGTCAGTTACCTGAAAGTGTGTCTCATACAGGCGCTGAACCTTATGCGTCTGAGGGACATGACAAAGCGTCATTTGACACTCTGGGAATGAGACCAGGCTCAGGATTGAGAAACCTGTATTCGTCTACCTGGGTCTGAAACCAAGGACTCGTGGTTTCAGTTGTAAAGAAGTTGTAAATCAGATATTCATATGTTCTGTAGAACAATGGTGAATGGTGCAGCAACAGGAACTAAAGATAGCAAACAATTATGCACATGGAGACATTAAAACCATCTTTGATGTCACAGTGACTTGTGGGATAGAGCTGGAGAGGTCATCTGTGGAAAAAGTTTGATTAGTGCTGGAGGATAATGATATGGTTAACCGGGCAAACAAAGACTATTGTAAGCACAGTGACCAGTTATGCAAAGGAGTCTGTAGACAGCGAGCTAAAACACTGTAAATAGTGACTGAGAATTGGTTTGCTGAAGCCTGAGCTAAATTGAGCAGGGACAAGTTGCCAGCTGGTGCCTTTAACCCATTATTTATTAGCTGCTGCTGTACTGTATTGTATGGTAGAGCATACAACCATCAAATGAGTATGTAAAAGATAAATTGAAAGAAATGAGGCCACTTCAGTATACCCCCACAACACACTGTACAATCCTTTCTGCTTTGTAGGCTATGACTATGGGAAGATTATTTTTCTCCTCAGCCATAGTATATGTAGGATGAGATGGATCAAAAAACTGTGAAATGACATTGTTCCTTCTCTCTTTTCTTGGCATGCTTTTTGGTGAAACACTTGATCGGCATGACACAAACTCCATGTCTTAAATATTTTATACTATGATTCACCAGTGTACTGGTATATTGTGTCGGGGGAACAACCAGAGAACTGTAAAGAAAACTGCATTGCAGTGTTATTCCACAAGAGTGGATGTATATTATTCTGTCATCTCGCATTTGCCAGATAAACTTGTCGATACCTGGGTCTTGGTCGGGCTTGAGATCTGGGTGCCAGCCTTGTAATGAGTATCCCTTGGGCCTGGACCCGAGCCTGCACTCAAGACTGCGTTAAGCATTGATGCATGGGTGGGGAGGGCCAGCTAAATGAAGGTCCTGGCAGAGAGCTCTTGTCCACACTGTAATCACAACTCTATCTGGCTCAATTTGTGCAGTGTGCTGAGCTCAGATTTCTCTTATCAGGGAAAGGCATAGTCCAGAGGGCACTCAGCTCAAACCCATGCATTAATCCTCCCATGTGGATAGGGCTCAATCTCCAGAGATGACACTGCGTATGCTCTGATCCCTCTTAGTTTGCTGTGATCAGTCTGGCTCATCCTGCTTCGCATGTTTACCTTTAGCCACAGTGTCCTCATAGTTCTGCTTAATATGAAATAATGAGGACTTCTCTCATTCATTTTTAGTTCAATTTTCAAGCCTGGCAGGCAACTGTGTATCAGCAAATAATAGCATGTAATGAGTCACCTTAAAGCTTAGTTGCTATCATGGGTAATGCACGTGGAGGACTGATATTATTCATTTAATCAACATTGTAATGCAGTGCAAAATGTACAGTAGCTTTCATATTTCTGTTCATAATTAGAATATAATAGGAGGAAAATGACTAGCATACACAGACATCATAAGCCAATTAATAAATCGCTCCTTAGCTCACCAAATGCCCTGCATCTGTGCTGTGGCTAAGCAGCCCCAGACCACAACACATCTGCACAGACAGACTGATCCACCTCTGTATTCTCACCTTTCCTATGTGTGCCTGTGCAAGCACAACCATAGTTTTTAAATAGGTAGGTGTGTGTGATTTTATGTGTTTAGAATGTTAGTTGTTAATTACAACCTATTTATTTTTTGCACAATGGATCTCAAATTCCTAACGGGGTGCCTGGCTGTGTAATCGCTTTACTACATTTCCCAGTATGAGCCGTATCAAATCTGTGTCACATGGAGTATCCTCCACATTTGTTTTACTTAGCAAAATATCTACGCCCTGCAGCTATGTTTGCCCTGCTGGATGCACTGTATAGAGGAAATTCATGAGCAGCAGGAAAAAATTAAGTGTAAGCTAACATTTTGAAGAATACCTAGTAATTACTCATCCTGCATCCCATTACATAGAGTAGATGACTCTGGACTCCCACAGTGCACTTGATTATTTCACCAGCCATTTTTGGAAAAAATGATAACACAAGAGAACTAAATGAAGACATTTCATTATCACTGATGCCTCCAGCACAACAGTGCTGTCTAATCGCATGGCTCTGTCTTTGTGTCCTCTTCATGCCTTATCTCTATGTTATCTGTTGTGACTGGTTTGTCAAACCCACTACAGATGGAGAACGCTGTAAGGCCCCTCTCTCTGTTCCAATTCCTTGTCAGCGTAGTTCAAAGCTAATTTAATTTTCTCTGTTTGGTATGTTCCTCATTCTCTGTACCCCAGCCCCTGAAATTCAGTCAACATTAAGCAGAAATATGGTGATAAGATTTAGGGTCAGAGGGATGATGTTGTGCAAGAGACCTGCCAGAGTTTAAAATTGAGGAATGGGATGTGAAGTTGCAGGCAATTGTGGAAAAAATAGGAACCTCTGACCCTGATTTCCAGGCTGTCACAGATGTCGACACCCTGCAGATCCAGCTTGTCATTGTAATGGGGACATTCAAACCCTCAATGTCACTCCATCCCGCCTGGAGCTTAGAAGGCACCTAAATCTAGACTCAGATCAGGAATGCATTAGATATCTTACAGTGGAGCTAACATGGCCATGTGACCCAAACACTGATCCCAGATCAGTCCTTCTATTCCTAGTAGCGTTGTGAATATGAGCCTGGAGGTTTGTTTAATAGCGTGTATCACATATCCATAAAAGCTCCAGGTCTGAATGTGTCAGCTTTACTGTGATTTGTGGAGACAGTCACAGCTCATAAAGGCTGCCTTTTGATGATTTCTTGGAGACAGCTGGAAAAAAAAAAAAAAAGCTTAGTGAAAACAAAGGTGATTGAAGGCAAAAATAGCATCAATTAATGAGCCTATTAATGATAGACAAATCATAATTAGAATACATGACAGTTATACTCTGACTAGGGCCATTCCCTGCATTTTTCAGTTCCTTTCCTTTAGTTTTTAGGGATGCATAAAGTATGAAGCATTATGTTTACCAGCATGAGCCATTTACAGCAGATTAAGTTTCACTTAGCCCGGCACTGTAGCAGAAGGTTGAAAGTGTCGTGTGGCGAATATTCGCTCAAACATTACCCCCAAATATATGTTTGCACGTTCCCCTCCCTCCGCAGTCACCTTGAGTAACAAAACGCTTGGGTGTAATGAATTGCAGTATGAAATTTGAGCAGATATTATGAATATTAATGGGGATGCAGCACAGAGCCTGAGAGAGTGGAATGGAATTGTTGAACCTGAAAGTCTTGTATCTGCTGTCCTTGCTACCAAAAAAATGTAGTTTAGATAAAGGGCAGTGAGACCTTTAATTCCAGTCCTATTTGTTCTGCTGTCTCTTTATAAACTGGCGTGAGTCATAATGCCGGGACTGCTCCCTTATGTGTGTGCGCAGCCTGTGGTGTTAGGAATACCAAATTATGTGTGTGTGGTGCCTTATCTGAGAAATCTGGACTATTCAAAAATGTCTTCTGCTCCCTGACTCCAACACTGAATGCCTGCAAAATTTATTAATCTGATGCCAGCTTCAGCTTCAGCTTCAGCCATCACAAAGTTGTCACTATGTGAGGTGCAGCCTTGTTAAAATGGATGATGACTGCAGGTTATGTTGAAGGAGTGAAAATGAAGGACTGTCCCCTTCCCCCTAATGCTTTCCTCCGCTTTAACATTCTGTGCAGTTGCTCTTTGCCTCCACCTGTGATGTGGCAGGAATACCACAGTGGAGACAGACGGGAGCCGAGCACACAGAACAGGAAATAAAACTCCTGATGAACTGAGCGGCCGGCCCAGCTCGTCCGGATTCTGCGTTTTACGCCGACATATAGACAGACAGATAATCCCATGTGCAAACACAGGGCCACACACAGACACGCAGCGAAACAAAGTGTACTTTAACAGGTTAATTTGAAGGTCATGCTGTGACAATGGTGTGTTATGTCAAGAAAAATCATCGTTTTTAAACTGCCACTGAAGGCAATTGTTGAATTATGCTGAATTTTAATCCATGGCCCTGTTTTTCTGCAGGAATGCTTGACCATGATATTTGCTTTATTCTTACCATTATATAATCTCCTATTGAGCTGCAAATGCAGTGTTAAAGGCTTCACAGGTACACATGATCATTGTCTCACTACTACTTAAGTAGCACGGCGTCCTGTCTGTGTAAGGACAATGTAGAAATCTTTTGTTTATTCTGCATGCGAATGTGAATGAGTGCTGCAAAGAAGTTGCTTGAGCTGTTTTCTCACTCAGCTGAAGGTCAGTGTGTGAATAGGGAGAGACAATAGAGAGAGCATGTGTGAATGTATGCATTTTTGAGGGGGACCGAGAGAGAAGACTGCATAAAATATACAGTTACTGAATACTGAATACCGTATACTGAAAGGAGAGAAGCGAGAGTTACTGCATTAAATGCAGTGTAACTCTGCAGGCAGACAGGCTGAGCTTCTTATCTTGGGACATAGAGTTAAAGATCTCCTGTTCCTGCTGTGCAGTGTGTGTGTGTGTGCCTGTGTGTGTGTAGCAGTGGAGCCCTGCTTTGTGAGTGGTGGAGTCTTAATATGAGGTCCAGTGTCACCTCTCTGCAACAGCTGCAGAATATTGCTTTTTACCTGGCTGAGTGTGCTAGAGAAAGTTAACAGATGTAGCACGAGTCAGGCTTGCTTAACAAGCAACAATTTAAGGTGTCCCGAAGAAGTGTTAATATTGCGAGTGTGTGCAGATGTGCAGAGAAATGTGTGTACCATAACACGTCTTTGCAAGTGTACAAAATGAGTCTACTTTACTCCTGCTTCAGAAAATGAGATTAAACCTATAATGCTGGAACTCGGTGCCCTCCTGCATGGCATAAGCAGTCGCCCTCAGCAAGCTGTTTTCCATGCAAAACCTCCCATTACACAAAGCAACGTTGCTGTTTGATGTGGGCAGATTATGATTTCAACACTCTGGAGGAGAAGCGGATGTCATAATCCATTGCCATGGGTGATAGGTCAGAGGAAATCTATTTTCTGGCCTTAAATCATTTTGAGGGAGACGTTGTGTCCTGGAGAGTGATGTAAAATTGATGAATGAGTAGCTCGCATTTTCTTCTCAGTGTCCCCTTTGCCTCTAAAGTTTTTGGGGCATGTCATCGCTAATCTGGTTAGAATTCATATTCAATCATTTCCTTGGTGAAAATACATTCATTTACGCCGCTTATTTACATAGTGTATTTTTATATGTTTAAGCACACAATGAGTAATGTTCAGCTCATTAATGCTCTACATAAATTGCTTTTGCCTCCTTCATTATGTTTTGGGGTTTGCGGTGAAAGAAAAATTATTTTCGTTCAAATCATCTACAGGCAATTTTGTTCTAGTATCACGCTGCCAAAAGCGTGACATGGGGTGTGAGAATACTGAGTTAATTCATAATCATCAGTCCTCAAAGGGAATATGCAGAATTTGGAGCCATCAGCACGAAATGTGTAAGTAGGTGAAATCAGAAAAGTAGCCGGAGCCAATTTCAGTTCAGACTCTGGGGAGACTTACTGTCTGCAGACTTTAATTAAGAATATTTGGCAGCTAAGCAAAGGCTCTCTCTCTAAGTGCATAACAGATGTTTTGGTAGGTTGCAGATACTCAGAGTAATAGATTTCTTTCTCACTTGGTAAACATTAGACTTAAATTGTTTTATTAATGCTGTCTACACCTTATTGCTGCAGGGCTGCAAATTCCATTTTCTGCTTGGGGAACCTATAACCCATCTGGGATTTCACAGGGACTGTGCTCTATTCATGGATGTACAGCATGTTCATATTATAGGCTGGCTGGTGTGTGTGTCTATCTTTGTAATAACATGTCTTCATGTATCCAGAGATCCTCAGTGTGACAGTGCGTGTGAATGAATGTACACATACAGAAACATACGGGCGGATCTTGTGTTGGCAAGTAACATTTTGCTTTTAAGATGATCAGGCAGCGTTTCAGTATTTAGCAGGACTCCTCTTGGCTTGTTCCACACCACTTATGCAGCTCTGTAGACATCTGCTGTTTTCGTTTCACCAGCCACGGAGGTGAAGAGGCTGTGCGCGTCGCTTTGTGTTGTTTAAATAAAACATCCTTCAACTCCAGTTTGTTCTCCACTCCTCACTCCATCATATTATTGTCTGTTTGAATAGAAGCAACCACAATGATACTCTTTCTCTTAGACTGAAACAAGGATTTACGTTTTCATCAAAAAAAGGGGGTATGCAGACGTTAGATGTCTTAGAAATGTTGCTGATTTTATGTGCCGTGAGGCTTTATCTGTTGCTTTATCAGCAGTTGTTGATTCATATCTGGAGATTCCCCCCCCCCCCCCCCCACAAACACAATGACACGGCAGCTGCTTCTTTAGAGGAGGGCATTAATCCGCAGCAGGGCATTTCCTGTAAAAATGAAGGGATCCAGGGCGCTTTGCCACAGTCTGCTACCTTTATCTGTCCTCTCCTCTGTGACATGACTCTTCGCTGGTCTGTTGCCCTGGCTCTTTCTGGATGGCAGTGACAGAGTCGCTGCTCATGAATGACCACGGCCATATTGACAGTGTCTGCGCCAGAGGCCATACCCCGTGTCCCTAGTTCAAACACACGTACACACACACACACTCACACTTGGACTAGTCAAGGCTCGCCATATTGTGGGGAGGTGCTACCCAGCTGGTCGGATTGGAGCTGAACTCTTGTGGGCCATCTTCTCCTCTCTGCAGGTTTCCACCGTACTTAGTTGGATCTTTCTGGGGTTTTTTAGATTCAATTTCTGTGTCCGCCCACCTCTCTCTGTCTGTCTCTCGTTCTTTCTTGTCATATGTGGGCGCGCAAATATTGTTTTATGATGAGATTATGTTAATGGGAAGATGGTATATGTCATAGGCAGCTAAGATCATGCAGTTATCAATACCCCTGAGGTACAAACAACAGTCTGGAAGATGGAGATGAGATGTCTTTATTGTGCACACAATGGTAAAGCTCCTCAGGCGTTCTGTTGTGCCTTTAATCCATCCTTGCCTTTGAATCCTCAGCCAGGAGCCAGAGCGCTGAGTAGCACGAATAGCAGAGAGACGGATACTCTGCCGCCCCATCCTCTCTGTCTTTCCTCTCGCATCTTCTCTCCTGCACTCCCTCCCGTCCCAACTCCAGCTCTCTCCATCTTTGGCACAGCAGTGCAGCCCACCACTCCTTTGTTTGCATTTCAGCGGCAGCCAACTGAAATATTGATGAACCCCATCTGACCCCTCATCGCTGTGTCAGCAACTTCTTTAATGTTCCTTCAGAGAGGCACTGCACCCATCTGCTTATTGACTAGACCTCATGTTGGACGGGCTGCCTGTGATGGTGCTGTAGGTGGCGCCCGCTGATGAATTTGTGACATTGACCTTACTCCCTGCAGAGACGGACCCTTTAAACCCGCTACATGGATACACACAGATCATACACCTATTTGAGCTGGTGACTCATTTCCCGCAGACAGCACGCAGCCCTGCTTGGAACACATGCAGAGAAAGGTTGTCTTTTACTGCCACAGAAATGAGCCACTGGTACTTGTATAAGTTCATAAAACACCATGTGCTCTAATGGCCTGTATGTTTGTCTCTCTCCTACGCCTTCCATTTTGGATGTCTCATCTCACCCCGTCCAACCCTTTTAGTACCCAGAGGACATTTTTGTCCTCCAACATGACCTCCATAACCTGTTTCCCTGAAGCACAGGAGGAGGTGTTGGATTGCTTATGAGGCGCCACACAAACACAGCTCACCCACATAGCTTTGGGGTTCCACAGCAAAGAAAAAGCCGCCACATGTTCTTGTTCCTCCACAGCCTTAAATAGTTCTTGTGTTGTGCCAGCAGCATCCACAGGTTATGGAAAGTTGAGCTCCTGGGGCTCTTTATCCCATCTCTCTGTCACTTCTTACAGCACATAAAAGACATATCACCTGCTTCTTTTCTCTCTTAGCCCCTCTAGTCAGTAATCTAACCCATACTACAGCGTAAGATCTGCTAATATGTGCATGCAACGGTTATTTTCTTCATGTTTTTTAGTTTAATATGTGCCCATGTTTTTTTAAGCAGCAAAGTTCAGGAATGTCGTCACTTTTTTCACCTATGTCAAGTTTGTGACATCACCTAGCCTCAAAGCGCAGACTCCCTTTCACATTGGATGTGTTGTTGCCGACAGCAGAAGGCAAAAACTGCTGAGGTGATTCACACCTTCGATTTGATTATTTGACTTTCCTGCCTCTCAGTGGAGTGTTTTTCTATTGCATAGATTTTTTTGTGTGCATTCCAAGTCAGTGGTAATATTTCATCATGCCAGTATATGTCTTGATAAAGCAAATGCTTACATATTAAATCACCTAACTGTAATGAATGGACTCTGTTATGCATTACACAAGACAAAACTCCATATATGAATTAATTAATCACAACTTGCTTTTTAATTTGGACCACAGTTGGCCAGTATATGTTCCTATCATGGCAACATGATTCTGCTAAAAGTCAATCAAGTATCAGTACATACTAGCTTCATGAAATGCTAGTTTTGTTGCCCCCATATCTGCTTGAGATGAATCATCCCTTTACATCTGCGTTTCAGTATATATTTTCTTACAGTTTTAAAACAACTACAGTATTAGAAAAATCAGAAATGTACCATCTGAAATCTAACTCTGGAGAAGACATTCCCCCAGTCAAGTTAAATTAACTCCAGTAAACTGATAACCGAGCCCTCAATTCAGCGGCTCTCACCACACTATCCCAGTCCACTGGATCAGATTCATATTGCTGACATTCCATCTTTTTTTTCCACACAGTTATGGTTCTCTTAAATATTACATGACGCTTAGGACACTGGTGGACCGAGCTATTCCACTCCTTTGATCAACATTATCAGTAAAAACACTGTGCTGCTCCTGATTTATCTGTGAGGCTTTTCTGGCATTCTTATATTGTACTCACAGGCATTTGACCTCTCTCCAACAGCCTTTATTGAACTGGACTTTACTGCATTGTGATACTACGTTGCATTTCAATGGTGAGAGACAAATTCTGATCTAAATGCTAATGTAGGATCCTGTAGTCGTAGTATACTTACTTTACTTGTAAAACCCTGTCTGTCTCTGGCGTCCCACCGAATCTCCCACATCTCTGATAGATGTGCCTGCAGGAATTAAGTTTAGATTGGGGCTTGACTACAGGATGGGCTGCTGGAGCTCTGGGGCTTCATGTGTATTTAGTTTTAAGCGGGTGTGTGACTGTGTAGTGTGGACGCCCTGTGGACACCCTGTGTGCACCGCTGCGTTTGGAAGTGTATGGATATGTTTTAACTGTAGCTTTTTCTCTCGAATCCTGACAAGAGCTACAGACATGTGTCTCCAGTTCTCAGCGGTAGGTTCACTTCACACTGTGACTGTCAGGGGTTTTCACCCTTGAGAGGATGAATCAACAAATACAAGAGTGTTTGCGCAAGTGCGTGACGTATGTCTGATAGAATAGAGTCCAGCTTTGTACAGTACATGGTCAGTCAACACCAACTTGATCCTCCCAAGCTTAGTCAGTGTTTAGAGCCCTTGAATTTATGTAACAGCACTTGATCTTTTCCAGCTTTAGTGCCAGTATCTGGAGTCCTCACATGCTATCACAACTGGATCTTCAGGGGGAGCGTGATGTCATAAATTCCTAATTAACAACCTTTCCAGACACCTTTATTGACTTTTTGGTTGCAAATCACCCAAGAGTGACTGAAGAATGGGGGTACTGTCTGGCGAGCCTCATCTCAGAGGGTAATATTCAGAGCATCATAAAAGGGCAAGACAGAACCATAAATATCAAACAAGATTGGCATCTGATTTTAAATTGATTTGTAAGATGAGGCCAACATCAGAATTAATAGCTTGTTAGCACATCTCTGCATCGCTGCATATTCTTTGACAAGGAGTCAATGCAAACATGGCCTCGGCTGCTTGTTTGATTAGTTCATCCTTTTACTGTGTAAGTTCCACAAAGCATTTGGTCCACATAGATGTCAAGCTGTCTGTTTGCATCCACAGATACAGACCTGGCCAAACGTTCGGAGGGTCTAAGTACCCCTGGCAGTGACATATCTTGTGGGATGAGATCCTTTGTAGTCGTAATCCTCTCCTTATGGTCAGACCTTGATCATACATTCACACCCGGATCATGTGCTGTCATATGTCATACACGGTATGTCTGCAGGTCTGATATGGTTTCAGATTGATTGGTCAAAGCTATGCAGCACTGATTCCTTGTGTAACATGAGCAAAGACAAATTATCTAGTAATTACCTGGTAGACGCTCATTTTATCTTTGTGAAAAGCAGTCCCCTTTTAGAATGCTTGAATCGCTGCAGAGGGCATCAGTTTCATTCCCCCACAGTTGCGCAAACGTCACATTTTCATCAAGTTTCATCGGTTGGCATTTAAATGGAGCCATTGTTTTATTTTTGGGATGCTGTCATGTGTGAGGTAACCTTGTGACTGTGGCTGTGATTGTCATTATTCAATTCCAGTCAGTAAATCATTTGTTGAGACATTCAGTGGCAAGATATCAAAGACATCAGAAAAATACTAACATTTTCCCATGAAAGACACGATACTGTTCATTGATCCGGCTAAGAATAGTGGGTCTAAACTTTAATTCCTCCTAGAGGCGTCTCACAAGGTTTTGGAGTCTGGAAGATGATTTAATGAAAACATTTTTTATACAGTATATCAAATTAAAGATGAAACTTGATTGAATTGAGGTCATGAACGCTGAATCAGTCATCGAGACAACAAAGATTTGAGCCAGATTCCATCGACAGGGAGATAAATATTTTTGTGGATTTGTGTCTCATATTAGTCAAATATGAATCTAATTCGTTGTAATTTACTTTTGATCATCTTCATCTTCAAACTTTACATATTCCCTCCTGCATCTCATATGCCCATGCTTCATTATCTCAGCTGTGTTGAAGACACCCATGGTCTTATATCGGTGACATTTTGGTAGGGCTGCATGTGATGACTTCACAATAGATAAATCTATCAACTGTGCTTTGATTCATAGACGAGTTAATATTGCAGCATATAAAATGAGGACAAAAGATTATTACAAGTAAAGAAAAGAAAAACACTTTGGAGTATCTAAAATCTGAGAAAAGCAAAATTTATCAAAAGCAAACTTCTGAAGAAATGACCAAAAACTAAAAAAAGACAACACCCTTAGCCAACACCCTCATATATTGTGTTATGGTATCAAAAAACATTCTTTCAAGCAAACACAGCTTTCATACAAACAAACTACTCTGTCATTTTTTTTCCAGGCCTCGCAGATTAAGTGCACCAGGAGCTCACTTTATCAAAAGCATATTTCAGCTTATAGTACAAAGCACTATATAACATGAGTGGGTTTCTTTTTTTAGCTTTCCCCATTCATATTCTGTCCATCTATCTTCCTCAGTCGTACACACTGCCTGAACCTTCCTCTGGCTTTAACTGATGGTGTGCAGATTATGTGAGGATTCTCAGGTTTACTCTGGAGTGTTGTCTTATTGTTGTCAACAACAAGCCGTATGTCTGTTAACTGGACTTTGATGGAGATGAAGAATTCTAATTTTGGCTTCTAGTTTATCAGTGGTAAACTTATTTACCAATAAAATCTTTGTGTAGCTTGTGACACAATGTTCTGTCGGTGACTTTCCAGACAAATTGGATGGCGTGTTTTTGACATGGGGCTTTGATTAAAGGGACAGTCTAACCAATTTAACACATGAAGACCGGTATGCTTGTTTTAAGGAGCGCTGCTCGGCCTCTGAAAACAGTTGTACGACATCTTCTTTGGCTGTGCAGGTAACTAAAGTCTGAGAAAACAATCCTGATGATGTACGAGTGATGTCATCAGGGTTGTCTGAGTTTGGTTTTGGAGACTATGAATTTCTAACAGAAAGCCTGCATTGAGTTTGAAGAATAGGGGTGTTTACGTGTCAGGGAAGGTCTAATGAAAGCTTGGAATTGAGTTGCATTTATGGAAAATGTGGGATTTTAGAGCTAAACCCATACCACGAACTATTAGTTAACATAGCTTGACCACTGCTGCTTCAAGTCTGACTATTCCTCTCTTTAACCTGCCTCTTGCAAGTCCTCAACTTTATAAAAGAGTGACTAGATTATGGAATAGCCCCCAGTCACGCCACCACCACTCCAGTTACTGCCACCAGTAAAAGCCAACTGGCAGACAAATCTCTGTTTTTTGAGAACCTCTGACCAGGACCACAGACTGAGTTGGCGAACACTGCAATAAAAACCAGGAGGTTATGCAAATGTACACCTACAGCAGTCCATTTAGTACTGCACTGATAAAGGTACACAGCATATAAAAAGCTAAAATCCACACCACTGCTGTAGAGTGACTACAGCAGAAAGCATGTGACTCTGTGATACAGAATGATAAAGACATGAAATTTAAGTTTTATAAAGACATTTGGTATAAATGCAAAAGAAAAAAATAATAAAACAAATAATAGATCACTGTAAAGTCATTGAACCCTGCCAGATACAGAACGTATAGCAGTGCTGCAAGGCATGAAATGATAAGATGAAGTGAACACAGCGCGCTGAGAAGGAAAGAAAAATTCTCCTCTTTATATCTCTGATGTATAATGCAACCCAAATAACAGAGACAGGTTATGGGTCACTGAGGGCGGGTTGAAATTACATTCTTAATCTAGTCCTGTATCTCCCAATGACGTCATGACGAAGAAATACAATAATCCATAAAACATTTCATGTTCAGTTATTGCTTGTAGGCACTGTTACATGGAATTATTTACATGTTAGAGAAGAAATTTGTAAAGAAGCAATTTAAAGATGCAGGAGAGAGATTTTTAAGATGATGTTGGAGTCATTGAGCTGTAAGAAGGATTTCATTACACAGGTGTTTCATTGTGTAATTAGACAACAGAATGTTAGTAAATTTCACTTTACCCCCTACTGTTCGGAGGCTGGAACATCTTTGTTATCTAGACCACATACTATGCTGATCCTGCATACTAATACTGCCCATCATGCAAAGATAACGAATGAAGCCCATCGAATGGATGTCTCAAAACTAATATTTCTTTTATCACTGATCTTAACTTCTGTAATGGAAACATTGGTTGACACCACTCATCATTGTTTGTCTCATTATTTGTTCATGGTCCCAGTGCCCTGACAGATTCAGGGTTAAGTGTCTGTGCACTACCACCTTTTTGTGAAGCATTATATGAAGAGCTCTGGAAGGGACCCTCTGAACTCTAATCTCTTTGGTCCTATCTGTCTTTCCAGCCTCGTACATATGTTGAAGGAGCTGCCAGATTTACTGAGCATCATAGAGAATGTTTGAATACAGTCTCAACCCACTCATCCCCTCCATCTCAGTCCAGGCTCCCTGCTCTGGTCTGCTCTGCTGTTCTCCACATATTTCATCTTCTCTCAGAGCCTCTTCTCCTCTGTGTCAGCCTACATATGCCCATTTCTCCTGAGTCCCACTTTGTGTCTTTCTCTCGCGCTTTACCTCCTCAACCTAATGCAGTAGCACAGGGTCCCGCTACTCTGAGTCAATGGATGGATGTGCTTGACTCTGGAGGCAACATGCTCAAATGTGTCCTTAGGGCTACGTGAGGAATCAGTAGCGTGCACACTAAGAGCCCCACTGAGCTGTGATAAATGTGTGTGGAGCTCTCAAAGTGAGCAGCACTGACATAGATTGTATTGAATTTGGAGTTAAGGGCCTGAAAGCTCATTGGACGGAAAGCGCCTGGATTCTGATCGTCTTTGCGGCTTTTCCCATAATTTCCCAAAGGGGGTTATAGGAAACTTTGCCCCAGGTATTTTCATAATGTGACACATCTACCTTAAGCAGCTGCATTGATGGTGAAATCTGCCTGCCATTTGGTTTTGCTACCATTTGCAGATAGTACATCAGGCTCTGGAGGATGTGGTTGAAGACACTTCACGGCTTTATGGAGGCCTGAAGTGTAAATGACCCGGCATCAGATCAGCATCTCCTAACTTCAATGCTTGAAATGCAGAGGATCCTGTAAACTTTCAGTAAATGAAAGCTTTTCAAAGCCACACATAAGCCTCCAAAAATGCATGGTCAAGGTGAGTAATGGGCACACTTTTTGTTAGATCCTGAAAAGCTGAAAATTGGAAAATTGATTTTTCTCCTGACAGCAGTAATACTTTACTTACAGTGGGAGCTCGTGAAATATCTCTGAAACCATTTGCATTACATCTTCATAACCAAAACACTGCAGTGTCTGTCACACTTTGTATTGCCTTACTCTTAATTACACAAATATGACAGAACTTAAGTGAGGACTTGTTCAGTAACAACTGGCTTATTGGCTTTCTTGTGGAGAGATAGATGAGAAGATTGAGACCTCTCCCCAAAGGCAACAAAACCACCTACTAGCACCTCTAAAGCTCACTAATTAGCCCATTGTATGTGATTTGTTTAATCCCTGTAAAAACCACAGTGTAAGGACCGAAGGTTGTGGTTTTGCAGAAGTTATGTGAGTACTTCTTTGTTGGGAGCAACGACTGCACAAAGTATTTGCTGGTTAACTGGTGGTGACAAGACTTAAGGAAATCACTGTGTCAGATTAGCTTTAGGGTGCTGGGAGCTGAATGTTTTTACCTTGAGACTGGGTCTGTTTCCCCCTCTTTCCAGTCTTGATGCTATGCTAAGCTAAACGACTGCTGGCTCTCGTCTTATATTTGGCGCACAGACATGAGAGGTATCAACAATTCTATTAAATCAAAACTGCAGGAGCCAGGTTTAAATATTATTTCACATGCAAAGGTTTTAATATTTTGAAATTCTTAAACCATCATACTTTGAATTGTGCCGTTAAATTGCAACCTCACCCTGAGTTTCCGTCATTCTGTGCATTCCAACCACAATATATGCACTTCCTCAAGGATGTATTTTACTCAAAGGGGGTTGGATTAGCATGTCTATGTCGATTGGGTATTACTGGATTTACCTTTAAGACCATTCAGTGGAAACTCTCTCTCCATCTGTCTGGAGGCTGAGGAATCACCGGCTGACAGACCATTACTGCTGCAGAACAATGTGCAGTCTTGCAGTAGACCTGTTTTAGCATGGCAATCCTGAAGAAAGTTGATTGTGGGAGTCAGGAAAGGCAGTTATACTGTTATTAAATTTATTTGTCACCTGAGTAAAAATGAATATCCACCAAGCTCACACAGGAAAACACAACTTGAATATGGCAATAATTCTGTTTTATTGAAATTTGGCCGTAGCCAAATCCAAACCCTTTAGCATTCAGCCTTTGTTCTCCGATTATATGCATGTTGGGGAGCTGAGGAAATTTAAAAATCAAAGCCCTGTAATATTTTGTCAGCTTGGTGTGTGAATCAGCAGGGCCATTCAGTGTTTGACCCTGGCTTTGCATTGGAGAGTGTTCAGCATCTTAAAGCCAGTATCCCCTTTCCGTGCTTCAGATGGTGCCATAATTCCAAAGCCTGGACGCTGCCAGTTAATTGGGTCCCCTTACATGGATGTGGGCAGTGCAGTGATGAATAACACAGAGCAACAGCGTGACCACACTGCAGCTCAGTGCTGTCACCACCACCGAAATCGGATGCAGCAATCACTCTGGTGACTGTCGCCTGATGTTTCAGGCTGATTTTTAGAAATATGTGGCAAATCCGCTGTTAACCTGCTGTCAGAGTTAACTGTGTTTTATTTTTGACAGCATTCATTAACAAAAATACACACTTCACATTAAAATAGTCTTAAAAGCTACACTTGCATCTGTGAAATTGCAGGTGTCTGTATCATCAGCAGACTGACAGTGAAAGCTCTTTGCATGCAAAGGAGCCCACCAGCAATTTCCATCTCACACACACCCCCAGCCCCTCTACCCCCACACAACCCTTTACTCATCTGCAATTACAGTGACACTTCATTTTTTTGGTTTGTTTGTTTGTTTGTTTGTTATTCTGAAATTCATCTCTGGCCTCTCAGTTCCCCTGACAGCAAAGATGAAATTGCTGAACATGTATAGTCAAAGCACACACAGCGATGGACTTATTAAAGACGCGGCAAGTGGGGAGGTGGAGCCTGGCTCTGGCTGCAGGTGCTGGATTGGCTGTCTGCACAGCAGTGGGGAGGGGCTGAGGGAGAGAGAGAGGGAGAGAGTTGGGAGGAGGGCAGTTCTCTTGTTGAGAGATAGGGAATGCCCGTTAGTTGCGTCTGCCGATAATAGCACATCAGCCAGAGCGCTGCTATTGGGAGAGCAGAGCACAGGCAGTGTGGAGGACTGAGCAGCTGAGCACAGAATGGTACACTAGAGAAGACAGGCACACTCAGAGAGAGACAGAGAGAGATAGAGTAAGGGAGGAGAAAGCGCATCAGAGCACGTTGAGGAGAGGACAGAGCAGGAGCAGAGCAGTGGAGAGAGGAAAGGAGGGTGAGGTAGGGAGAAAAGTTACCAGGTCAGCAAGAGAACGTGGAAGTGGAGCAGCTGAGACTCGCTGGGGTCCTTCTCCCCCGGGAACAGCCCGGCACAGCAATAAGCAGCACAGGTGGAGAGTGATATTACAAGAGGGGATAGAGGGAGTAGTGTAACTTCTTCCTGGAAAGACAGTGAGGCGTGGGTAATGCTCCTCACAGGACCCCCCTGCACATCTACTTCATGACTACCACAGCAAGACAGGAGCAGCACGCAGAAGACACTTGAGGCTGGCAGTGCCTGGACAGTGCAGTCCTCCTCACTTCTATGCTGAAGACTTTATTTCTCAACTGTTTGCTTTGAGGTGGATGTAGTTGTGCTTCTGTGAGGCTTTTATCTTTTTTTTTTTTTTGCTTCAGAGTGTGAAGCAGTGGAGATTTGGAGGGTGAGCTGTCCTGTCCTATCATCTCTGAGACTATGGTAGACTGTGCGTCAGGGAGCCCTTCATCAGCAGCTGCAGCCTTAGAGCATGGAGAAGTCCAGCAGTGAGGAGTCAGCCATTCACCGTAGCCCCTCCGTAGATAGCCGTGACTCCGATTTTGCTCAAGCCTCCACGTCTGGCCGCCCATTTGGCGGCCGTGGCTTCACTGCCGGTGCATTCTACGGCTCCACGGGGCCGCGCAAAAACGCACAGCAGGGACAGGCTGGAGCAGCAGCTGACACCAGCGCAGGAGACAAGACCAACAACAAGTACAGCTCACCCAAAGGCAGCAAATACGTAGTCTTTTACCTGGATCTATCCTTTGTGTTCCTTTTAGAATTCAAGAAGTGCAACATGGCAAGAGGCTGCCTCTGCTGCTTGAAGTATATGATGTTCATCTTCAATCTCATCTTCTGGGTAAGTGGCTCATCACTTTCTTGTTTTTCTCATCATACTCCACATTGATCTAGTTAATGTTAATTAAATGTGCAGATACAGCTGAGAAGATGATGCTGACGGCGTCAAGCTGGCTTCAGTAGCTCAGCATTAATTGTTTTCCATATCTGCGGTAACAAATTTGAAGGCTCAGTGTGATAAGTTGGTAAAATATTAATCGGGAAACATGATTGTGGGCAAAGTGGTGGTTGTCAGTGCAATAATGCATTTCTAATTATTACGTCAGGCTGTTTATGCATGTTCCTCTCTGTGCATGTTGCTATTCTTGGATGTCATGACAGAGTCAGTGGCATTGCACCAGGTCTTCTTCCTTGCGGTGGTAAGCAGGCCATGGGTTCATTTGGGTGACTCATTCAGATGGTTATGATGATTTACAGCGAACATGAAGTTAAAATGTTGCTTTTGGCATGCCAGTGAAAGACGGTATGCCTCTACAGTGCAGCTGATTGATGAGCAACACAACACTCATCAAGCGGATGTGAGCTGAGATGGTCAGAGGGTTTCCAGTGATTCTGCAGGAGACGGTCTGATTTATGTGCTGCTTTTTATTATTTGATGTTTTAATGAGTTGTCTTGGCTCTTGGATAAAGCTGCAATCAATAATGGGGGAAATTATAGGTTAAGTTCAGAATTGCTGCAGAAGGACATTTGGCTCAATCTGTGTAATTAAAAACAATTGTAATTACCCATGTTTGTAGTAATTACAATAATAATAGGAAAAGAGAATCGTAATCTAATAGTGCCGTCCATGCCAAATTTACTCACAAATAGATTTCAGACAAACCTGGCCAGCGTGTGGCAGGCTCTGCTGTGTACCCATGCATGGGCATTTGTTGTAAAAGTGGGCATCCCTTGAATGTTTACAGAATGGATTAGAGGGCTTATGGGTTATGAGGCCAAGTCTTTTGTATGGATGCAGCGAAGCATGAAGCGTAAAAACATCCCAACACTGGGGACTCTACCAACCCCAGCCCACCATGTCACTGGGTTTTGAGCCCTGCTAACTGGGGCACATTGGAGGCAACAGAGTGGGCATTAGCTTGAGCCCAGCTGTGAACAGGCCAGCATTGAAAACACGCACACGTACACATGCACCACAGAAACCAAGATCTATCCCATTGTCCGCTCCATATATTAAAATAAACAGGGCTGCTAGTGGCCAGGTTCCGGCCCGAAGATGTGGACCTCTCTGCTGCTTCAGGGCAATATCTCCATATCATTCTCATATCATTACCATTACAAGAGTGATTGGAAAGGACATGCAAATAGCTCAGGGGCCCTTCAGAGTGCCTGGCCTTGATGCAAATGTTTGTTTAAGGGAATGAACGGGTCAGAAAAGCTCAGCTGATGTCAGATTCACTTATTTAGACATTTGCTTAACTTCATGTGAGCAACTCTTTTGAACTCGGGCCTTGTTTGAAATGGGGATGGAAATTTTAAACAACGCATTAACTTCTTTATTTGTCATATGCACAACTATTGCAGTGAAGCAATCACTGGTAAGAAAATTCTCAAGCTCCCTCCAACAATGATCGCAGATGGAAATAATGAAGAACAAAGTTAAAATATAGGAAAAAAAAAAAAATCCGATAGATTGGTGTACAATAGTGATGAAATGAATTAAACTGTAGTGTAGACAGGAGGAACTAGAGAGACTGCAGCCATCCCTGGCATCATCTTCTCTTCAAGTCACATCATCAGACCTCCAACACATCGTTGATGTAAGAATCACCTGTTCTCATGTGGTTCTATCGAGTAGAAAACCACATGTGCTATGCTGCCACAGGTTCTACCACTAAAGTCCAGCCACTAAAACAAATCAATAGAACAGATAGAATCAACCTCCTGGAAGTGCACAAGAAATTCTGCTTCAGTTTTTCACATTGATATATTATTGATCAATCAAATTTCTAATGGTGATTTAGTCATCAATTGAATAGAGACTGCTCATTATTATTCTTTGCGCTGTGAGTGTAATGTCATAGCTCAAGGCCAAATTAGACTCAGCATTAACAGAGCGACCCCGTCAGCTGAACAGAAGCGGCCTCAGTGCACTGCTGTAGGTCAACTTTTGTCAGAGGTCATAAGGGCATTATTATCTGCTATCTACTTGAAGGGCCGGCTCAGGGGATTTGTGTGAAGTCGTTTACTTCCCCGGTTCTTTCCAGCTCAATTTGTGCTTAACCCTTTTCAGTGGCAAAACCCACCACTAATAACCGACTGCTGCACACCACTAATAGGGAGGTGGAAAAGAGGCTTTGGATTTCAAGGCTGGTGGCCTCTGATTCATGTGGAGCCTAGGTTGTTGGCCCCAGTGGAAATGCTTTACAATCATCTAGAGAGTGTTCAGTAGCTTTGTCATGTGTGTGAACATATATGTGTGTGTGTTTGTGGTGTGTGTCAGAGCATATGGACCTTAAGTGGCTATGGACCTTCTCCAGTGCAGCACATCCCCTGCTGTGCAATAATTGAATATTTACTCTGGTAGTGTTCACTTAATGAACACCCACCAAGCATATTCCCTTCTATTCCTGCAGGTTGATACTCTTGTTTTCTTCCCGGCACTAGATCATCTTAATGACAGATTAATCAGTGTCACATGGGAAGAGAGCAGGGTGATGAGGGGGTATGGATGCAGCATGTGTCTGGTGGGTCTGTCTATCAGCATGTGACAGCTCGAGGCTCATCGGCGGCTGGATGGCTGGCACTCTGGATTCTGGGACAGCAATGTGCCTGGTTGAAGGTTAGTGGAGCTGGGAATAAAAGGTTCACTCGTCATTGAGGGGTCGGAACGGGTTGCCTGAGTGCTCTGAAATATAGGCAGGCAGGGTGAGAGGCATGTTGTATCTTGACACCCCTGGGACAGCGCTGCTCTACCTCTGACACTCCAGGAATCACAAGGTTACTGCAGCTGGTCTGGAGGTCTTCCTGTGAAGCTCTGACATCTCATCTCAGGACTGATGGAGGAATGGTGCACTGCAGTAACCCGACACCAGGTATGGCAGGGGTCTCTCCTTTCTGATTGTGCTCACATGCACAAGCATACTACATACATAAACACTCAGCCATCCGTGAAAGTACACTTACCACCCACACACCATCCACTCCACGGGGCTTACAGTGGTAACGTGAAGCACAAGGTAAACATGGAGAGGCACTCCAGGCATCTCCATACATGCGCTCATCCTCAGGCCCCCCAGCAGTTGTTCATGACCATCTGGCTCCTCTTTCTTATGAGGGATTAGAGGAGTCTGAGCTGTAGGGGGAGTTTCGGCCAGATTAGAGCAGTATTGGGTGGTGCTGTTAGGATTGAGAGTACGGCTCCTTCGGACAGCTCTATGCTAAAGCCAACAATCATCCAAGCAAATGGCCTTTGTGTTGTGACAATCTGTGGTTTTATAGGGAGGGGGCTCTGTTGTGGTCTCTCACAGATATGGTGGCTGTTTGACCAGCCTGATGGGGTGATTGGCGTTAAGTCTGATTGGTGTCAGCACATCAGTGTTGGTGTTCTTGCTGGGAGCAAGGATTTCAACCCTCAGCGTGTCCTCAGTACTCACAGCTTGTTAATCTCTGTCATTCTAGATTCAGTATCCATTGTCCACTGTTGAACTCATTTATCTTACCCGGTGACAATAAACACCTTTGAAAAGTAAAAAGATTTAAACACTGATGAAAACACACGAGGATGCCAAATCACAAGAAACATCACACACAAGCTTATATCCTTTGTCAGAGATGCAGTAGCTAAATGGGCGCACCCCAGCTGCACCATCATCTGCCAAATCAAAAGCTAAAGCCTCATTTGATATTCATATTTAAAAGAAAAGTGTCAGCTCAGCAGTCTTGTCCTACAAGTACAAGAGGGGTGGTAGTATCAAAGCCGCTCCTTTGTTAGAGGAGAGAAAACTGAATGTGTTTAGCATTCATGTATTCCTGTGCTTACTTAGGGGATTGCTACAGGATTTATGAACTATTTCGTCCAAGGCAACAGAAGATTAGTCTCTCTATCGATTTAATCACTGAATTTGACATGAAAGGTTTCAAATGTACCCGCGCTCTGATGCTACAAAGGCTGTGGCTATTGACAGACTCAAGGAGGTTTGTAAGAAGCGTATGTGAATGTCTGCTTCTGGTTGAGTGGAGTTCCACAAAGCACCTCACACGAGCTGTCCGTTTCCCCCGGGATCTCGATCTAAGGTGCCGAAGCAATTTGACTGTTTTTCATTCGCCATAGTGTTGCATGAAAAGTCCAGTCATCTTTTATGGCTGTGTCGGAGGAAACTTTTCCTTTTTTTTTCCTTCGTCTTTTTCACGAGAGGCACAGCTGAACTCCATCAGTCAGTGCCAGGTGAAACAAGGACTGGGGCACAGGAAAATGGATGAGGGTTGAGCACGCGCTGCGAGATGATGAAACAAGCTGTATGTGCTGCGCTGTCACCTGCATTTAATTCCATCAGTGTGCTGTGAAGGGTGCCCCTTGAATTGGCTTTGAATGGAGCATCAACTCTCAGCCAGTCTGTCCGCCTGAATTTTACGCCTCCAACTATGATAGGATAGGCAGCGGATTTATTCAGCGGTCGATACAACCAGTCACAGATGACACGTTTTCACTGACGCCCATATCAAGCATTTATACTGTATAATATGCTCATATTTTATTTCATGTGGTGGAGCCAGACAGTGAAGCCTGAGAATTGGTCTTTTAATGCTTCTGCAACATTTATATAGGGGAGATCACTATATTCATATGCATTTTATTCATCTGAAGCCTTGTAATTAGCATTCCCCATAGATCACTGGGCCTTGATTTCCACTGGCTAACCTGCTTGGTAAATATCTCCATAGGCCTTTGTCCGGCAGATCGTCTGGGGACATCACTCTAATTTACACATTTCTCTCTCTGGCTGCTTCGATTTCCTCGGCGTGTTCTGCAGCGCCGCTGAGCTCATTAGCTCATGTTGCAGATCAACTGGGATACTGGGCTGCTGTGTTTCACTCTAGGGGGTCGAGGTAATAGAGCAGGAGAATTAAAGGTGCATTTTTCGCTTGGGCGCAGTAGGTTGACAATGCTTTTGCAAGGGAGTTAAGTCTCCCACCCCCTCACTCATTCCTCTTTGAATGGAGTGGGCCTCAGACTTGATGAGTTGTTTGATTTTGTGAAATGGTGGTTATGACACGCATGAGAAGCTGGTTTCTTTTCAGTGAGTTAATAACTTGCCAAGGTGGAGACTGAATAATCCTTCCTCACAATACAAACAGTACAAGTGTAAAGTTATCACTTGCCATGTAAATCCCTTTGGAAAATTATGATTTAAAGTTAGATTTTTGCTACCAAGTTAGCATAAATCAGCTGGGTTAGCCCAGTTGCTACTGTGTCAGCTGTTGGATAGTGAGATGTAGTGACAGGTGAACACCCTGAGAACAGATGAAATCACAGAAGCTAAAGCAATTACCTACCTACCTACATAGGAAATGTTGGTGTATGCCATTCATTCATTCATTCACATTATACAGCCATGCCCCTCTCTTAGATGCAGAAAGTGCAGATGGGGACAGGGATGCCTGTATCTACTGTCACATCTGAAAGGCTTATTGTGCCACCAGAAATGACTACACCGCACATCAACCCTAAGATTTATCATCTTTTCTTTGCTCTGGCATACAAAATACAGAGATCTTGTGTTTCTAAATATAGACCAGTTCAGAGTATAGAGAAGGGGAGAAAGATAGAAAAAGATGAATGTCATTAGTTCTGCATACATAAGCAGGATCTTTTGTAATGACTATGTGCCACATTGTGCACCTCAGGCAATAGGGCATGGGTGATGTGTGGTCAATAATGTGTTTATATTGCTGAACTGAAAGCAAAAATATCCTCATAGCTCATGTGTTTGGGTTATCGATTTAAAAAAAATCATTTAGTATTTTTTGTCAATTTAAAAACAGCCCAAGCAAAGACATCTGTTCACAACCTACAACAGGGTTTCTTCTTTCTGTGCAGCCTCACAAGTAAGCATGATTTCACATTTCCTTCCACGTAGTCTGGCTAAGTCCTTGTTAGAAAATGAGTGAAATTATTATAGCTTTTCAGCTGCCTTTGAACATTTCCCTTAATATGTAGTGACACTTTGTAACACCTATGGATGTGTAGGGATTCAGTAGCTGCAAGTCAATAAAACAGACACAGGGAGCTGTGATCTGGTCAGCTCAAGCTTTTGAAGTGCTGTTGCAGGCTCTGTCTATGACAAATGCCTCTGGATGTACAGTACATTACTTTAATACTGCTTTGTTAGCCTTTCCCAGCGCTGCAGAAATTTTTCCTTTATTGCAGTTTGTGGTACGCAAAATGTTTTATTCAATGTCGGTGCAGCAAAACATGTTAGAGCTTACAACGTTACAGGTGGAAAAAATGCATCAGTGCAAGGGCATGTGTGTCCCTGTGCTGCAAACTGCTATCTCTCCTCACATTCTGTTTTCACCTCAGGAAGACCAATCAATGCTAATCTGCACCTAAGCTGTGAATTAATGTGGAATGTTAGCTCACTAGTTCAACTACTCAGCATTTTTTCTGACACCTAAAGGCAAATTACAGTGAAATCAATGTTTCCAGTTCAGCCTCCACCTCCAGCTCAGCTGAGGAGGCTTAGAGAATATCATTTTCTTCATCTTCAGAGAGCAGATGAATTTCCTAAATTAGATTACCTTGCTCATGTTTAATTAACAGTATGTGAGATGTATATATGAACTAACTGCATATCCCTAAGCTGTGCACACACTGTGTTTTAAATAGTTGTTTTAGCAATGCACAGGTTTTGATTTCCTGGTGAAACAGTCATGTGGAAAGGCTGTTTCCATGTCTTATTAGCCCATCAGAAGACAAGCTTCAGCGTCCTGCGTCCAGCTCCCTAAGTTCTCCAGAGGTTATCAGCTGCAGGCTGAGGATACATTGATGACTGACTCTAAGACCTATTTCCCCAGGGCAACTACCTCAATTGATTGAATTGGGCCTGATTCTTTTCTCACCATGAACCCACTCAAACAACCCACATAGCATCCTCCAGAGCTTGTTTCCACATCTGTCTCTTTCCCCTTTCCAAACAACATTTGGAGACCCAGGACGCACTGGGCAGCCGCACCACAATACATTAAAAATATGAGCAGCAGATTGACTTTGAATCCATGTATTTTACATGTGTCATCTTGAATTTGGGTCAGGCATTCACTGCTTGAATGATAATGAGCCCAGGACACCTCTCCAGCAGGGCTCCAACTTGCAATGAGGCACACACTCGTCCACGTTGTTAGCCATGACAAATGAGACATAGATTTATGCTTTAAACATTAGAGCTTATATTGATTTATTCCGCTGAACCGCCGCAGATTACTGCTGTGTTGTAACTCAGCCAGAAAATGCAACATATTGTAGCTTTCTAGATGGAAACGCATGAACACATACGCCGACTTCACAATCATCTGAGCGCCTGATATGTTTTATTGTTATTTTTTAATGGGGCAATTTCACATAGTATATGCAACCCACTGTACCATTCAGACCGTCAGCCGATGTATTAGACTGTTTGTTGTGATTTCACATGTATGCCTACCTTGTTGTTTCCAGGGCAAAACCCAGATTTTCATCAGAGCAGGTTGTTGCAGTGCTCTCGTTATGTCTGATCCAATTTCAGCTCTCAACTCTTATTTGATGTGCATGAGGTGCACTCACAACCGACTCCGATATTCTCCCTGAAGAGGAAGATGCAGTAACTAGTCAAGATCCTTCACTGCTACAGTAGCACGATACAGTAAGTGAGTGGCTGACAGACACACTGTGTAAACCTAATAGGGATTATTGGGATTCTTCGTGCATGCAGAGTCATTCTATTCCTTATCACAGCCACGTTTTAAACTGTCCCCTTGACTTTGCCCAATTCTTATCACACGACGAAAGCAGATGGTTCTGCTTGTTTATTTTACACAAATCTGCAATTACCAGTCTTACTGCCAGACATGAAAGAGCATTTGCTTTTGTGTATCTGTTCTGTTTCTGAAGATATCAGGATGTTATGTGTCCTGAAAATCGGAAATCTGAAGCAGTCTGCTTGCCTGCAGCGCGCAAAGTCTTATATAAAAAGGAAGCATGTAAAACCAGCCTCGTTCCATCACTTTGGTATCCTATCTGGGGCACAGAAGGATGTCTCAGATCTTACTTTTTAGAGAGGTTTTGACAGTGAAATGAATGGGAGAAAAGCAAGAGCCAAACGCTGAAGTTGTCAGTAATTGCAGGTATTCACCTGAAATGATGAATGATCAGGTTAAGGGTGTTCACATCTGCGTTGTAAATTCCCTCTGTCACAGAATGTGATTCATTTAGATAATGCAGCAAACAAAAAAAGCAATTATTTGCCTTGAGCTCACATCCATTAACCTTTACCTCTTCCAATTCAGTTACCTCAAACAAATTAAGGTATTATCTGCTTTAAGTGTGCAATATTTTTAGCTGTAATTTGATGCATCTTTTCTTTGACATGCTATAAGTAAAACAAAGATTCTTCTATACACATATACTTCTATATGTATGTACGTAAGAACCTGTACGTATGCACAATTCTGTCCATTTGCTATTGTGTGGAGTTTTTAATTAAAGACCGCCCTCTCTCGCCACATGTCGTTTGCAGTCAGTACTGATTTTTTTCTGCAGAGATGTCTCCTTTTCTTTTATTAAGCCACCCAGGCTTCAGTAATGGGTGACTTGGGATGGAGGCAGAATACAAAAGAGTGAGTCAGAGTGGCGCCCGTTGTGGGCAGACCAAGGATCGGGAAAGGAGTCTAATTTGAGAAGTCGATTACGGGGTCATCACCACTCTCAGTGAATAATCTCATTCATCCATAGTGAGCCAGTGTAATTATTAACATACACCGTCTGCTTGTGTACGCACTCATCAGTGCAGTGTGGTGAGACAAATCCTCATCCCTGTATTTCGTCCAGTGTCTGGGGTCAGCCCATTAATGCCCTTTCCATTTCACACACATTTCTATTATTTCAGGGTTGGCTTGTTATCATGGTAGATCTCCATCATGGCAGTGTTTTGAGTTCATAGTGGTTGTATGGTCTTTTTCTTGAGCACAGTTCACAAGTACACTGGAACAGATGGGGCTGGCCAGATTTTTCTCCCCAGTCCCCTTCTGAGAGGACAGAGTGGAAAACCCAAAATGCTGTCCTTTTCCTGGGTGGGAAGAAGTGAAGCATGAAGGCAGGCGGGGAGGGGAGGGACCTCTTCCCAAGAGCAAGAGAGGTGAACACATTGATATTTGATGACAGCTCCCAGAGAGGTGAGTCACCCCCCACCCCCTCCCTGACATCCACATCATGTCACATTTGTTTCCCTCTTGGGGACAGACGTGAAAATCATTTGGTCTATTTCGTTTTAGCAAAACAACAAACTTGAGCATAGCGTGGGATTATGGCTGTGTTTAACTGACTCCTTTTTCAGCTCGGTCACGTCATCACGTCTGATGAATTGTCACTTATCAGCCCATAATTTGCCGCTCACCATTAATTATTTGTATTCATCAGGTGAATGTTCACAGCCTGATTAAAGAGAAATTAAATCTTTTATAAAAAAAAAAGATCATCATATGCAAGATGTTCTCGGTTTATGGCCACAGCTACATCTGCCCTTCATACTGCATGGGGCCTAAAACCTTGACCCAAATCTAGTGTCTGCAAGTGATCACAATGTTCTTTGAGAGCTGTGGAGGAAGACTGGAAGGATTTAGCTTCTGTCACAACAAGGTCTCTGAACTCCACGCCAGACAGCGTGGACAGAGAATGCTGCTGCTGCTAAATGCCGACACAAACAGGATGCTCAGCCTGTGTGTAGTTACTCTGACAGCCTGTGTATTAGTTCTGGAGTAATTGGCATCTGTGAAATACCCAGTGGCTATATTCTACAGCTACAGGAATATTTCTTTTTCAGTTTTCTAAAAAGGGATATCAGTAAGCATTTGATGAACAGATGAAAAGTGAGCACAGGTGTGCGTAGAGAGAGGCAGTCAGACAGTAGAATTAAACTCTCACTAAATAAGCAAGTTGCTTTTTCTTTTCAACAGCTCCAACCTGTTTAGCTGCGCTAAGAACTTATAGCAGAGTTTAGACTCATTTTCTACATTATTCTCTGTGACACATATGCTTTAAAATTCTGTAATGCTGTGAGTCATTAGCCATGGAATGACCGGACTTCATGACAGCAGTGTTTATGTTTACAGCAGCATTTATTCATTCATTATGTATCAGGCTCTGTCTGTGTACATGTGTACATAGATAATTCATGTTGAGCCAGTTGGGCAGGCCTTCTAAATGTTTTTCACTGTACACATGTATATGCAGTGTCCATAAACATCCTGTAGCTGTGTATAATGTATGGCTGTGCAGGATGTGGCAAACCTGCATTGTGTGTGAACCGCAGAATGAAACCAGCAGTGTTTTCAGAGCAGGAGCTCAGGACAGGAGCCTCCTGCGTGGCAGCCCTCGCCTCACATGTGAAGGCTGAAATGTCTGTTTGCTGGCCTCTGTCAATATTATTGAGAGACCAGTAATCGGCAGATAAAAGCACGTTCCTGTATGCTTTGGTTGGAAAGCATTCTCCCGTCTTCAAAAGCCCTCCTCCCCACTCCCACACTACAATTCATTTTTCATTGAAGTGCTTACCTTGCAAAAGAGATGTGAGGGGAAAAAATACTGTCCTGCAGCATGTTCTCACTCTGTCTTTAATTCTTTCATAGTCTATTAGAGAGATGAAGGGGTTCCTCTGTAGTCTTGCCATTTTTTATCCAAAATTGGCTGGCATTGTCCACGAGTCTTTTCTACGGATTACACCTGTCATAGGTGAAAACTGAAGTAAATAATGATGACATTTCAGACAAATACGCCAACTCAACCATTTCTCAGAGCTCATCTTTTTAATTTTTAACATTGAAATAAGCAAAGTTTTAACGTGGATGAGTCAGAAGAGGGTTCTGGCTGTGATTATAGTGAGAAATCGTCCTCAAAAGCAATCGTATTTCACGCTGGCCTACATCAGAATGGCTTTATTAGCCTGGTTTAGCTGCAGATCCAATATCGCCTTAGAAGGCGCTCTGGCTGAGGATTCTGGCTGTTTTTCATATTAACTGTGGTGGGCGGTCAGCTTTATCGCCCATGAAGTTCCTTTGTGATCAGCAGTTTCCATTTTCATTGGTAAGACAAGAATAACTTCATTCAAAGACATTTATTTGCAGAGGATATGCTCTGGTAGGAATGAAAAACAAAACATCAATGTGCTTTGACACAGTTTCACTCTGCGTCAGTGCTGGTTACAGGGAGACGGAGAGTGCAGCTGCAGGGATCCAGATCTTCATTATATCAGAGTCCATCTCAGATGCAGGCTGGTGTGTCCGTAGAGATTCACAGCAAAGACGGTGAGCGTGGAGACATTGCAGGAGAGTAGAAGTGAAGAGCTGCCTGCAGTTTGCTGTCAACGTTTTTGTGTGTGTGTGCATAATGCATCCACTTGACTTCCAGGATACCAAGAAGATAGTCAAGGTCAGGACAGTGAAGCGCATGTATATTCATACCCATGGCTTAGAATTCATGTGCATTTAAATGCTGCATTTGCAACATGAAAATAAGTTCCTGGTTAATGGTGTTGCTTTCATACTGTCAGATCTCACTTACTAGCCTAACTGGCTGTGCTCTGACCATTTATTGGAGTCATTCTGATAATACATCACATCTTGGTACGCTTTTCTCCCATTGTTCTCTTTAGTGCATGATTGTTGGAGCGGCATGGCAAACAAAAGCGTCTTTGAACAGTCTCAGCTCAAAGACAGAGAGAAATGGACTTTGGTTTGCTCCAGTAAGAAGCAGCACAGATCAACTGGGTGTTCTGAGTCCTAAAAAAGGGGTTCAGGCAGTTTACCATGTTTTAATCTGCTGTGTATAGCTCTTATTATGATTTTACATCTTAAACAACATGGCAACTTGCCACCATCTTTTAAGGAAATTCATCCTTTATTAAGTTGCTCTTCACTGTCTTAGTAACTAATTCATTTCCTGTCATCTTCCAGTTATCTTAAAATGGCATCTGGCTTTTATTTTTAGGAACGGCTTCGAGCAATATGCAGTTAAAGCTGAAAGGGACTTTAGGGGCCCTTCAAGCAAATTCATGTCACATTGTTTAAAAATGTCACATCACGCAAACAACTAACAGACGAAGTAACCTGAGGTAAATGAAGATGAACCAAGTTAAAGTGAGATTACAGAATTTTAAGAACAAATGCAAATGGGATATTTGAAAATCTAAGTACGTGACCTCAGCAAGGCATTTCACTTGCCTATTAGAGATCAATGGTGAACTTTGTGGACTCTATCAATCAGGATGCCCTCATCTTATTCTGTCCCCTTGTCAGGTAGATTACCCAGGAGGTCTCTCTGTGTCCGCCAGACCAGCTGAAACACAATAGAGAACCCGGGTTGTGGCATCAATCACACTCCCCCAGAGCCAGATTTTTCCATGTCATAAACACTAACTCATTATACTGCAGATACCCAATCACATGCGGGTCGTGCAGTGCACACAGGGGGTAACTCAAGCAGCTCAAAAGGAACAAATGGCCCCCATCAGCAACTGCACTAATAATACCCTCTCCTTATGTTCTCTGATATTATCTCATAGAAATGGAAAGAAAGCAGAGCCTGAATGGATGCAAGCTTTCAGCCTATGTATTGTTTTTTTATAGTGTAACCCTGATTCCAAAAAAGTTTGGGTGCTGTGTCAAACATAACCAAAACAGAATGCGATCAGTTGTCAGTCTCTATTGAAAACAACAGAGGGACCATATATTTAATTTTTTTATGTTTTTTTAATGATTGGCTATAAAAGGGGCATCCTGGAAAGACTCAGTCGTTCACAAGCAAGGATGGAGGGAGGTTGAGATTAATACATTTCTACATGGGCTCAGGAACACTTTGTAAAGCTGTTATTACATTCTGATGTGTTCTTTATATATGCATACCTATATATATATAGATCTATATATGTCACCTACACATGAGGCACAAATATTGCCACACAAGCAGCTAATATAATCAGCAGACCTCAGTCTGAAATGGCCTCTGGACACAGCGATAAGTCCTGATGGCGGGGATCAGCTTTAGCTCTATCTTCTGCCTCATTTGTTCCTGTCTAAACGAGATAGGCTTGCTATCTGCTGGCAGCCATCCTGTGGTGACACAGTGACAACACGACAGGGCTCTTTCACTGCATCACCTGTGTGGTACGCGAGTACAGCAGACTTGTCACTCCACCATTATCCAGCCCAAACTCCCTGGTTTGAGGGCAATTAGAGGACAAAGCACACGGGAGATGGGCATGCTAGAATCATGTCAAGACAGCAGGGAGCCACGGAGCAAATTAACTGAGCTGACACCTCTGACGTTGTTACCTTAGTTGGACAGGTGGACAGACAGATAGTCTTTCTTTTGAAAATGTCCCTGTCACTTTGGCAATCGCAGGGGACGTGTGTTAAAGTGGAGCAGAATGTTTATTGCTGCTGCCTTTCAGCAAGGAGAGTGCTCTCTAAACGCTCGTCGTATCTGGATCCATCTGAGGGTGTCCTACCTGAGAGACGCCCTGCACGGCACTTGTTTAAATGTGTGTGTAATCTAGAGACATTCCTCAGTAAACAAGCCCACTCTGTGGTGGGTTATTTGCATGCTAAAGCAGAAGAAAGGGAGGAGCAAGGAGGAGGAGGAGACACCTGTTGCAACAGCGGCTGGTGGATGTCTGTGATGTGCTTTGAGGAGTCTGGCTCAATCTCTCAACGCTCCCCCCGAGAGTTGAGTGTTTTTATCGACTTTCAAAGGACTTTTTACTGTTTCCTTTCTTTCATATTGGCATAGTGTAGTAAGTGCAACAAAGCACAGATAAAATTGGGTCTCAGCAACTAACAACTCCAAGTATAATTAAGACTGTGCACTGCGCACCTTCAGTGTGTTAGCACTTCAGATTTCACACCATCTTAATATAATGTTACTCTGCCAGTCCCATCCAACCATTTTCCAGCCATTAAGCAGAGTTTTGCATTTTTGCCCAAACTTTTTCATTCTGATCATCGAGCAAAAAGGAACTCTAGAGGCAAAACTCTCATAAAATGTCAGGTTATAATGAGAACAGTTGTACTAATCACCACCGTTACACTATGGTTTCTAGTAAATGTTAACCTTTTCTGAAGATTTTAAAGCTTGCGAGAGCCGCTTTGTTGCCGTGTCTCAACGCAGACCATTTCTTAATCTGTCATAGTCTGCCGGAGTGCAGGATGGTGGCTGAGTATTAATAGCATGAAGAGCAAGCTGATATATTCTGCGCCGCCCGGTGTGCAGCAGCATAGGTTATCAGCTCCCGTGGCCACGTGCTGGAGCAGGACAAGACTCAGCAGTAGTTTCAAATCTTCTGATATTATCCACGTCTCTGCACACTTTTCCCACCGCAGCCTGCTCTGGAAATTAAGAGCCAGAGAGGTCAGGGCAGTCAAATAAACAGTTTTAGGTGGAGAATTTCTTTTTGTGTAGAGCAAAGAGGTTTGCTGAGAGATTTGTTCTCTCGATTAACGGCCGCCTGTGGCTGCAGATGGGATCTTTTTACGGTCTTGGCCATCGGGGAACCTCTGATTTGTTCTTGGACTTTTAACTTTACGTTCTCTGCTCAGTAGACATGCTGCTCCACGACCAAGGACCAAGCAAAACAAAATATTTGTTAGTGCTGTGGCTTGTGCTGTCTTTGCTGCCGTCTCTGGATCAACACTTCCTCGTCACCACAGTTCTTCCTCAGCGTATCTTTGTTTGCAGTGCGATTGCTTTGTTGTATGTCTTTTAACAATGTTCTGTGGGTGAGAGATCAGACTGTACCTTGTTTTCAGATCTGGCTCTACTTGACTCGAGATAGGTGGGAAAATTTCAGGACCAAGCTACATTCCACCGGGGAGACAAACACCAACTGACATGGTTATGTACTGTATATACACACAAACCCACACTGAAGTGTTGTATAGCCTACAAACTGAGTGAAGGCGAAAACAGACCCTTTTTTTCCGATGTTGAAGCTCATCTTATACTGTATAAATGTAATATTCAAATAGCCATGACGTGTTTAAGAGAGATGTTTGAACTAAGACCGTCTATCTAAATGCAAATTTTATCCTTGCATTTTGTGTCAACTGTGTATTTTTTTTTAACTTCCTCATCATTCATCTCAAAAATCAGTAAATTAGAGTTGCATAATTGATCAAGCAGAAAAATCAGAGTAGAGATTATTGCATTAAACCATGAGAGGCTACATATTCTAATCAGCATCAGGACTATTTTTGGAAATCCTGTTTGCTTTTTGAATGGTCCAGTCTGAAATATCTCTGCAGCTGTTCAGTGGATTGCCATGACATTAGGTACACACATTCTCGTCCCCCTCAGGATCAATTATAATGCATTTATTGCCACCACCAAGTCAAAATTAAATCTGTCATTTATGACATTTATTCCCTTCAGCTTCAGCTGTACTTTCTGATTACTGCTAATTAGCAAATGTTAGCATGCTAACACTAAACGAAGATGGTGAATGGTGAACATCATACCTGCTAAACATCAATTTATCAGCATTGTCATTATGAATGTGATAGCATGCTAATGCTCATTGCACCACTGTCCATGCGTGCGGGCCCTCAGAGCTGCGACCATGGCTGCAATGATTTGTATATTAATCAGTATAGTTAATGAGAATAAAATTAAAAATCATGGAAAAACTTAATATACATGCCGTACATACAAAAGAAGACCGCTGTTCCATCATGCAATCCAGGATGAAAATAATCATCTGCATGCATGCAGAACCACAACCAGTTACTAAACAAAATGTTTCAAGATTTTAAAGCACACTTCATCAAATCTCCTTCTGCCTTGTGAAATCCTTCTGCTTTTGATTGAAGATCGAGCCAGAAATGTCAGATGTTGTTTACCCAGGCCACACGAAGCCTGGGTTTACTCTGTGTCTGAATGGAATATGAGATGTAGGCAGAACTGATAGCTACTGTAGCAAAGAATCCCGCGCTGGATGATGAGCTGTCCCTGTATGGAGAGAGTGGAGGGAGGAGTACAATGGAGAAGAGACTGGTGTTTACAATATAAATGTGGAGGGAACAAAAAAGAGCTCCGTGAGCAGCCAGTGGGAAATAATGTTTACAGTGGCCTTCTTCTCAGTCACATGTATCACCAGTCATCCCTCTGCGTTGTATACCTCTGTTTCTCTCTGATATGCGCCACATTATTGGTTAAACACTGCTGACCTCGTAGTGATGGAGCACAGAGAACCTGGAGTCGATTAGCGTCTGCTTGAACGTCGACAAACATCAGCATCATATCGGTTACAATTATTATTATCGTTACCTCTGCGTGACTTTTTCCACCCCTATTCGTTAGTCAGATTTGAGCTGAGCCATTGCATACAGTGGAAAAAACATATTAATTTGAGATGCCACCATCCACACTTTCACCATAGGCCAGAACATGTGTTCCTCTTGCATGTTGATTTATGCCTCTCGTTATAACAGACACACCCTCGTGGATGTGTGATTCCCATGTGACAGAAATATTAAAGACTCGTCCTGAATCATTTAAATACTCTTTAAACATCTATTCATACCTCACGCACCTTTTTTCATTTCTCATTTAGTGCCATTTTTTTTGATATTCAGTAAATATTTAGCCAGCCAAAGGTGACAAATGCAGTGGCAAATGAGTTTTAGTCAAGTGAGTAAAAATCTGATAATTAATCATGTGTGTTTTGATTAATTAACCTAAATTAATAGAAGATATTTAGAAGTGTTTCACTTCAGATGGATTTTGGGAGGTGAGTCAATGAATAGACATTTTCAACTTTAAAGTTCACGCAGGGCTTGATCCAATTAGGAATGGATGTGGATTTATTTGTATTTGATATGATAACCAACCCCCAAAGTCTGCCTGTGTCTAGGATTTCATGTGCCCCTGACATCTCCTAACAGAGACACAGAGTCTGGCTCATGTCAGCGACCCAAACTTCTTTCTTTCATCTTGTGGTTTTAGCTAACATGCCATACCCGCTTCACAGCATTTGCTGTTATCACACAGCGCAGCCCTGCATGTCATTCAGTGACTCAGGCGCGCACACAAAAAAGAGCGGAGGCATACATTCAAAGGTGGTGTCTGCATCCTGTTAACCCTCCACAGAAATTAGCATTGTTGATATTTCACAGCCCTTGAAATTTGGATTTTGACACCAATTTAATTGGAAGTGTATCAAAAATAGTTTTATCCTTGACTACATTCGCATAGAAATTGGTTTTGATAAAGATGATATGTAATCGAGATTCATTTGAGAACTATTTAGAGGATTCCAAAGTGTTTGGCATTCCTTTTTTCGGGGGAGTTTGCAGGCTGTCTAGAATAGAAAATGTGCTCTGACAGAGGGATAATTGAATTGACCACCTTCACCGCCCACTGCTATCCGCCTTTGCTTCACACCTCCTCTGTGTCGGTGTAGTGGATAGCGATTTCTCTGAGCTTCAGAGAGAAAATAGTAAGATGGGAGTGTATTGATCATTCTTCTTGAGAGTGGAGCTTCACAGATCTCCGAGTTTCCTCGGCAGCCAACATTTTTGCACTATAAGGGATGTTCTCTACATCCAGCCTCTGGTTATCTCTCAGTGAGAGCAGGGGCTGCTAAGAGGCTTTACCTTATCATTGTCAGGAATATAAATCACCTTTTATATACCCTTGTGAATAAACAAAACAGGGAGGTATCCGCTACCACGCTTCTGCTTGGTTTGTTCTTGCAGCCTCATCACTCTGGCCGGAACAAGTGTAATGAAATCTTATGATACACACAAAGTTTAAAAACAGAAACAGAGCACTCCAGGCAGGCATCACTTTCCTATAGTGGTAGTTATCCCGCAGTGGAGTATAACTAAGCAGGGGCAGAGGCACGATCATTAATTATTGATACGCATGCAGACAGACAGACAGCGGAGAGGTGAGGACACAGGCGGTGCAGGTGAGCTCTGCGAGAAGAGTCCTGGTAAATGGATATTTCTCACACCTTTGGTTTCATTTACCATTTTCATGGCCTGGCCTCTTTTCACGGGAACAGTAAAGGTTATTAATAATGATGTATTCATTTCAAGATGAGACTGGCAGAACAAGGAAATGTTTATATTTCAGACATTTTCGATTACACAGCAATCAGGGAGCCGGGTTAAGCGCCTGCAGGGCCTCACTGTATCACGTCATTTAAATGAAAGAGCCTGACATCTGGAGCCTGCACTCTAGCTTATAGTTTGTTTACCAGCCATAGCCATTCCCTGACACTTACAGTATGACTTCACGCATCTGAGAAGATGGAGGTGTGTGTGCAGTCATGTTTACTGAGGCAAACTGGTCCTTTTTTCCCCCTTTTGACAAGGCAGCATGATCAGAGTTGGGATGCTGATAGAGCCATTTTGTTTATTTAGCTTAATTTTAGTAATGATGTATGTTGTCATTTCTGTGCACAGATGAAAGGGGACGAACTTTGTGCATGAAAAAATGTGGGAGCAAAACTCTTCCCTTCCCTTTCAGTCCCTGTTCAGCGCTTTCTTGAATTAGCAACATACAATGGGTTTTTAGCCTTAATATTTCAGAAGTTAGCAGCTTGGCAAGGCGCCATCTCCCTCAGGGCAGGATGTGGAAACCAAACGCAGTGATGTGTCAAAGCGCCCGCCAACAGAAGGATCTATTTATCTGCATGTGTGTGCATGCATGCATGCATACATCTGTATATATTTTTGGTGTGTTTAGTGTGACTATCCTTGATGGGCAATCATGCAGAACAGCTACAGTGTTTCCAGCTGTGAAATGCCAACTTCAGCACTACATGACCTCCCTATTGTGTGTTCCCATCTAATTACCACCCAATTATCTACACTATACAGCTGCGATCAGGATGCCATAGAGAGAAAGAGGATCTTGACATGTTGACACAGATTCTTTTATGTGTGTGAGTGTACATGTGCTTATAAATGCCTACTTGACAGTAATGGCTCAGTATGAAAATAGAGCCGAGCAGGGTCGTTGGCTCCAATGTACAGATTAGCAGCACTAGACTTGGGGGGTGTTTGTGTGTTTTCATTTTAATCAGGTCTAACAAATGCACAGCAGGGGTGCTGGCCACCTGTTGATTCGTCAGCTGTATATTTCCATTTTCATCCTCTGTGGCTACTCCAACCATCTAATTCACATTGTTGTGTCCCAGAGGATCTGATTTGATACTTATTACAGGGAATCTCATTACAGCAAAAGCCAAAGCACCACAGTAATGATGAGGAAGGCTCCCAAGCCTTGCCTCTCCATATCTAGCCAATTATTTGCGTGTTGAGACAATTTCTTACCTTCTTTCATCCTTTCTGTCTTTCTTTTAATGACCGCTACATCAGTCTGTATCATGTTTAGCCTCAGTCCAGTCTGCAGACTCACAGATCAACTGTGTGACACTGAATCTTCTCCCTGACATCGAATTCAACACCTCTCAGCCCGCCATGGTAAAGAGATATTAGAAGCACGAAAACATTGCGAGGCTGAGCACCAGAAAACAGCCCAAAGATACCAATTTAGATGTAATTTCGTCTTGTTTTGAAGTCCAGCTTGTCTAATAGCAGCAGAGAGAGGAGATGTAGCAGAAAGCAGTTATTGCCTTCAGTGCCTTATCATTCACCAGCGCCTAACAGCTGAATGTGGTGGATCCGGACATTGTAGGGACTGTTAGGTAACAGCAGGTGATTCTTCATCAGGCCACACTGTCTGCTCAGCGTTTGGCACACAGGCAGGCAGGAGCTGCAGTTATCTGGTGGAATCCTAATGTGCATGTATCTGCAGCACAGAGGCAGAAAAGAAAAGAGAGCTGCCTCCCCCAACACCACTCGCCCTCAGTCAGTCGTCATATAATCATGATAAGGTACACTGCATGTTTTATTCATAACCAGAAAGTTTCTTCCCACAAAGAGACTGAAAAGACTAACCAAAATCATCTCAACATACTGTTAATTAACTGCAAGCTGAAGTGTGTGCCCGACCCTAGAGGCTTGGCTGGCTGTGGTTTGCAATCTGATTTTTTTATGCATTTTCCTCAGCATTCCCTCCGTCCCTGGTGTGCCGTGCTGAGGTTTGAAATCACAAATAGGCAGTCTCAATCAAGAGGAAAATTAAGTGTGCACAACAATGCCAAATGGAGTGTTTCACTCCTGTAATGACTATATAAGTCAGGAGGAAATGATGAGGCATTCGGGTAATGGACGGTGTGATAGTAGCAATGCATTTCAGTATTCTTGTCACCCTGAATTAGATTTTCTTTTATATCATTTTGCAAAATTTTCAGGGTGTGCTTGTTCAAGCTTGTGCATGTCTGTGAAATGAATCCATTATTTGATCACAAGATGCATTTATCAACCTTCTTATCATAACATATTGAAGCGAAATGCTACAGTCTGAACATGTGCCTGAGAAGTGAAGTTAGCCTCGGCAAGTAGAAATGAATGAAGCAGAGAAATGCATTATTGGTCTGAGTGTGTGCGATATTGTTAGCCAGATTCCAAAGCAGACTTTGTGTTTGCACATCGAGATGGAGGAGCGGTAATTTTTTGCTCTATTCAAACAGATTTTTCTCGGCCTGCTTGTTTCATCTCTCTCTCAAGAAGTATTGACAGTCATTCATTATTCATCAGTCAAATTGTCAGCTCGACTGTCCATTGGGAAGATGAATGGAAAGAAAGGGAACACAGCCGAGTGTAGGAGACTGTGTAAGATTAGAACAGAGAAACTGACGTGGCCATCTGAGGAGTTTTCTTGACACAAGTCACAAGGTTGAATTTATCCCATGTGGTGTCTCTAAACTAAGAGTCTTTATTTTTATCCAGCCCTTCATCTTGCCTCACGGAATCATAATTGCTCCCCCTTTTCAGTCAGTGTGTGAGCTACACCAAGCCCGAGGCAGGAGATGCCATCTCAAATTGGATTTGGAAAAACCCTGAGAGAATGTATTGTTCAGGTGGTGACGAATGCAGAAGGAGCTTTCCGTATATACTGCAGGGGCTTTTTAGCTGAGTTCATTTAAGGCTAGAGATACGTTAAAAGCTCTTTCTCCCTCTCTCTGCCTCTCTCACCCTCTCTCTCTCTCTCTCTCTCTCTACTTCCATTGGGAGACTGACTCTGCAGATTTTCAATTAGCCAGGGCAAAGTTGTCCTCATTAATTACACTACATTAAGATGATGCAGGAGGATTTTAACAGGGAAATTATGCACGAGAATTATGCAAGGGTCCCCGGAGTGGACCTTTTTCCTGTTGCTTGGCTGAATGTCCCTCATGTTGCACTTAGCAGGAGCTTTCACAAAATATGAGAAGTGTGAGCATGCCTAAGCTGGTTTTTACAGCTGTCTGGTTCTTAATGTCAATCCATAAAACATCACTTAAAACCTCGTAGCTCCCTGCTCAGTCTACATCATAACATAGCGTACTCTGCCGCCATGTTTGAATTTATGGTGTATGATTTTCTGTAATCTTTGTGAGCCCGGCTGTAGCTGCTGCACATCTACATATGCTAAAGTATGCTGTGCTAAAGTGTGAATTGCTAGTGAATGTTTGACTGAGATAGCTGTTTGATCACAGTTGCCTTAGACCTTGTGATGTTAATTGCAGGTTCAAGGTGAGCTGCGCACACTGCAGCTTTTTTCAGTCCTGACCTGAATGTAGAGCAGCTTTTTTTTTTTTTTTTTTTTTTACTGTTATTCATGACTCCCGACTGTGAAGAGGCTGCCTTTTGCATCTGTAGACTCCCCAGTCTTGGAAAAAAAAAGCGGGAGGGGGGACTCATTCACCAGCCGTGCTGCTCTCTGCCTTGCTTACTTAAGGGTTTTTAATTAAAATTACAGCATGGATCAACAGCCAAGTACACTCTAATGAAGATGAAGACAGGACGGGGAAGTAAACAGGCCAGGCCGCTCTTATCAGACGAATAACGACTCCCATAAAACACTACCGTGACTCCAGCATTATGGGCATCTCTCCCCTCTGTCTGTCTCTCATTTCAGCATTTTCAGTTTTTCATTAATATCCCTCAAAAATCCCAGTGGCTGCTTTCTCTGTGTCAGAGAGTTAATTACCTTTGGATAAAAATTACAGCATCTCCATTAAAGAGCATCACAAGTAATAGAAGATTTGAAAAGCAAGGACTGTTTATATTCTTTGCATAATGTCAGCTTTGTGCTTGTAATTATTTTATGACGGGAAATCAAATGATGGTGTAGACTCAAGAATTACATCACCAGCCTCAGCTCCTTGCCTATATAGTCAACATATTCTTGTGTGTACCTGTCACTTTGCAAATGTGCTGTATATGTGTGATGCGTGAACCATCTGGAGGCAATGGAAGTGAGGAGAGCCATAGCCGTTATGCATTAAACTGCTCTTACTTCCAAGAATTTGGGAAGCGATCTGATGCTGTAATGTAGAAGCTGCTGTAATAAAGCAGCACTGGATAGGGTAGCCATAGATTTGCAGCGTCATGGAAGAAGAGAGAGACGGGGGGGGCGGGGAGGCTTAGGGAGTCGGGGAAGAGCAAGGCATTAATGTCAGCTAGCAAATATAGCTCAGGGTTGTAGCAGTCCAGGCCACATGGGAGGGATATGGCAGTGTCAGGGCTCTGTGTGCCAGGCCTGATGGATGAAGTGGAGCAGCTCGTCAATCATGAGGGCTCCCGTTTCTTGTGATAGATCCGGCCCCGCACTGGGAGGACCTGTCGCCCGTCGCTGCCGCCTGACGTCCGCCGCCAGGCAAAAAGCCGGTTTACCTGCAGCACAAAGGGGCTGCCTCTGTGACTTCAGAGCAGGAATCCCACCTCCAAAACAAACCAACTCTGACACAGGATCAGCGTTTTGACTGTCAGCTACATTTCCTTAAGGTCATCTGCATATTTTAACGCGCTAATCGCTTTTCAGAGGCCTGTTTCAGACCGGCTCTGGCTGCATGGTAATCGGCCGGAGAATACAGCTCCACTTGCAGCATTTGACACTATAGCAAAGGCCGGGGCAATTAACCCATTTCCAAAGGGTAATGAGAGTCTGCTCCTTCATTCAGATCAGCTGCCGTATTGTTAGGATCCGTCCAGTGGAACGGCACAAGACTCTGCACCACACAGTTGTGTTAATTGTGCTTTCAAAGCAAGTATCACGGCTCACTCGAGGTCTACATCTACATCACATAATTCAAGTCACTCCCTCATCACCTTCAGTAGTTTTTTAGTAGTAAGGGCACAGCTTCAGTGCTTCAAACTCGTGCCAGAAGCTTGCTTTTCTTTACAGTTTCTAATGGTGCTTTTATGAAAGTACATGTTGTCCCCTCACCTGGACAACATGCTGTGACACACACAAAATTATCTTCTCTGAGCAGGAGTTTCTGTTGAGTCCAAGCAGCGACTTCCTGCCCGGTTTGCCCAGGAAGCCTCGTTAAGCTTCACCGTCCACACACACAACAAAACGTCACGGTAGCGCTCAGATTCCACAGTAATTGCACATGTTAAGCACTTCTCACTGTGTAATCTCTGGCCTCCGCCCTCAGCACTTGCACCACACAAAAGCAGTTTTGAAGCCTCTTCCTTGTGATGGAGATTTTATAGCTTTCACAGATGGAACCAGTTTCATTGGGAACACACACATTTGGGAATTAGTTTCCCTTAATTTTATATAGAGAGTGGAGACGGGCTGTAGTTAAAAAGATCTCATAAAAGCAGTGAAAACAGCCATTTATCCTCTTCTCTTCATTCTGCCTCCTCTGTGTCACTTTTTTTGCTCAGACAGGCTGTCGGGTTAACACTCTTTTGCCAGGCCAACTCAATGATAGCGCCTTCGGAAATCTTTGTTTTAATAGAGCTGAAGAGAGCATGTGTCTGGGGGTTAAATTCTGCACGCGCTGACAAAACATCACAGTCCATTCAGCTGGCAGCACAGCGGGAATAAGAGCCAATGCGTGTGTTTTGCACACAGATCCGCTCTTTATTTCTTTGTAACATTTGTTGCTTTGTGGCGCATTAGGTTCCTGTGTGGTAAATTTATTATGGTTTCATTTCTTTAAAAATCCCAGTAATAATACCGCCATAATTAATATTCATTTTTTCTTTGTTCACTCTGAAGCAATTAAATTGAACTGCTTAAAAGTCAGCGCCAGAATGGCTAAAGTATGCTGTGCATGCTTTGAATTATTCAGCAACATCTGGTATGCCACAGATGTTGATCATTTGGTGTTTCTTTTAAATATGTTATTGATTGTCTTAGCAAATGTTTAAGTAGCTGGTCGCATTTTCACAGGTATAAAAACTGTGTTTTTCTGACAGAAACACAGGCGCTCGGTGAAGCCAGTGGAATTAGCTGGCAGTAAAAAAAAACCTTTGAAGGCAGAATTTGCTTTTCATTTTTCGTCTTGTTGTGTTCTTGGTGAATAAACAAACAGACAATCCCACATTGGTCTGATTTAATGAGAATTCTCTCTGACATCATTGGAAACATCAGGGACACACAGAGATAGGGATGCTTGACTAATCACCATCTGATATTCTTACAATTTCATTTCAACACCTCCCTCTCTCTCCCTCTCTCTTCCTCTCTCACTCTCTCTCTCTCTCTCCACCTCTTTCGTTTTGTCTGTCTTTCGATCTCTTTCCCTCTCAGTCAGCGGGGTGCTGATTTAAAAGTCTTCCTGCCCGTGTTGAGTTCATGCTAGATTACATGGGATTGGTCACAGGAAGAGCACAGAGACAGTCAGATAATTTGTAAGGTCTGCTCCATCATTACAGCAGCTCTCTCGTGAGGTGACACAGGGGATGCGGCTTAACCTTTCAAGGAGGATCATAATGGAGAGCACTGCAAAATGAAGTGATTATTGCCTTTGGAGGAGTGATTCTGTGACTTGAGAGAAAGGAAGGCAAGGGTGAGACTGCTGGGGAAAGTAGTGTGGAGCCACTCAACTTAATTAAGCATTATTTCTTCATCATTTCAAAGAGATAAAATCAGTCGTTTCCACTGCAGTCTCTCCGATCCAGTTTTGACTTTACGCTTCTGCAAAATGCAGCTTTCTAATCTTGTAAAATTCTCATTGTCACTGCGGCTTTGACTAGTGCAGCACCTTTTCAGAACGGACTGGCCTCCAGTATTGCTACAACCACTCATCTAAACTACTCCACACTGGACACAGCTCAGGACCTTGGGTCCTGCACAATGCACCTGCCATGATACAGATATTAGTGACACCAGGCTTTTTATCTATTTAGGACCAGGCTATTTATCTATTTGTGACAAGGCTATTTCCAGAAACAAATGTGTTTGAGTTTAGCAGTATAAAATGGCAAACTTACATGGCTTTGCTATGAGACAACATTTCCAATCTCTCTTTCTTCATCTGTTCTTGAATGTCTTGTGCTGAGCGACGGAGAGCGAGCTGAGCTGAGCCCAGCGTGCCGTTCAGAGGAGTCACCTCTCAATACATACACAGTGTGCATTTCTAGCAGCAGTAACACACGACTAATAAATACGTCCTGTAGGTCTCAAGAGCTCGTCACTCGACACTGCACTTCCTTGAGTCCTCAGCAATACACCCGCCAGGTGTGAAGCCGATCGAGTGAGCGGTGGTCGAGAAATCCAAAGGACAGACAAACAGACAGACTGACAGAGACTCCCTCTAAAGGCTCGATTCTGCAAACGCATATTTGCTTGTTTGGTCTATAGCTCTAGGCTTGTGGTATATGCTTTTGCTCTGTGACGCCAAAAATGAAACACGTGTGCATGTTTCGATGTAGAGAGCCGAGCTGATTTGGTGTTTGGGTGGAAAAGATAACACAGAAGGCCTTTCATCACACCAGGTTGCCTGCCAATATCCATGACAGGGGAAAAGGTCATTTTATTTATGATATTTTGATCATGGGAAAATTTAGCTTTGATGTAAGCGTTACTAGGAAATTAGCTGTCTCTTCTCGGGAAATGCGCATTTTGTGATCGTGAGAAACCAACAGAAAAGCCAGGATTACAAAAATGTGCTCTCTGGCCTTCAAACAAATGGAAGACGGGCTTTACTTTTCAAAACAAATCCGTTGAGCTTTCCTCCTCCTCACTGAAACTTCACTCTCTTTCTCATTTTTATTCATTCAGACTAGAGGCCTTCCGCCACATGTGAAACCTTCACTCATGAAAGGCTTCCCTTTGCCCTCCCAGTCGACTGACATATAAAAGTAGATATTCAGGCAAGGTTTTCAACAGCTTGGTTATGTACAGTAATGCCCTCGTTTGCACTCCAGTCCAGCAGTCACTGTTGAGGAGTATCTGAGGACGTGTGGACATAAAGCCTGCATACTGACCAGTCTGCTCCAAACCTCAGATAAAAGGAACACCAAAGGTTTGGCCAGGGTTGTTTTTTTGTTTGTTTTTTGCCTTTTCTGCATGTTGCCTGGCCAGTTACACTCACAAGAATGATCATTCATCGTAAACTTTCTGCTTTCATTTAGTAGCTATCAGTGTCATTAAACTCTTAAGAAGTCCATTCAGTCAATCTGTCTTACCTCGCAAGTCACATTTAATCTTTTGGCGTGCTGCCATAAAGGTCTTCATTTCCTCAATCCCTCCTATTTGTGCTCAGCTAACAGGGATTACCACTGAAAGTCTGTTTACTAAGCTAACTATGAGCAGCATGGATGACAGATGTATCGTAAGTTAATTAATCGTCCCTGACATTTAGAGAGATACACCTCTGCTCCACCTTCTCTGTGACTCTGCCAGTCCTTGTGTACAGTATACACAACACAGATACACTCAAACGCCTTCAGTATATTATTAATTCAATGATTGATTGGATAGTTAGTTATTCATTTTGCCCACTTAAAGGATTGTGCGTACACATGTGCGTTTGTGGCCATTGTGGTCCAGCATGTGGTGTGTAATGGACTTAATAATTAATGTTAAATGAATGTTGTCTTTTCGTCCCACACTCATTTTTGCTTCATTTGGAGGGCAGAAAGAAAATTAGAGCCTGTCTAAAGTCGTCATAGGTAATACACTGCTGTTTCCCCTCGGTTTCCCCTTTCATTTTCATGAGCCGTGCATGAATGTCATTTCTTTTCCTCACCCACTCACAAGTGGTGAGAGTGTGTCCAGAGTCTGAAGATCAAGCCTAATGAATGTCGTTCCATTTTTATTACAAGGGAGCCCATCAATCAGAAAGAAACAAAGAATCCTTGTGAGATGTAAACTGGCATGAAAGAATGAGATGGAGCTAAAATGCAATGAAAAATATACCCAGCACTTACTTCTGTCTATGCTGAGATATGCATTTTCTATAAAAATGTAAAAAAAAAAAAAAAAAAAGACCCATGCTGTGCCACATAGTCTGTCAGACTGAAGTGTGTCCACACATTTGTGTCAATTCCTTTTCTTACTTCTTCTACATCCACTGCTCAATTTTGCTAGCTTGCAAAATTCTAGCTTTAAATTCAGGTGAAGGTTTTATTTGTCTAACTACGAATGCAACATAATGTAAATAATTAGAAAAAAGAACTAATGTAACACAACATAAGAAGATATTAATTATTGTCTCCTGAAAGTATTTTTAAAAATGGCACGATTTTTTTAAATGTACAGGCCAATGTCTAGTGGTTATTTTTATTTTTTCTAGTTTAAGGTTATATTTAATTACATACCCGTTGGCAGTAAGATGGCAGAATGGCCAACATCCAATTTGACAAAATAAGTAGTCACGCTAAAAGTGTAGAGCTGTTAACTTAATATTTGATGTAGCTGTGAAGGGATTGGAGTCTAAATCTTTGTGGAAAATATCTGAAAAACATTTGATCAGTTCTTCCCAAAAAGCAGACCCAGTCTAGGACTAGAATACAATGCTGGTTCTATTGTACAGTGACAGCAGATTGGGTCAAAATGGGGGACGATGTTACCTCGTGAGCCAAAGGGATTAGCAAGATCACATGAGATCACGCAAGCCGAGAATCCATCTTAGCAGGCTTCACGTTATGCGTCTGGAGCCAAACCACAGTTCTATAGAACCACTTACGCATCATATGAGGAAGTAACTTGTTTAGGTGTTACAACTGCAAGAACAACTGTTCATTGAACAATGGCGGCTCCTAAGGAGGTTAGCTTACATGCTGCTAAAGCATTGGTTATATCAGAACCAGAGAGTATTTCTTCTCTCGCCACTGAAGGCTTTTCTCCATGGACAAGATGTTTTGCTCTTCTCCTGACTGGCTTTGGCAAGAGTCCTACTACATCATATGGTTCATTGATCTGATTGGTTGACGTTAGCCTGTGATAGACAATGATAGACAGATGGTTCATTCAATCAACTGCCAAGTATTTTTTGAAAGTGCCTGCTTTTTTTCAAGGACGACTTCCCAGATGGTTCTGTGTAACAAACGGTAACAAACAGATGGTTCTGTGTAACAAACCATCTGGCACATCAGGTTAGGGAACATGCTCGCGGGAAGCATGTCGGGTCTTTGCGTCAATTTGTGTCACTCCGGGCGGGCATTTGTTATTCAATCATATGCAATCGCCCTGTGTTGTGTGTGAACACAGAGCTGAAAAGTCGAATTCCTAAGAATAAAATACCCTTGATTCAATTTTGTTGCCACAGCTGGTCTTGGTCTTGTCTGACCCTTAGCTAATGCTAGCTAACTTCAGAGATATCTTGCTCTGTCACGGACGTAGTTAAGCTAGTTTGCTGACTAAATTTGTTTCCACTGGTGCTTTTGTTACACTGCGTTATATCATTTACCATCATCTTGTGATTGTCATTTATGGCCACACTGCCGACTGTTCAGCTAATAAATTTTGACTTCATAACTTAAAAGAAATCTTGGCAAGAATAAGAAACTTTGCAAATCCTGAATGTTACCTCGCTGTTTCAGTGTGAGTGATATTCACTGACATTGAAAAGATGGTCACACAGCCCCTGTCCACTGAAACCCTCTGCTCACATACACTGCATAGCCCCACTCACATTAACATCTTCCAAAATACTGGGCTATTTACATCATGTACCCTCAATCCCACAGGCATGTTTCCTTCATGGAGTCACAGAGGTAAATGGTTGACCTCCCTCACCATGCCCATACTGCCCAGCTTTTAGATCTGCCTCTTAAACTCTCCGCTGCCCTCTTCTAGTGCACCCACAGTTAATTTCTCACCATCCTCCATTTATTTGACTAGATTTACTTCATCTCCTTAACCCACAAGGGAAATATTGTTCTGGTTTGTGTCATGGAAAAGGGTGGCTCCATTACGCCATTGGCTGATTTTAGAATAAAGATCTTGCACTAAATCACCGCAGGCCTTGTGACAGAGCCCCAGCCCGGTCCCCTGTATGAGTTAGCTTGCCAGTGCTATCTATATATAACCACCTCAATCAGCTCAGCGGCTGGTTGGACTTCACCTGACCTCACTGCATTATATGGACCAAAGTGATTCGTGGTTTTACTGACCTGTCATGAAGACCTAATGCTTTGTGTGATGAGTGGCAATTCAAGTCCTCTCCTAGAAACACTGGCAAATGGCCAACTACGTTGGACAGACAACCTCGGCTTGGCTCGATTTCCTTTCTTTGCTCTTCAGATTTAAGATGGCTCCCAAAATGATGACTTTGATCATCCGTACCATTTCCTAATTTGAACCGCTGGTTTCTTTTCACTTGCATTTCATTTTGATGAAATACTTTATTACTGTGTAACTGTAATCAATGCAAGCTGTCAAATGTAAAAACAGCTACTTGTGGTAAGCCAACCTCCCTCCAAAATCCGCCATTTTCCCCTTCACCAGTATTCATACAAACGTAACTTTTGAGGACACATTTGAGGACACCTAATAAAAGTTACTTTAAATATTACATTTTTATTTTATCATTTTATTAAGAATTTAAGAAAATTGTGAGATGTATTGGTCTGTGACTGAACACCAACTCTCTTCAGCATCGGCATCATCTAATCGGGCTTCTGGGGCTTTAGCCGGGAATGTTTTTTGGCTAGCCCAGAATCTTTCTGACGGAGAAAAAAATCTATAATCACCATGAATTATAAAACGGAAAGGTGAAATCCGGCAATCTGATTGGCTGTTGACTGTGATATAATGAGCGTATACCACAGCTACTATTCTAAAAAACCTTATCTTATCTTATCTAGCCTTATCACAGCATATCACTCCGCTTCAGGGAAGCAACAATGTTTCCATGACAACAACCAACTGTTACAGTACGCAGCAAAAAGTAGCCGGTTTTGATGTTTATTTTTTTAAGGCGTTAACAACATTCAAACATGTTCACGGTCAACTTTGGTCTCCGAGGAGGGCTAACACGCAGTCACAGGATCAGCACCTTGACAGCGACTATGACACTTTGGGCTCTATAGGGTGATCTGTCACTGTCTGATTGAACAGCCTCATGGAAATGATATTTTACAATTCTTCACATTATTTACAAACGAAACTCGTTAAGGCAAGTAATTTGATGCTTTTAAAGTCATGATATTCAGATGCCCATTCTTCCGGACCACTCAGTCATAGTTAACTGCGGGGGGGCCTCGCATGTTTACGTTACGGGGCTGATTGTCAGAGAAGCAACAATGTATCCATGACAACAAACTGTTACAGTAGGTCGCAAAAAGTTGCTGCAGTGTTTTGACAACGTTAACAAATAGACTAAATTAGTTGAATTCACATGTTTAAGGTTAACTTTCTCCTCCAGATAGGGTTAACAATGGTAGAGTTGATTGAGCAGTGACTTCCTCCCGAAAAAAAGGCGAGGAATAGACGACATGCAGAGCTAACGTACGGAGAGGTGGGACTATTTTTTTCACAGCGGGGCTATTTTATTAGATAATATGTATTTGTGTTTAATTAAAAACTACATGAAAATTATTGTGTGTTCCTCTTTCATATTGCCATTATTGGTAACCGTTTTATAAAAGCAATACATCACTCCAGTCCGTGATATACGCTCATTATACCACAGCTAAGGGGTGTTCTTCGGCCCAAAGAATAGCGTTAACTTCCCGACCAACCCAACCCTTGCTGCTGAACTGTGTGTGGAGATGGAGGCAGTGGGCGGGGCAGGATGGCGTGTTCTTGTTTACAAGCTGAGTCGGTCCCTCTGCAGCCCTCTTTAATTATGGATGCAGTGTGCTAAGCTGTTGGCTCCGATAGCACAACCCTGTCTCCTAGAAATTACCTTTGTATATTACTAAATTGTTTTCACAATTATGCCGTGGTGACAGTGATCACTTCCTGGCTTTCGTTCAGAGATAGCGTTTCTTTAATTAAATGAAGCACTGCATTTATTTACCACGCTGTAGTCGCACGGCGGTGATCAGAATGAATGGTGGACACATAAGCGCAGGACTGACAGCAGAATCCAGGGTTCACGTCCAGACTCCTGTCTGTCATCAGGTTAAGGCAACAAAAACACGCTGGTTAAGGTTAGGGGAAGGTCAGGGTTTCAATTAAATGTTAATTAAAAAAAATCACTGCTTGTATTAAAATAGACCATGAGCGTTCCCTAAGCCTAACCAAGTGCTGCGAATGCCTGAACAGAACATAAAAAATTAGAATAATGCCGTCTATCACTATGAGTGAATAGCGTAATGTCTATTTTGATGATAAACAAAAATGAAATACATTGTCAGTGGACATTTTACTGATACATTCAACGTCAATGACTGACTTTCAGGGTATGTTAGTTAACAGCATTTCCTCATTATGTTAATAGGAAACATATTTTGGTGCATTATGTTTGCCCTCAAAATGCATGTGCTGTTGCAGAACAGTTGTATATGATCATTTGTTGGTTCTTGTGTACAAATAAGTGTCCAAATTTTATCTTCTGTCACCAGACTGCTGGTGCCAAACATTATGCCAGTCAAATAAAAAAATATATATATATGGAAAAAAAGGAAAGCACTACTGCCGTAACCGTGAGATTTCTCAGCAGCCCTGCAGGCGGCCATTTTGTCACAGCAATAGCCTTAACATTACTATGGACAATTAAATGTCAACTGAAATGTGATGTTTGCAGTAGTCTTACGGTGTACTAAAAGTAAATGAAGAGGGAGCACATAAAAAAGAAATGGTCTGGGCTCAGCCCCCCCACCCTGTCAGCTCCTAGACACACCTCTGCTGCTCACAGTGCCAAGCTCATTTTCAGTGCTTTCAGTATTGAGGTTGCCGTTTCTTTTTAATGCAAGATGGTTGCCCAATCGACATCAGTGAAAATGACCACATCTGAACAAACTGAACAACAAAACTCCACACAGACTGAAAGGCAAATGAAACTTCTTCCTTTGCGTATGTCTCTTTTCATTCCCATATGGTTGTGTCCTTGCCTTGGCTGAGATAGATTAAATGTTTGAAAATAACTGAAAATCAAGGTGGACAAGCCAGTAGTGCACCAGTCAACCTGTCCCTGAAAAGCCCACGCGAGCACTGCGTTCCTGTTGCAAGTCTACCTAACCTCTTTCCCTGCCTGGGTATAATAACTTAGGTCAGCATCCCTTTTTTTGGTTGTGAAGACAAAATAACAGTTTCTCAACTCCTCCAAACTCACAAGCTGTACTCCAGGTATTTATTTATAACTGCTATTCTGAGGGGACTCTCAACAAATGATGAACCCGTCAGCTGTCAACTCCCACATAAAACCTACAGCCTGCAGCTTCTCCTCCTCTTCGCTCACTTTGCATTTAAATGACTGGGTGTCACTGCAAAAGAAGAACAGGCTCAACAGGAAACAATACAGAAGGTTTTTGCTTATTTGTGTCATTTCCCTTCCGGGGACCTGACCTAGCTTAGACCCCTGACTGACCTGGACCTCAGGCAGGCTTGGCAGGTCTCTAAATCAGCCGGGGGCCACCGTGTTCCCACGAGGACACTGTTAACAAAAGTAACCAGAGAGGTATGTAACACACTCTGATAGTCACACACATCTCTCTATTCTAGGAAGCAGGAAGGGCTGCAAGGAATTTTTACGCATTCAGACACACACACATGCACAAATAGCAGAGAATAAACAGTAAATTGATCTTAGATTAGCTGCCAAGCTCCTGCATGTGAGGTAACAGTTAAGTGTGATCTCTCCCGCGATTCTCCTACATGAACCCTCACCCCCTGCATACCAGCACTGCTGGCTTGACACCAGAGAGTGAGGGGGGTGGAGGTTGAGAGAGCATGAGAAATGCAGTAGTTATAGGCACCGTACATGAAGCTTTTCTGTTCAGCAGCCCTGTGCAAAGATTACATCAATAATCCAAAAAGAAGACTCACCAATAGAACTTCCAAATTTATACTCGCTTCGTTGTTTCGTTGGCGTTGAACTGTTTCTCCCTCACACACAGGCAGAGACTGGGAACGTGATTGCTGGAGATACAGTAGTGATGAGCATTTGTAAAGGATTTGTATCTGGACGTGTTACTCTGTAATCACGTTGTTTGTTTGTTTTTTGCCGGGGATGCAGCAGAGGATTGTCCTCTTCTCTGACATCCTCTGCCTGCCAGCAAGAGTTTAGCCACATGAGAGCCGCTCACCCTCCCTCCAAAATACTTCATCACAACATTTGTAGGCTCAGTAAACAAAATCATCTCATCTTACCTCATATCTACCTCGTATCTAATCTCATATCCCCCCCAGTAAATGCTGAAAAAAGGGAATTTGGCTGACAAAATGAGGATACCAGCTGTTTGACATTATTGAATTTCTTCCAGATTTGATGAGGCTGATATTGAAAAGGCTCTGTCCCACTTCTGTGTCCCTGCTTTGAGCCTTTTGGCTGCCTTGATTTCAAATAGTTTTCCTTAAAAGTGGATCTGTCACTCCCCTAACCCAAGTGTGACTTGAGGCCAAGCTCACAGCCAGTGTGGCGGCGTGGCGATCACGTACCGAAATTACACACAATATTATGTTGAAACTAATCCCCCTGTTAACATTGTCTTTGAAACTGTGTCTGATGACAGACTGGCCTCCCCTGCAGTTAATAGGTGTCTGTAAGTTATGACTGGAGGTCAGCAGTGGCAACTGGAAAGTGAAATAAAAACACATGCGATCAGCACATGGGCGCACACGTGGCTTTTTGCCATTCAACTGTGTAATGTGAATTATTCAGTCGAGTGTTATATTATGCACCTTCATTTTAACAGTATGCTCTGCACACTCTGCAGTGATTGAGTTCATGATTTTTCAAGAGCCAAATGAAGACTCCATGCCTGATGGCAAGCCCTGACCTCACCATTTTGGTATGTGGCACTGAAATCCTTTATGTCTCCCTCTCTTGTTATTTACACTTTTTTTTTCTGAACAGCTACACACGACATACTTCAGTAACTCACTCAGCCACTCTGTGGCACGGTGGCATGGTGGTAACGCTGTAGCCTCACAGCTAGAAGGTCCCAGGGGCATGTCCTCCACCATGCCTTCGGTTGGTCAGAAAAAAAACTGTAACCAGAGGAAAAAGGGGGGTTTGCATGTTCTCCCGTGTTCACCTGGGGTATCCTCCATAAAATATATACCCCCACTAAAAACATGCAAGAAGATCACCACCTGACCAATGGTGACGAATGAGAGTTGGGTCCCCGGGCGCCGCGGTCGGCTGGCAGCCCATCGCTCCTGGTCTGCCGCAGAGGAAGGACGGACCAAGGATGGGTTAAATGCGGAGAAGATAATTTCACAGAAGCATGTAGTGTGTTACTCACTGTGTGTTGTGACAATAAAAGAACATTTCTTCTATGCATTAAACATGTCTAATCTATCAGGGTGGTTCAAGGACAGTGATAAAGCAGAGCACATGTTGTTGTGTGTTAGTTTTTTTTGTTTGAGTTTTCTTTTATGCAGCGCAGGTAGTACTGACCGTGGATAGCTACAGAATCTTAGAGACTAAGCACAAAATGGAAAAATTCAATGCAATGTCAAAAACTTACAGAACAACAGCTAAAATAATAAATTAGGACTCCGACTATAAAAGAGGAGGATGTAAGCTGTCATTAAAACGAATGACTGTGGCACTTTTCATGCACATACCTGTCCCTACAGGGCGTTTTGGAGCCATTCACAGATGAGTGAAAATATGCACGTTTGTGGTGTAGTGCACGGCTTTGCTGTAGTTGCACATACTGAAGGGGGGGTGTAGATTAAAGCACCAACTGAAACAACTGAAACCCCACCCTACTCTCCACCAGCTGACTGAGAGTTCTCAGATTGCTCCAGCATGACACAGGCTCCTTATCTCTCACACGCTCATAGGGGACATATTATACAGTACATGATGTGTGAAGGGTTACTATGACAAGCTCAAGGGAAGTTCATAGAGTACAGCGTGTCTTCTGACAGACCTGAATGCAGATTTAATAACTATTGATTTATTCTAATACTGTTCTCTGTTGAGCACACATTGATCCATATGTTCCTTTTCACTCTGTCATCTACACTAGTTACCCTGTCCCCCCAAAACAAGAGCACACTGTTGTTTCTAATGAGCAGTTATGCTGTTTAACCGTATTTTATTGATGCTTACATCACATAGTGGCTTTTATGTTCTGACTCAGCATTTGCATAGGGCAGGGAGGGGACTTGAGGGAGTTGATGCGGGTTGAAGACTGTCCAGCAGAGGTCACAGATGGAGTCATATTACAACATCCTCCAAGCAACATTACAGCCTGAATGAAGTCTCATTTAATCTCCCTGCCCATGATTTCCCTCTCTCCTTCCTCGTCTCCTCTTACTGCCCGAGGTGGGTTACAGTAAATATTACAGCTGTGATTTTAGCACAACATTAATGTAGGGATTGATGCCCTTCTATTATTTAGTGATGTGTCTCTTTGTGCGGTCCAGTGCATTGAGATGGGGGGCTGATGGGGATTCATGGCTTGCCTGACCAGAAAAGAGTAGTTACACAGTCCATTTCTTTTCCGCGCTAATTAGCACGTCAACTGTAAAGGCACCTCCAATGAGCCGTTTAGGGGTGAATAGGTGAGGAGAGGAGAGAAACACGTGCAGAGCCAGTCAAGGAATCTTTTCTGTGCCATCAAACTGTCACTAAAATCTGACCTTTCATCGGCTCAAAAGCAAAGACATTTATTAGCAGCGTGTGTTTGGGGGATGGGGGGGCTGTCGTGTTGTGCTCAGGTCTTAAACCTGTGGCATGGGTGTGGACGAAGTGGTGTTGTGTGTGTGTGTGTGTGTGCTGAGTGGGAAGTGTCAGAGAGACTTTATTCCTCTCAGCGCTGACTGAAGGTCATTCCTTCAGGGAGCCCATCATGAAAAGTTTCATATCATCGCTGAGCCCCAGATGCACACAGTACCTCCTAATTCACACTGCGTCATCCCACGTGTGCTGTTTTTGAATTTATAAGAAGGAGCAATAGAGAGGAGAGGTGGAAAGGGAGATAGCTCCTGCAGCAACCACAGGGGATGCTGATGGATGCTTCGCCATATGGCAGTAGGATATAATTTGAGTTGAAAGTTTCATTTTTTTCCCTTCTACATTTTATTGTGGTTTAAGCTTAAGTATTTCACAAATGCCTTTTTTGTTAATACTGTAGCTGTCAAGGCTTTATCCTGCATCAATAGCTTTTTTTTCCTTTTTACCTCTCAGTTTAAATCAAGAATAGGTTTTCATAATGATGGATGAGTAGAGAATTTTGGCATTAAGACAAGTCTCAGGTGCTGTGGCTGTCATGCCAAAGGTGGAATAGAATCACTTCCCCTCCGGATGAGGAGCAGATGCAGACGGAGCGTCATCAACATTCAAGCAGCGCCCACAGACACACTGCACCTCCATGAATACAGAGTGACTCTCTGTATTGGTTAATGTAAGGTCTTGTTTTCACTCCGTGTTCTCTCACACTCTAAGTTTATTATCTCCAAAATGAAGTCAGATGTGGCACACAGTCGCGGAACAGGGTCAATTTTCCAGGATTTGTGCCGCTGCAAACTCGTGACTCAAAGACAGGGGAAAAAATGAGGGAGATGCTGTCTTCTGTAGAATTCCCACATTCCAGCAGGTCTGCATATTGCCAGAGCATTTTTCTGTTGTAATGCAGCACGAATTATGCCATGAATTATAGGATGTGCTGCGACATACTTGGGCAGAAATAAGGAGACGAATTGTTTCCTACAGCACGAAAAGAAGCACCAGAGGGACAAAGAAGATATAAGAAAGCAGGGCCATTAATTAAAGCTTCACTTGCACACCAACAGCCTGCTTTAGCCCCTCATAGGAAGGTGTGTAATTAGCAAACCTTTACCTCTACCGTTTCGTCTCTTAGCTTCGTCTGTAACAGTGTGGTGAATAATTTACAATATGAAGAGAAAACTGTCTTGAAAAGCAATTTATACAGTAAGTGCAGGAAAAATAGCCATGTGCCCTGTGACATGGCGTGCAGAGTGACTATTGATTATATGTCTTTCGATCTGAATATCCTCCTTTCGCGCTAGGCATCCGCCTGGTGCTCTGCTTTTCACTTAAGCTGATGTGATGCATATTTTGCGTCTTCATCTTTCCTGTGTCCCTCCAGGGATGCATAATGCCTCGCATTGCATAACAGGAGTGTTTCCATTCACAGTACCGCTGCTCCAGGAATAAACATACGCTTAGATGTTCACAATTTTACTCTTATGCATTTGTTAAAGATTTGTTCCACCCCTCTGCAAACCATCGGAAAGCACAAATAGTGAATAGACACATCGGTTTTTGCATGGATTCACTTCACCCCCTCATATTTGTTTTGGGTTCCAGCCACCACACCCTTTGGCAAATGAAATCCTTCCTGTTCATTAGGAGTGTGGATAAGCCTTCATCACATTGTGGTAAAATGTTAGACAGCGTGCTTACGCCAGTGTCTCTAATGGATGTTGTGTTCCAAATGCAGCAGCAGGTCAGATCTTGGTGGGCTGTTCAGTGCTCGGAAAGGCCTTGCAGCAAGGCCACGCGCCCACTCCATGTTTTTTCCAAGTAAAATGAGATAATAAACCATCCTACACACACACATCTGCATGCACACACAGACACACTCACACAGGCACACTAACACATGCACACTTAGTATCACCTTTCTCCCCTAACAGCTCACAGTCAAACCAGCAGCCTGTCTGTTTTTGCACAAGGTCAGACAGACTGACCCTGTGGATAAAACCAGAACAATGCCTCTGATGCCTTCGCTTATTTCCACGGAGAAAAGGCTGCTTTTCACGTCATTTTAGGATGACAATTGTCAGACACTCGTAGTACAGTTGTAAAACGTTTTCCTGCCCCGGCAAACTCAAACATCGTCAGCCAAGGTCACCTCACTGCGTCCCTATGCCTACTCAAAAAATAAATGATGTTGCTGGTGATGTTGTTAGTGGAGGTTATTGTTTTGTTTGTCGTCCTCTCAAATGGTCACACAAGTGCAGAGATGTGGGTGTATGAAGCATATGGACAGCTCTGTTGGGGAACCCTCTGCAGCAGATGCCCCCCATATAAATCCATAGCTGTTACCCCCACAGTGAGATTGAGCTCGGGCTCATTTTGGTACAGCGAGGGGTGACAAGAAGCAGAGAAATGTGCTGAGGGTAGCACTCTGGCTTTCTCTTTTACTTACAGCACACTATAGCTTCCATATAGTGCATTAGGGATTTCCCTGGCCTGGCGGTTTGGTACTCTGCTCCAGGTACTATGCAGGGAACTGGTCGAGTGTCCAACCTGCCTGACATACAAGTCTCTGGCCATGCTCTACCTCTGCTGAGCCAGCATACTCATTAAGCCCTTCAACTAGTGAAACTCAATGGGAGACCGTCCAACCGTCTGCCCGCCTCTGAGGATTTTCAGCATGGCTGCACTGGCAGACCAGTGTGGGATATTTATATGAGGCAAATGTTTGTGTGCCTCTACAGGCCAGGCAGTTTATGTGGAGGAAAAGATGCACTCATAAAAAGACACTGCCTTCACATAAATAGATATTTATTTTCATAACACGTTGATTTTTTTATTGTACTCAGATGCCTCGTAAGATGTCTTCATAAGCACCTTTGATGTCAACAGCAAGCGGCAATATTCACATTTAATTAGTGCCTTGTGGAGGAACGTCTCCCTCTGTTATCAGCTCCGTTTATGTATTTATATCTCATTGTCCTCATTAGAACATCACTGGGATTTTTATGGTCCTTCATCTCTTTAAAGGACTGAGCACACTGCGTTTCTAAGTACTGGTTTTGACAAGGAAAAGATAGAGGTAAGACAGGGCAGCTGCCATCCCTGCAGCCACCCTGCATCCCCGGCAGGAAAGTGTAAAGGAGCTTTGCTCTCCTGTGACAGTGTTTGTCTGTATTTGGACCAGGGCTTTGGTCTTTGGTTATGTGCTTTGTGCTCCACGCTTGGCTTACAGGCCCCATTTTTCTTTGCATAGTCTCCTAGTCTCCATCCACGCTCTCAGTCTCAGACTGACTGGCAAGCGGAGCGTCCTTGCTGTCTGCCTCCAATCATGGGATGACTTTCCCTTTCCTGGTGCTGTCCTACTTGTTCTCAATGCATAATTGAAGTGCCGGTGGGTTCTTAGACTGATTGAAGAGTCTTGTTGGGATGGTACAGATCTAACAGCAGAATTAGTCAGGGATGTCTAATAGCATTTCCTCTGCCATTGTCCTGGCTTTCTTTCTTTTCGTGTCATGTCCTCTAAGGGTAGAGGCTGTTGTCAGGTGTGAAAGAGTGCGGATGTCCCAGCGAAGACAGCAGGGATAGCTGTGGACAGGCAGAGAAAGGCTTGTCTGTCTTTAATCCTTCCTGCCGCGATTGATTTAGAGTCACTTTGCAGTGAAAGGGCCTTTCAACTCTTCTCAGGAGAGAGAGAGCGAGAGAACGGGAGACATGGTAAGCCCTGCATCTTTGATAGGTGCAGCACTGAAGACCCCTGAACAGGGTAATGTAGGTTCCCTCTTCAAAGCGCCCAGTTAAGGCATCCAACCAGAACCACCACAGAATTGCACCATTCTCGATGCTTGGCCAAGCATGTGATGGATGGTTGGGAACTCCTCCACCTCTATGGAAACATATCAGCACAGAAGTGAAAGGACAAATATTTTTAGACGTGTAGACAATGTGTACTTGACCCCATAAAAGCGCGACCGTCCCCAAATTAAAGTGTTCGTAGAAAGCGGCGTGCTGCGTTATCAGTCAGTCTGTCAGTCAGTGTGATTTTCAGGCTAATCTCTCACTTTGTGTGAATCTGCCAGGACTCCTCTGGGTGAATGAAATTTTAACCAGGCAGATATAGCTTTTTAATCTTACGCTCCACATCTGTCCCGGCCCCTTTGAATTCATGCAGTGTTTATTCTGAGCCTGAAAGCACTGTTTCCCTCAGCTGCCGTCGCAGACCCTGTGAATAATTTACTTGTTATACAACTCACATCGGCTGTGCACTATTCGCAAGGGAATGACTAGGATGCTCCCAGGAAGCCTGGGGAGAGAGGGGTGGTGAGTTTTGCTGGAAAGCTGTATGCAGCCTACAGCTTAGCTTGTCTAACATCATCGGGGATAAATATTGTGTAAAGGGAAACACATGGGCCTCACAATGGAGGGGTTAGGGATTCACTTCTTTCTGCTTCACACTTGAGATGTCCAACTTGACAGGTCTGTTTTCATTCCTAAATTCATTTTTTGAAGCAGCTCCACTTGCCCCAGGTGTGTTATCCATCTGGATAATTTGGTTTAACTTGAGAAAATGGTCAAAAGGAATACTCCAGTGAAAACCTGCGTTTTAATATCCTGTAAGCTTGAAAAGCGGTTCTGAAAGGTTTGCAGGTTGTGCTTCAGTCATAAAAAGTAGCAAAATGTTTGTAGAAATTTGAAGGTATTTCTCCACCATAGAAATGTCTCAAAAGAAAGAACAAAGAACTCTTAATAGGAAGTAAATCAGAGAGCGGTTGCTGCTATTGACATATATAATGTCACCGAGTAATTACTTTTAATGTTGGATACAACTTATCTGAGACGGCGCTTTAATGAGAGGAAGGTCAAATTACCTTGTTTCTTTTTCAGCAAACTTTTGCCTAATAATGATAAGTGAAGTAAAAATAAAAGCTTTTTTAAGGCTTGTATAGGTGAGCCACAGAATAAATGTGGAAAATAATATACTGTTCGTCTGCATCACCTCAGCTTTTATTTTGCTTCCGTGTGGCCACCATGGAGGATAAATACAGTAAAAGTACTTACTTATCAGGAGTAAATGCTCAAAAAAATAACCTTTTCTGACAGGCACACACAAACACTCTCTCTGGAGAGTCTACTCGTGAAATGACTCCTTTTTCTCTCCCAGCATGCCTCAAAGAAGACCTTTTCCATTTGCCGGGTAGAAAATACAAATAGCCTGTCTTTACTTTAAGGCTTTTTCTTTCACTCCTGTTTGATGTTTATAGTTGCTTTATAATGTGTGTTGTTCCGTGATTCTGTTCCCCTCTCAAAGTTGGCAGGCCATTTAGTGCGTATATGGTAAAATGAATCACGGGCTTGAGGGGATCTCATGGCGAGAAATGAAAAATCGTCTTTTATCTGAGGTGAATATCCTCTGTCTTCTTTTCAGTGCAAAATCAATGACAGCCAAAGCAGAAGAAAAGAGAAAGTTTTTTTCCCCCAATAAAAGAAATATGGAGTTGCAGTAAAGGGCAGAGGGGATTGTGAAGTGATAAAGTGGCCCCATCCTCAAGCGGTGCAGTCAGGTTGGCATTTCCCCAATTCGAAAGTTTATTGTGCTGTAATGGTAGAAGTGCTTTCTAATTACTTTAACTAAAGGTTAGTTTTCAGTGTGGCATATTTCTGTGTAAAAGACCAATTATTTACTCTCAGCTGGAAGTACGAGGCATCAACACACGCTCTCAATGCGCTCGCAGCCACACACACACACACACATCACTCACTCAGACTTTACAAACTCATTCACAGGAGCATTGAGACTGCGATGAGAGCAGCCACAGAGGACAGCGGTAATTTGACAAAAGCTGTCATTCTTTACGACAACGTGTGAGCGCTCGGAGTGTGAAAAGGTCAACCTCCTCCAGCTTCCACACACACACACACACACACACACACACTGTCCACTCCACTCTCAGACCTTCCTCGAGGGGAGATTGAAGCGGGGCCCTGTGTCGGGTGGCTCCGTGTCACTGCACCAGGTACTGCAGAGACTGATAATTCTTTGAGCCAGCCACTTGGATAAAGGGTCAGCCTCCATTTTCTTCTTCTTCTCTTCCTCTAAACTCAATCTCTCTGTCTCTTTCGCACATCTTACGTGTGCGTCCAATCTTTGTGGCTTTTATGCTCTCTGTCGCTCTTTCACACGTCTAATGGTTGACCTCCTTCACCTCTGCTTCCCCTTTGGAAAATGTCCTCACAGTTGCTTCACACAGTGTTATTGCAATTATTTTCATCCTGAGCTTGTTACAGAGCCACAAACAGTAAGGCCCCATTCATCCAGTCACTTCTCATGTCCTCCAGCTTCCTCCAGCAGAAAGTTAATGTTGCTCTGCTTTGCCGGGCTCCCTGTATCACTTCTTCCTTGACATTTAGACAGTGGACTCAATTCTGTCTTGCCATGGAGGTGCTCTCAAAATACTGCCAACCACATATGAAAGGTCACATATTCTCTCGGCCCACTCTCACTCCTTTTCATTGATTTATTTTTTTTTTTCAGTGACTCCGTGTCAACCACGATTACACCCACCCCGCATCCCTCCCTTCAGCCGAAGTGCTGTTAACTTTCTGAACTCAATCGAGTTTTAACAGCAGTGAGTTTTATATTTCGGACTACAAAGATTATTTTGTTATCACAACTGGAAGCTATGTTGTCAGCTTCAAGTATGAAAGTAACCATCACAGTGATAAACAGGAAGGAAGCATGTGAACGTCAGTGAGACAAAACAGAACATCAACAAAACTGCCGACTTGCTTCGATGGTGTTTTCCAGTAACTAAACCAGAAATACACGGAGTGCTAAAAGATTCAGTCCCTCACTGAAGCTTGTTAAAATTGAAATAGTTGTGGACCTGGCAAGCTGCCACACATCACCCCCAGTTGTTTAATGATGTGTCCAGGCCTTGAAAAGTTGCATCCATGAATCGTGAAAGCTGCGTAATAGCATGCTCTGGGCTATCTGCACAGATAATTGGGTCAACTTGCACAGATAGGGACCCCAACAACAAATAATCTTGTGTAAACAGTGGTGAGGTTAGTAGTACTGTTGCACATTTGTGTTAAGTGACTAGCAAATTATATACCGTGTAAAGCGCGAGCGCTGGTCTTAGATCAGAAGTCATTGCATCAGCCGATGTATTGATTTCCATCACGTCATTCAGACCACGAGTGAGTCGAAACATAATTGCATAAACTGTTTTTTTGTATTTCCATGTCCCTAGAACATATGGTAATAGGCCAGTTTATTCCTCCAAACCAAACATTAATCATAACCCTGCAGCATCTACCATTTTGATTGATGTAATAATAATGACTGCCTGAACGGCGATCCTTCTCCGTGACTGTTTACAAGCCTCTCCAGCATTGGGAATTCCGTAATCCTTCCCCCTCTGATGGGATATCACAACATGACCATCCAACAATTAAAAGTAGATAAGGAGCTCAGCAGAGAGGCTCGAGGTCAAGCTTAGATGCACACATTAAGGTCAGATAACCGAAGAGATCAGAGCTTATACGGGAGGTATTTCCTGAGGCTCTGACACAGAGGCCTGACGACAGCGTGTTGTTATTGTAGTAGTAGTAGTGGTAGTAGAAGTGGGCCAGAGATTAGACCATGCTCCTGGTAGGCTCAGATCAGACAGATTGAGCAGGGGGCTGGGTGGTTTCACAGTCACTTAAGAGAGCGACACACTCGGACAAGCTCCCTTCACTGGGCATTAAACACAATTAAGTCAAGGCGCTGTATCCCTCCCCACCTGGACTCTTAATGCTCTCGGTGCTCCCCTCACTCGCTGTAAATCCGCTCCATCTCTCCGGCGCCTTACACTTACTATTCCCCTCCTGCTGCCTCGAACCCTTCCTCACGCTCTATCTAATCTGGCCTTCTGAAGAGTGTCAGCTGTGATTTTGTGTATTAGCCGCTCTGCATAGGGACATGACCTTAAGCAGCATTTTCAATTGATGTTTCATTCTTTAAGATTCTGCTTTAATCGGGGGAGCACAAAGGGCTGGCGGGTGCCTCCCAGCAAATACCTCGCCTCTGAATTATTTAGACGATAGATGATTGAAAGACTTTCGAGCACAGCTGCATCGCGTTCATTCTGGCTGAGGAATCCGGCGCGACTTCACTGTCATCCACTAAACAAGTGTCCTTCAGTCAGTCTGCTGGGCGGACTCCTCCCCGACGCCTTCGACCTTGAAGCAACACCCAGCAACTCCAATCTTTCACGCAATCACATTCGAGGCAGTGCTGGCATTTTAACGCTCTTAAACATGGATTTTATTTGTCTCTGACATACAGGCATGATTCTTTTTCTCTCAGTGTCCTCATTTTTAATTGCATCCAGTCGTTTCATAGTCGTCAGGAGAGCGCTTGTATCATTCATCCACACTGAAGTACTCTCATTTTTGGACTTGAGCCTCCACAGGGTTAAACCTCAAAGGCCACAGGTTAATAAGGACGCTAGAGAGGGGGTTGCTTGAACTCAGTTTATGTATCTACAGATCCTGTAGGACTCATTAGACCTGAGGCATCTCTCACCACCTCATCAGGCTTGCATTTGAAACCCCAAAGTTTCTCCTACCCATCATCACCTAACATCTCAGAGAGCCACTTCTGAGTTTGGTGCACTTGTAATGTCTGTTTGCCTGCGGTGCGGCATAGCTGATCAGCAGACCTGTGCCATTAGTCAAACTGAAGTCACACAGTGTTTGCTTTGCTGTGAAAGTGCTGCAGCACATTTGAAGGTTTATTATCAGTTGTGCTATTTGTCAGTTAAACTCTGTCAGACCAAGACAATTAGCGCTGTGTGTGGTGCATTGCTTTATTCTGAGAGGAAAAAAAAAAGGAAACATTTGATTTATCTGTCATTCCTACCTGATGATGACTGTGTGTGTACTGTTTATATGAATGTGTGGCTCAGTGTGTGTTTGTTTGCATGCACAGCGGGTTTGTTGCTGACAGGCATTAAAGTGTTCCGGAGCAACGGTGTGAAGATGAGAAAGGAGGAGGGGAGTAATGTGAACAGAAGGGTAGAAAGGGCGCCGGTGTGATGATTTACCATGGCGCCTTTCCATATTTTATCTCATTTGGGATTTTTTTTTTAACCCAGGCAAGATTGCCTTGGGTATTTCATTCTATTAGGTGTAGGCGAAAATGTCACCACTTATGTCCTAGCCTATATTTCAGCGGGTGGGGGGGCATGTTGCATGGCTCTTATGGCTCTGATAGATGGACCAACACATCAGCAGGTGGGAGACTCCACTTAACCAATCACAGCCCCCCCATAAACTGTTTCTTGCATTAACAGACTCACATTACGGACCTCACACACATCCGCGGGGGCCTTGCAGGGTAGCAGAGAGGAATTAGGAAATTGCTCCCTCTAGGTGAAGTTCAGGTCTACTGCAGGTAGTTTTGGAAAGCTGGGAAGTTTTCATTTTAGGAGATGGCAGTAATTACATCTCTGTTTGTTCTGGATTTAACGTAATCAGCTCAAATGTGCAAAACCAGCGCGGCCCAAGTCCAATTTTTTTGCTCTAATCTCTAGCAGAGCTGTTATTGGCTTATTATAGTCGTAATTGGGGTAAACTCTCTTGTCAGTGTTTGGTGATGGATGAGTATGCGGGCAATTCCCCGGGCTGCCAGAGGGAAATTGAGCCTGTTGCATGGGGCTGTGTGCGCTGGGATTTGTGTTCATTTAGAGCTAACCTTACTCCGTAGATTACTATATCTTGTTCAGAGGGTCCGCCATTATGAGCAATAGCTGCCAGGGGAGAATGCATTTGGTTGTTGATCATTTCTGTAGCCAGCCCTTCACAGGCAGTGACTTTATTTGCTGTTTGTTTTCTCACCTTGTCATCTGTCTCACCTTTTGCATTGCAGTTATGCGGCTGCGGGCTGCTCGGCGTGGGCATCTGGCTGTCTGTGTCTCAGGGCAGCTTTGCCACCTTCTCTCCCTCATTCCCCTCACTGTCAGCCGCCAACATGGTCATCGCCATCGGCGCCATCGTCATGGTAACGGGCTTTCTTGGTTGCCTGGGTGCCATCAAGGAGAACAAGTGCCTGCTTCTGAGTGTGAGTTATGTTTTAATACCTATACGATGCGTCACTATGAATAGGGCATACTGTATATAGACAGCTGTCCAAGCAACTCCTCTCTTACTCCTTCTCTCCTCCGTTGGACATTTTTCCTCCTAACATTCCCCCACATCACCCATGCAAATATTGACAGAACTGTCTTCTGGAGACAGCCTCTCAACATATGTTTATACACCTACGCACACTAGTCACAGGCCAGCAACAACCCAGCAGCATATTTGTATTTATCTTCCAGCCGGAACGTCAGTAGAGGTAGACGACTGACAGGAGGAGCTCAGTCTGCATTGTTTCAGACCTCAGGGGTTCACAAAGGAAAATAAGAGCTGAGCAGTGGGATTCTCCCTTTCTGCAAATTAACACCAACGCATTCATGTCATTTCCATGGCTTTGGTCACAATCCATTGACAGAGCTGTCAGTCAGAGGCCTTTTGTGTCACCATCATGGTTGAGCTACTGTATGTACATGGCACACTAAAGGATATTTTTGTCCTCGATAGTTGAGAATGTTCTATTATTCATTACAAAGACTCCTCTGTCTTGACTGTTTGCCCAAAGTTGTGCAAGTGTTTTATCTTAGGCGCAAGTTAATTATAAAAGTTCACCCAGTGGAATGAGGTTTGCGTCGATCAGAGCTGCAAAAAAAAAAAAACTTTCATGTATAGAAACTTTAAATGAGAAGTGGAGTTGGGGCTCTGGGTACTTAACATCACAAACAGCTCAATCCCTTGAAGCTCTTGCATCAGTCAAAAGCCCCACCAAATCCTCAGTGTTTGACATGGCTTCCTTCACCTGCCTAACAACTGTGAAGCAGAGAGAAGCCGAGAGCGGAGAGCAGGGAGGGGGAGGTGAAGGAGGTGAGGAAGACAGCTGGAATGAGAAAAGAGACCGACTTGATGAAAAATCTACAAGTTCTGACATTTCTCATTAAGTCTCTTGCTGCTTCTGTGTGAAGCAGCGCTTCATATTTGGCCACGATTATTCTGTTAGTGCAGAGGTGTCTGCTAGGTGTTGTTGTTTTTTTCTTGGTCTGTCTGTCCAGCTCTGTACACCCAGGGGTGGGGGCTGGAGGGGGTGCGGGGGATGCGGGATGCGGAAACATCAGAGTGGGTTTAGATCTCCCTGAGCAAACAGATCTGAGCGTCTACCTCGACATGTTATGTCTGAAGTTACTCTGCGGACAATTCTCTCTGGATTAGAAATATTCAAAGACCAGACATCCTTTGCAGTAATCAGCCTCTCTTTTTTTTTGCTGCCAAAAATTGTTTACTGAGATAAATAAAAAAAAACAAAGTGGGAGAGAAAACGCTGAAATATCCATCTGAGACGTCAACGCTTTAAAACCTTGAAAGTGTGAACTGCTAGCAAATGAGAACATGCGCCCACAAAGCTGTGCATGCATGTGAGTACGTACACACACATTCTCACACAAAGCCATCAGCGCACCACCAATTTAGTGTACAGAAGGTGTTCATTTAACTTTCAGCACCAGGAAAATGTGACAAACCGACTGTGAAGGCACGAAACCAGCAGCTCAGGTGCCCAAGCAACAACAAGCGCTCTGAACTTTTTCATTTGGGCCTTGACACAAATAATAGCCTACCCCCTTCCTCCCAAATGAGTTTGGAATTAATGGGGCTTTCTAAAATCTAGGTTTGCGTGCCTGTTCCCATGCTGTGCAAAAGAGCTTGGTAAATATTAGGCTGAGTCAAATAGAGAAAGGAGAATAGTAGATTAGATGCAAGGCTGTGTTGGAAATTAATCTAGGGAGGTATTAAATCTTCTTCCCCTCTTTTCACACGTTCACAACAACCCCATCCCATGGATTCTCCTTTTTTCCTCCCTTTGTCACTCCCACCTCCTCCTTCATCTTTCCCTTTCTGTCTCTCCTCATCCCATTTGGGTGTTTTTGAGTGCGTGTTGCTTTATTTTATTATTGAGAAATCTGGGTTGCTGTGTATTCTGCTCACACGCAGAGATCATGTGCTGTAACCTTGATGGAATAGCTCAACATTTAGCAAAATATGCTCATTTGCTCTCTCGCTGGGAGAAAATCAATACCCCTCTCATGTCTGAAGCCAAATATGAAGCCACTGCCGGCAGCCAGTTAGCTCAGTTTAGCACAGAAACTGGAAACAGGCGGAAACAGCTAGCACGCCACAGTCCAAAGGCAAAACATTCTGCCCATCAGGACCTCAAAAGCTCATTAGTAGCACGTCATGTCTTGTTTAGTTTAGTGGATGGTCTTGGATGGGTGATGTGACTTCCTGCAGCCACTGAGGTTGACCCCCCCCCCCCCCCTAAAACTACAACATTTCCTTTGTCCACTCTGCCTTTTACACAGATTAAACAAACAAGATATAATGTCTCAATTAGTGAGCTTTGGAGGTGTTGTAGGTGGATTGTGTTGTTTTTCATTCAGATAGAATCTGACTAGCTGTTTCCCTGTTTCCAGTCTTAATGCTAAGCTCCGCTGCTAGCTGTAGTTTCATATTTACCTGAGTTTTTTCTCATTAACTCTCAGCAAGAGAGCGAAATTAGCACATTTTCACAAAATGTCAAACTATTCCTTTTACCTAGAGCGACTGATCATGTTTCCATGCACAGATACAGAAGGAGCCACACACCCACACATTTCATTTGAGGGCAGAGCATTAATCAAAAGCACTGCAAATCACAGATGCAGAGCTTATTATAAAAAGTATAAAAACTGTCATGTATGTAATCTACAGTCATGTAATAGCTCTTTCTCCTCAGAGGCACAAATGACTGCAACAGAGGCCTACTCTCTCAGATTTATATTCAATATGTTTTTACTCGTATGACAGGGCAGATTTACAATACTGCCAAAGCAATTGTTAAGACAAGGCTCTCCCACCTCTCTCTGACAGTTCTTCATTGTCCTGCTGATTATTCTCCTGGCAGAGCTGATATTACTCATCCTGTTCTTCGTGTACTCAGATAAGGTAAGTTCATTTTCTTTCCCATGTTGTGTCTGAATTTTAAAGCAAATGTCTGTTATTGTTCCAGTTAAGTCCGGGGTGTTTTCTCCCAACACTTCGCCACATCTTATCCGTAGTGTGTGCACACAGTTCCAAGGCTGTGAGTCATACATTACAGTTTGAGCCTTGGCAAGCTCAAGTCTTGTACACCACACACACACACACACACACACACAGAGGTGCACACACAGCTGTACAAAGCAGTAAAAAGTGTCAGTGTGATAAACACATTTATGTTTCAGTTGTGTCTGTTTGCTCTTTTTATATTTGGGTGTTTCTCAGACAGGATGTTGAATGTCTTCATTCTGCCATTAACCCAGCAGTCAAAGGTTAGGCCACGAAATGCAGCCCAGTGCCCACCAGTTGGCTCCCTATAATTGGTCCCAAGCATATTTCCCATGACCCCTGCATGGCCTCAAGTCAGGTGTGTCTGCGTGGTGACAACAGATGATGCTAAGTCAAACTCTGAAGGTTATCGACATCCACAAACAAACTGGATTTTTCTTCATGTTTAATTAAATCACCCACAAATGCTTCATGCTGAAGATCAGAAATGTCTTGTGCAGGACAAGCAATGAAGACTTCTGTCCGTTTTCAAGGACACGTTGTTGATAGATCCATCTATTTATATATTCAAAGTCTCTATGTCGCCTGGCCCTCCGGACGCCAGCTAATTCTCCCTCTTTGTTCTGAGGTTATTGCTCAAACTTAGTCTCTCAGGCAGATAAAGGAATTCATTTAGCAGCCAATCCATTCACAGATTTGGATCAGGTCTCGGAGGCACACCCTGTCAGGAGTAAATATGTCTGCTGCCTTATCTCCAAAATATTACCGGCTTAACTTTGGAAAAAAAGAAGAAAAAAAAAAAGCTCCAAGCCCTGATCCCTCCAGTGGAATTTTAATAGAGAGCCTCTTGACTACACAGCAGTGCCTTCCCATCACCTGTGAAGTCAGGAAGATATAGCCAAGTAGGGCTGAGGATTTCTTAAATGTGAAATCAAATGAGTCTGCATTAGTGAGGGATAGGGCATTAGTCGGGAGAACGGTCTCATTCACGCAAGTTCCAGTGAATAGTAGCCATATTTTATGTTTCTCCCATCTTGCCAAATTACGGTGTGTTTATCCTGCCTTAGACCTAATGGGATATGAAACCATGATCGTGCTGATTGCTACCAAATATATTTCCCTTTATTGGTCTTCAAATGTCATTGGAAAGCAAGGCCATCACAGCAAATTATATGTTATTGGAGATGGCCTTTTCACACTGCCTCCAAATGAGGAAATTGTGTAATGCTATTACTCAGATGGCATTTTAAATGAATGAAAGTTAAATAATGTCAGGTTTGGATGAAGGACATTCGGTGTCCATCACTCAAGGTCTTAAGATGCTGCTCTGTTTTCTCTCTCCTCTTGGCCTGCATCTCTTCAGTGAAATCTCGTATGCTGTGTCAGGCTCTCCTCATCCTCTGCTACAGGCTGTGATCAGAGGAATCACTAATTCACTTCTCCTATTTGATCTTCTAATCACAAGGCATTTATTAACAAGTCTGGAAGACATACAGTAGTTGGCAGCTTTTAAATGTGTATCGACAGAGGCTTGCAAAACAGATATTTTAGTCTTTCAAATAGGTCATCTTTAAGTCATGAGTGATGGCTCTGCGGACTGTGATCCTTCTGAGTGACAAGCTCTCAACGAGATGTGGGGAAGAAATGAACGCATGGTATCTGGTTTTGCTGGAGGAGTACACCTTGTCACTGCTTTCATTTAGTCACCCCCTTACTTCTGCATCTACAATTTAGTCCTTCTTAAGAGGTACTGCCCTTTCTTCCCTACAGAGAGTTTCTCTCTCTCTTCTTCCTCACCCCAGCAGACTTGCCTCCAGGTATGGCTTGTATATGTGGAGGTTAGGTACCCCCTTTTTCCCTCCACAGCCCAATGGCATTAAGATCTCTGAGCTCTCTGATTAAATGCCATGTAGAGGCCATAGTATAATAAAGGCTGGCCCTGCAGTTAGCAACCAGCTGACTACAGCAGATGGCTGGGCCACAAACCAGATTACAGCCATCCGTCTTTAACGCTGTGACCTCATTGTGCCTCTGTCAACCCAACACGCCGAGCCGAACACCAGTGAAGGTTTATTAGCTCCAAGTGAGGAAGCAGAACCTGACAAGCAGAGAAGGAAAGCGCCAAAGCATGTGTGTGTGTGGTGTTGGGGGGTGGGGGCTAATGGAGGGAAAACAGGTGGACACAGGTGAGAGAAAAGGGAGGTGAGAAGTCTAAGAAAGATATGATAGATGAGAATATATAAGTTAGAGAAGGGGTGAATATCTTTGACAGGGAAGTTGTTAGAGGAGAGAGGGAGCAGTATGTAAAAATAGTCTAAAGTGAGGATGAAGAGAGCACATACGTGACAAAAGTGAGGTGAGGTGTCTCTGTGAAGTTGGAATGTGGAGAGAGGCGGTGATGTCATGGAGGAGGAAAGTTTATCACATGAAAGACTAGTTCAGGGGCCAGGTAAGACATCCCTGATTTATATTATTAACAACCCAACAAACCAGCAGACACCTCCAGTCACGGGTTGCATTTGTTTACAGGCATAATTCTGTTCAATCTCTGGCCATGCTTTCGTTTTTCCAGACCAATTACAGAGGTCTTCCCCTCACTCCGCTGAGTGGCCTGGCCTCAGGCTACCCAGCACAGGCTTGCAGAACAAACTAGGGAATTAAGTTTCCTGTTTAATGATGTGCTGTTGGGGACCCCTGGCTGTAATGCTGTTTCTCCCCTCATCATTCATTACACTTTCTGGGCAGTTAGCTAACGCACTTGTCAGGAAAATATTGCTAGCTTCGGTCCTTTGGAGCCAGAGTGCCCTGACAGTATACATGTGGCCAGGAATGATTGTGAAACAGTGTAAGAGCGCTGAACGCGGTTGAAACAGGTACGTTCATGTGAGTGTAATAAGGAAGATGCTCTGGGCTGACATGAATTTGTCCTTGTGTGTACAGCTAATGATGGAATATGTGCAACTGTCACTTTAGTGTTTGGTTATGAGGTAACACTCTTTCAATACTTTTGAACAGCCAACTGGAGATGAGCCAACAGAGACTCTGTGATCTGACAGTACAGAAAAAGACTTCCTGTCTTTCACTTGAAGAAACAGTAAAATATGTGAAAACCTGTTCTGAAGTGTGTAGCTGTTTAAGACCTCATAAAGAACGAGTCCCGTTTAAAGACTGAAGACGAGACGAGAGGCGGGAGAGCAGCTGAGTAAAACAGGGAATACAAGTTTGAAGAATCGTCCTACAAAGTGGAGATTTGTTCCATTTAGAGTCCTCTCCTTTATAGTGTAGACCCGCAGGATAGGTGTACATCTCCAGTTTTACCACTGGCATCATTCTGAAGGGTGCTTTAATGGAAAATGGCAAACTACATTTCTCAAAAGTATAGCACCTTAAGCTTTCCACTTATCATAAAAACTCAGCCAAAACTAAAATAATGTGACCTATATGTAACCACGTTGTTGTCAAGGCAAATCTGCAGCCATGGCACAAATTAGAGTTGGGCGCTATCCAAATTTTGATACCGTAAAACCTTTCCCACATTTTCCCGGGGTATACGGTATTACCGTGACTAATTAAAAATCACTTTGCAGGGCAGCATGACATGCGCGCAGTTCAGACGGTCAATGTTCACGCTAAGAAGCACCAATCCTAACTTGTAGCATATCAGAATGACAGGGAGAAACTCAGCTAAAAGTCTCTACCGAGCACTGCCACCCAAACGAAACATAATTCAAATTAAATGCGCATGTAACGAAAACACGAAAATAGCGCACGTCAAAGGTACTGCATCTGCTGATTTCACCACTTCAAACAAACCAAAAAAGCCCGGTATCATATGAAAGCAGAGAGTCTGATGATCAGGAAGATGTCTGCCTCCTCACTGTGCGACGAAAACTCGGTGAGCTAGCAACCAAAGAGTCGCAGAAAAAACCTTGCTAAATCTAAAGTATGTCTTAACCTTGCTGTTTTGTGGTCAAAAGTTATATTCCAGCCCGAAAAAAACACTGCTAATGTCTCCTCCTGTGACTCTGTGTTAGTTTGAGACCAATCACGAAGGTCCTGGTTGTTTACATAAAGAGGAGGGGTTTCTAGAGTGGAGGGAGCGCTCTTCATGCAATAACCTATCTCTGGGCTTACTTCCTTCTGGATCGTCATTGGTGTTTCCATGGTGAATGTGGGCGGGTCGCTGAGCTATTGACTGTAACCACGCAGTTAGTTTCAGCGCTCTGTCTCATGAATGAGCAGAGCGCTCACAGAGGACTCTGCTGAGCAGCCCGAAGTCTTATTTTACTGTTTTATTTGCATTTCATCCTTTTATGAGAGCTAAGAACAACAGCAAGCAGAAAAAAGCCTGAAAAAGTGTTTTCAACAGAGGAGTTTCTCCGTATGCTTGGACGAGATAACGGTACTCTGCCTAAATGAGCGCCTGGACATACCTGTGTTAAAACATCTGTAAAACTGCTCAGGTTCATTTTTTATCATGTATTTTTACACAGTCACCTTTTTCTCGAGTGAAAATTCAACCAGATACATTGAACGGTGTGGACTTCATTTTTGTTATGATGATGGTACAATTATGTTAGGCCCCTATAGACCTATATGCGCCGCATTTTTTTTTTTTTTTTTTTGTTATGACAGTAATGAAACTGATACCGTTGCTATTTACCGCCCAACCCTAGTACAAATAAACCATAAACGTGTGATTTCTCAAGAAACATCATTGGAATCAGTGTAGCATTTAGCAGCTAAATAGCCAGATATCTGTCTTCAGAGTTGTTGGAGACCAAAGCGGGCCTAAACAGATATTGGACTTATGAGTCCACATGGACAGAAACAGGACTCCACATGAATGTTGCTCTTCATCTGCTGGATGTAACAGGCAACTGCTTGCTAACACGTTATCATTTGAACCTAAATGGTGATAGCATGTTGGGGCTTTGATCACTGCCTGTGTCGGCTGCCCAAAGTGGCTAAGAAAGGAAATAATACAGGCTTGAGTTAAGCGATCTTTCAGTGAGAGGTTAACATTCGCTTTGACCAGTGTCTCGGTTCTCCTTCTGTTATGCATGCATCCAAGCTGTGTTCTCCTGCCAGCGCGCAGCTACATTTTTACATCCTGTATGTATCATTTGTCTTACTTCACAGATGGGTTGTTTTTTTCGTTTAGTTGGCTTCTTTCTCAGAGTGGTAATATGTTCAGTAAACCACCTGCGTAGTCTCTGGGTTTTATTTATTTATTTGTTTGATTTTAGTGAAATTGTGCTACAGAGACTGTGATTCATTTGGAATTAAACGCTGTAGCATTGTTTGAAGATTATAATCGCTCAAAGTGATGAATAGCAGCTGTGAATAAAACTCCAACACCAATGCACTAATTGCTCCTCTATACACCCATCACACCACCTACTGTAAATAAAGCAATAAGCAAGGCTTTCTTGTGTTTTGCGAGGAATTTAAACTGCCTCTGAGACAGCACTTGTTAGGCACTTGTCCTCAGAGGCAAAACTAATGAGAAAGAAATACAAAGGGAATCGACACTAGAGTACACTTTGTCATGTGCGTGGCACATGATGTGACCTTTGCTGTCTGAACAGGAAAATTGGATTTGTGGCTCATATTCAACATTGAAACAGCAACGGAAAGATCTTCCACATTTTCGAAAACTGGAGCAGACAGCTCGGTCATGGCTGTGTACTCTGATAATGAGTTAGCAGTGTGGCTCACTGTCTGCACAGTGACAAGTCCCTGTGTACCTGGTCCCCAGAGTGTTTACATGTCACCAGATCTGGGCCCCGATTTTGACAGTGGGGAGTCCTTGCACTGAAACAATTAATGTCTCTGTGTTGAATCAGATAAAACCAAAGAAATGCGCTTGTGAGACACTGGTGAAGTTGAGAAGAGAGAGAGAAAAGTAAATAAAGAGTGGCTTTAATATTTTACCATTTGGTCGCTTCAGCAGTGGTCGGATGAATCGCGTTATTCCTGATCATTACAGCGTCTCAAGTGCCCGATAGCTGTTGATCCGACAGCCACTCTGTTCTCTGCTTTTGCGCACAGTGACAGAAAACCCACAGCGATTTGGATAGAAAGCCTGTTCCTTCCTCCACTCTGTCAACTGGAATATCTCCACATCTCCCTCTGTTTTCTCCCTTTCTGTCACTCTTGTGTGTTCACCTGGCTGGCCGCTAGCTGAACCCTTAAAATTTCTGTGATAAATGTGCTGTCCTATATTGCTGAGCATGGACTCCGTCAGCCCAGAGGAAACTACAAGCTTATCTATCTAATGAGAAGTATGAGCGGTGTCTCAGGGTTTCGTCAATATGCCGCACTTGAGGTACTGCAGTGATGGCCTGTGGCAACATTCAGAGAAATCTTACCAGGAGTTAGATGCCCCGAAGAGTAATGTTGGACTTTTATTTACGAACACTTTCCGGTACCAGCAACATCAGAAAAAAAATAGGCTAATGCAACAAAGATGTATTGGTATCTGCTCCGTTGCGAGGAGAAAATGGGGCAGAGTGTTGCGTGATCAAATCCCTGTTTGTTCTGCAGTCATTTGTCTGTCTCTCGTTAGTGTTAAATCTGGATCATTAAGTTTCATTTCAGGCTGTAACAAAGACTTCCACACATGAAATGAGAGATGTGCAGAGACTTATCGAAGACTCAGAAGATGATTTTATTGTAGTAGGGGGCCCCCTTCGACTCTCTAGTGACTGTGTTAGTGCAAGGAGTCAGTAATGAGCAAGCAGCATCACACATAGCCTAGATGGAGAGGAAAAGATAGAGGATAGAAACAAAGTACGAGGCAGAGATTGATGATGCTGCTCTTCATCTCATTTTCTTGCACAAGGACAAATATGGTCGGGCCCGCAGCCCGGGGTGCAGTACACAGATTCGCTCCTCTGCATCAGCAAAGTTACAGAACGGAAAAGAAGAACGGGATTTGAAATGATACTAATCTTATTTCAAAGGTTTTTTTGAGAATGTTTTAAATGGGTTTTGCATAATTAATAATTACTAAAGCATTTTATTGCCAGGGAAACTTTAATTAATCAGGGAAAAATGTGTTTCACTCTATGTTTAATTCAGCAAATAGTTTTCTCGTGCCTCGCAGCTCAGAAAACAAGGGTTTGGGGGTTTTTTCTTCCCACCAATAAACTGCTGAACCACTTAATTGAAAGCTTAATCTAGTTTTCTGTATGATCAAAGGGAGCTTTGGTCTGTCTCTCATACACAGTTCAGTGCTCGATGTCAAGTGACATTAAATTTGTATCTCTTTTATAAAGCGGGCTGACATGATCTACCTGGCTGCTCCAGTTTTCTTCCTTCTATTGTTTTCTGTAAGTGAGGGATTTATTGAGCCAAACAGCATCTAGCTGAACACAGTCCTGAGCTTGTTGTGTCAGGCGGAGACAGACCTGATGCCCCTTCTCTTATTCTATGCAGATTTTTTTTTTTTTTCAAGCACAGTCTGAAGCCTTAAGCTCTAACTATTAAAGGGAGTGCCTTCCTTCCTTCTGTTGTGATATAACTTGTATTGCCTGTGAAGATGTACAGCATGGCCCTGGCAGTGCGTGTCATTTTTCCAGTAATAATTACCCCTTATCTGAAGCGCCTCTCAATCTGTCCTGGCAGTTAGCAGATCCCCACAGGCAAAGCAAACTGCAGGAGAACTAAAGCTCTGATTTTGTATTTCATTAACCCATCCAATGAGATATTAATCTCCATCAGACATGGCACAACCCTGAGCACATTGTTGGAGTTCAGTCAAGAGGAAAATGATTTGCTAGCTCTGCTCAAGGGCATGTTGAAGCCGTGTGTGAGGAGCAAAGGGACACATGATGTGATGTGTGTCATCTGCAGAAGATCTGCAGCCGTCATGCAAAAGTCACTGTAGCGGAGTTATTTTTAGATGACAAGAGGAAGCGTTACCTGTAACCTGTCATTCTAATTGTTACCCTCACATGTCTGTGCACTATTTTCATCAAGAGCACAATAATGTGAATGCAGCCTCAAGAACTCACATAGCTAATGCTATAACTCAACTGACAGGTCTTGCTCAACCAACCCCTGCAAACCAAGGTCTCTAACCAAGGCTGGGGTTGTCTCTTTATCTCCAGGTGAGTGAGAATGCCAAGCAGGATCTGAAGGACGGGCTGGCTCTCTACAACTCAGAAAATAACATAGGCCTGCGAAATGCCTGGAACATCATCCAGGCAGAGGTAGGGAGATCTCGCTCCACGCATTACATCAAATATCAGAAACATGAATTTGAACATTCGCTCACACTAGAAGTGGCACATAAATGCAAAGTGTAAGTGAAATATTCCAGCTAATGTATTTCCTGGCTTGTAGCTGTGGCATTAATGCAACATTAAAAGTCAAAAGTGGCTGTTGAAGTACACTTCATTTCATTATGGCAGTCCTCTATAGCAAAGGGACTAATTACAATACTTTTACATTAAAGTTAGTTTGAGGTCTCTCTGGAGTGACAAGCATGAGTAACTCTTGTATCTGATGTGTGTGGCATTCACAGTGGAAGTGCTGCGGAGTGATAGCATACAGCGATTGGCATGAGGCCCTGAAGGAGAAGGTCGTTCCTGACCGCTGCTGCCAGGAGCACTACCAGAACTGTGGCCGTAACTCCACCAACATGTTCTGGAACCGGGTGAGTTCGCCTGTTTTTTGTTATAAATACACCATATGAAATAACCACGGGAGGATTACTGAGCCAAAGCTTCCGTTTGATGTGATGATTAACATTTGTCGTTGGAAAGTCGATTAAAGAGCTACAAAGAGGCTCAGAACAAACACAAAGGGATGAAAAATGACCACAAAAAGATGCGAAACAACCTCAGAGACACAAAAGTATGATAAAGAGAAACAAACCACAAGGAGATGCAAAGTGACCACAAAGAGACACAAAAGTGCTACATAGACAAATAAAAAGATTATAAAGAGATTCAAACCGCTAAAGAGTGATAGGAAAATGACCACAAAGAGATATGAAACGATGCAAAACAACAACAAAGACTTGTCGTGTGTTGTTCTTTTTTACTCTTCTCTTGCTTCCTCTGACATGTTTATGCCCACTGTCTCAAAATCTGTCCATGGATACAACACTGGTGGGATCATCCATGTCTTGTCATTTCATATCAGCTTGTTGTGTTTGAATATATGTGGTTTTAAAAGAGAATTATTTAGATTCAGGATGACTGATGTACAGGATTCACAGGGGACAAAAACATCAGAAATGTTATCTTCGGTCCATCTGTTCAGTAGTTGATTTTACCCTCTTCTGTGTGTGTATTTAAAAGTTGCGTTACAGTTTTCACACTCTTAACGCTGAATTCTGATCACGCTGGATTTATTTCCATTATGCATGAGACAACAGCCCTGTTCTCAAAAACCTTGCAGCACAATGTTCACCAATCTCCCCCCATTACAAGTCTAATCTGCTATTGGTCTGGCATGTGGTTTGTTAGCAGGTCCAAAGTAGGGGATTAAAAGCTGTAATATAATTGCCAAAATGAGAATAGGCAGACATTGAGCTGGTCCACTGGGAAAGCACAGCACTAAAAACTTGCGCGTAATCCTGCCTAGAGGAGATGACCACACACTGTAGAGTAACAGAAGTCTTACATGCTGCCTCAGCATCCGCACTCAATAAGGGACACCACTTTGCATCTGAAACCGCCATTAAGCCCTTCACCCCGTCCCTCTGCCCATGAGTGAACTCTGAATGAACCCAAGTTGGAATACATTTGAGTTAGTGCAAACATCTGTCCATATGGCCAATAAGTCTGCATATGAAAGTCATCGCTCATTGGTAATTCATTTATTTTAACACCTCACTTGGTAGTACATTTGTCCAAGGGTATGGAAGAGAGATGCATTTTTTTTCTGGGACAGTGTGCATTGGATGGTGACATGATTCCCCTGCCATGCTAGAAATGGACATTCTCTAGTGCAGGGGTGGAGAACCTTTCCTATCAAGGGCCATTTCAATTGTCAAAATGTCCTTCGAGGGCCATACTCAGTGGTGCCCGCAGAAATTTCTCATAGGGATGGGACACACTCACTAGTGACTTGGGAGCACCTGAGAAGGTTATTATGCACATGTCAGCCTTGAGTGGAGCGAGAGTCAGTTTTGAACGAGCTGCTCTCAGGACTAAGTTGTTGCTTTCCACATTTCCAAGACAGGTTTTCCTCCATCTCTATGAATTATTCCAAACAAACTGACACTTCGAAACAGTTTTACTTTGTCTGCTGCTATCAGCTCCACAGCAGCAACAAGGCTCTCCCTCACAACTTCTCCTTCTGAATGAGGTTTCAGCCTCTTAGCTATGAGCTCGCTCACCACAGAACCTGCCTGTATAACACTGTCTCTGTCAGAATGTGGTCTGTGAAAGCTGTTTTCTGGACATCCAAACTCCATTTGTCCTTGCAGCTCATCCAGTTTAGCATGTTTGTGGCTGTGATGACTCTCAACATTGGCCTTTTTCATTACTGTGAGCGCTCTTTGTGTGTTGCTAAGAAAAATGTATCCCTCTTCTATTAGATGTTATTTTCTTTTATTGCTGAAAAAAAATGTATTGCTTTTATGTATTCATGAATTGCCTCGTGGGCTGCATAAAATGCTCTCGCAGGCTGTATAGGGCCCCACCCCTGCTTTAGCAGCATCTTCACATGCTTTTGTTCCATTTTAGGGTTGCTTCGAGAAAGTGGAGGAATGGCTGGATGACAACAAGCCCCTGCTGGGAACCATAGGCATGGTGATCTTGGTAGTGCAGGTAGGAGCCTGAGTGATAAATTGTTCTTTCCTTCTCCTTTTTTTTTTTTTTTTTTTTTTTGCTTCCCTCCCATTCATTTTCCCTCCCTTTTCCTCCTTTTGCTTTGTATCTCAGTGCATTTGTTTGTGTCCGCCTGCCGTGTACATCCTCTGTGCCACCATCTTCTGCTGAGAAAGTTATGAGGCCTGTGCTCACTGGGTGCTCTGGGCACCCACACTTCTTGAAATATTGAAGGCACTGTCTTCTGCACCCTGATCCTGTCTGGGAGAATCACAGCCACCTGGCTTCATGCCGAGCAGGCTGTAGTCGTGTATAAAGAGCCATCAGAAGATAGGAGAGTGCGGATACTGAATTCAGAAGAGCAGGTGTAGAGTTGCAGATTAAAGGCACTGGAGGGAGAGGTGATTGATATTCCTCCTAAGACATCACTTCTCTTTTCGTCCTAAACTCTGCCTTGCATCTATCCCTCTTTGCAGAGTGAGTGTCTCACTGTCTTTGCGGCAGTTGTTCCACTTGCAAGGAGGTTGTGTCCTGATAGTGTCTTCAGACTGAACAAAGAAAAGTGTATTTTTGGCTTGCATTTGCACAAATTTGACTGCTGGAGTGCTTTTGCATTTTTGTTTATTCACTCCAATCAGCTCCACTGGACTTCAGCTCCTACTCTAACACATACAAATTAAGAGACAGCTCTATTGTCCGTGTTCCTTCCACCTGCTGTCCCTGCAGCCTGTAGTTATCATGCCTGTGTCACTCACTTCAACTTCACCCATCCAACCAACACAAATTTCAGCCCACTGTCCAGAAAATCTGCAAAAGAAAATGCAGAAGAAGAAGAATCAGGTAATATAAGATACCGTCAAACCTCGAACGAATGAAACCAAGCAGAAAACACGATAGAAATCAGTGTTTCACTTATTAATTTGAGGAACCTTACAGCTTCCTTATCAGCCCAACACAGTTTGTCTGCTTGAGTGCCGCTGAAGTCATAGCTTCGTGTATGTCATGATTCAATTCGCTCTGTCTGTCTCCATTGCACTTTGTCACATTTTATTTTTATCAATATCAGCTTTTCCACCTCAGCCAAGCATAAAAAACATTTTTGCCACCTTTCCTCAGTGCGCCACTGTTTTTTTTAATGCTCAAATTGAAAATGTGCATGAAAAAACAGGCGGACATTTAACGTCTCTGCTCCAGCGAATCATCGACTGCACTCTGCTTCTTCTTCCTTTTCACTTTTCATGCTTTCAACATTTCCCTTTGCCTCATTTCCCCTGCCGTCTTCAGTTCGCTAATCCATGAGTCCATGTTCACTCAGAGCAAGGTGGTCTCACCATGAAATCTCCCTGTTGAGATTCTGCACATTGCTAATGTCCTTAGGGGAAGATGGTGCTTGAGCTTTAATGCAAGTTCACAGCCTCACGAGGGAAAGTCGGCCTTATGTATCGGCCAGCTTCAGATCACTCTGTATTCATGGCAAGATCACACTCCTCTTATATGGCCCCATGCATTTACACTAACCGACTGGCTTCTTCCCTCTGTCTGACACTATCTCTTCCCTGTATGTTCATTCTTCTCCAAACACACACACACACACACACTATGCACATGCAGAACAGTGACAAATATCTGCCCTGTTCGGAGACTGATAAATTCCTTGCTTCAAGTGAAACCCCACAACACCGACTCAGCTGACATTGATTTTAATGATTTCTTCATACGTACGCTCTCCTCACTCTGATTCAGGTGAGAGGTGGAAGAGTCAAGAAGCGGGCCTGGAGCTGTCAGATTAGCAAGCTCGATGGCTAGGTGGAGGACATGACAGCTATGAGAATCATGAAAACTTGATGCCCCTCAACTCTGCAATGTTACATAATGGCCAGAGGCACAGAGAACTGACTTATGAATGATTTAGAGCAGCAGCATATAAGGCAGACTTTGGCAAAAGTCTGTATGTATAACTTCACTCACAATGATTTCCGAATTGTCAGACGTATGTGGGCACAGTTTGTGGCACGTAAATGTAGCTGTTTTTTAAACACTAAGGCGGTTTCTCGTCAGTCCTAACTCCCTCTTAGCTGGATGTTTACCTCAAATGGCACTTTGCGTTTTGATTGACAGCGGCTTAAGGTAGCATTTTCTCTCCAGCAGCTCTACGAATTAGGTTTTGAAACTAAAGGAAGAGAATCAGCAGCTTTCCCAAGCTAATCACATCCTGTAGGAATCCCTAGTGAAGGCTGTTTGTAGGGAGTCCATGTTGCCTTTTTAGTGAAGACTATGCACCGTACAGTACTTTGCAGTTTCCCTGCCATCCAAACTTTGCCAGATAACGGTTTTAGGATCAGCCCTGTGACTGTGTTTGATGTAGAAGTATCAGGGGTAATGGAAACTTCAAAGAGATAGCTGGCTACTTTGATTCAGTGGCATCTCAATTTACTTCATTGACTTAATGCTTGTGCATGCTGTACATTTTTTCCATCACAAAGATTCCAGAGCTTGCGTTTGAAGGCCCTCTGAGAGACTGAATGAAAATGTGCTTGTGCTTCAGCACAGGATTTATTGTGCATCCAAAAACCGCAAAGCAGCCTGAGGCATCAACATCAAAAACACAGCGCAGAGACGCACATATATCATACATAAACAGACATATAGTGTATACATGTAGACACAAACTCACTATCTCGTTTTCTCCACAGCTCCTGGGCATGGCGTTCTCCATGACTCTGTTCCACCACATCCACAGAACGGGGAAGAAGTACGATGCTTAGCTTTGGGGGGGAGGCACCCAATGAGAGGAGCCCCGCTGCCTGATGGGATAAGACTCTCTGATTCGCCCCTGCTCCCCCACCCCAGCCCCTACAACCTTTTTAGAGCATCCTTTGCCCCCAGCCCCCCTCCCCTCCTTCCCATGCCTTCTGTACAGATTCCAGCTGTGTCCCCACTCTGTTCTGCTCTCTCCTTTCACCATTCATTTTGCCAAAGAGTAACACAACTGGAGGAGAAGGGACACCTACTTTTGGCAAGGAGGAGAATCCCATTGGTTTTCACTCTTTTTGAGTACATTTTTATTTTATTTCTCTGTATTTTTCTGCTTGGACTAACAATTTGCTGGAAGGAAGGATGAACTTTGAGACAATGAAGACTTTACTAATGCCCACACACCCCACTCTGAGGTAAAGAGAACACATGAGACTGATAGTACCCTCCACCAGTTGTGGAGTTTTTTTTTGTTTGTTTGTTCGTTATTTCAATTCAAGGCCCCTTTTCACTTGTAATTGTAAAAAGTTCCAACATGGCATGCTAGTTTTCTACTTTACTGATTTACCTTTGTCGTCGAAATGTCAAGCGTCTTCATTTTGTCTTGGATTTTTGTAAGTGTGTCACAGATGCTCCTGTGGAAACTAAGTGTTGAACAGATCAGTGCACTGTGTGTGTGTGTGTGAGAGAGAGTGTGTGTGTGTATGTGGGTGGGTGGGGGGATTTGATGTGACGTCGCTGCAGAGGGGCACAAACACGTCGGGGTGCTGATTAATGTAATCCATGATTCATATTTTTTCATTCAGCTATGAGATTTGGGTAAAGTGAGCATGATGGAGGAACGTCATGTGAGACCGAGGAATCATCAGTGGATTTATTTTCTACCAAATTCTGCAGCATCCTCTGAATAATAAATTGTAATGCATAAATCTGCGTGTGAACACACACACACACAGGCGCACACACACACACACTTCCCCACACAGCAGGAGTCTTTCCATTCCCTGTGAGACAATACAAATGGTGTAAAATGGCTGTTTATTAGGGCTCCACCAGGACTGTCAAGTGAAGAGATCTGGGTGATGAAGTCCCCCCCTTTGAGAATACAGACTGAATTTTGTGTTTGTGTGTGTCTGTGTGTGCAGCTTTGTGGGTGGGTTTCATCTATTGTCCAAACTGCAGAGGAAGAAAGCAGCACACAGAATCGCAGAGAAGCGAGGGCACGAGGGGCAAAACCAGAGCACACATGTTGCCTCCCTGCTGCCATCAGTTGTGTTAACAGAGACGGCCAGAGACTTTCTCTTCTGCTTTCTTGAGATCTCATCCATTTGTTCTGCCCTCCTCATTCTTTCTCTCTCTAGCTGTCAGCTCCCCCTGCCTCCATTTTTCTTTTTTTCACCCCGGTTTTCTTCTCCCATGTCAGAAAGCAGCGAGCTTTATGCTCCATACGTACATACAATACCTCTACTGACATTCCTGTTCATCACGAGGTGGCACCTCAGCTTTGCAACTTCACCCATTTTAGCTAAGCTTCCTTTTCTTGCAGCCACAGAGGAGGGGGCGGTGGGAGAGTAGGCAGATCAAAGCTGAGACAGATAGGTATGGCAACATGCCCTGTAGGACATGGTTGTTTACCACTGATTCGCTGCAGGAGGCCAGAGCACCAGGCTGCCTCCTTAAGACTGAAAATACTTTACATCTGCTGCGGTGACTTAAAGAAAATGCCCTCCAGTGTGTCTGCTCAGGGCTTCAAAATGCCTGTGAGTCGGTGAGAGGCGGTGGTGTAAAGGACTTATTGTTTAAGGATCATTTCAGCTTCAGCCATCATCTGGTTGTGACTGGCTGTCATGGGTGTGATAACACTGAACTCACCAAAGGAAATGCTGAGGTCTGAGAACACGGCTACAAAGGGGCAAGAAACAAGCGATCAGAGAGATTGTAAACCTGTTGAAGCACAGTAGCTTCCACATTATTCACTTTTTGTCAGTTATATTCCCTCATTAGGCAAGAAAACTGCCTTCACATCTATAGCGAGTGCAACAGGTCAGAGTTGAACCTGAAAGTCAGCCTGTAGACTCTGATGGATGATTTCAACAGACAGTTTAATTGACAGTTGTACCTTGACGGCTCCTTAGGCTGCTAATCACTTGCTAAGTTGCGTCATTTCAATGCTCATTAGGACATGTTAGCTGTTGTCTGTATGGTTGTGGTAGGTGACAATGTCCTTTGCAGTCATCACAAATGCACCTGTGAAGAGCTTCTGACTGTCTGTCACAATGGTCAAAGATATACGCGGATGTGATGTTGTGGGAAGTTTCACACTCATAATTTGGATACTGAAAATGTGGGACAGTAAAAATAGCACACTATATAGCAAATAGGGATTTCAGACACATTTTTCTGGTTCTGCCACAGGGAGACGTCCCTCATTGCTTCGATTGGCTTGTTTCTTCTCCAACAACTAAAAAGCAGTCGTCAGTGAGCACAAAACCAGACATATTTCTTTTGTGACAATTGATGAAGAAGTCTGAGATGTGGGCAGCAGTTCAAGAGGTCTAGACCCAGGCTGTATGTTTTTCTGAAATGTTACCACATTCCCAGATCTCAGCAAAGAACCTCCAGTATTGTTGCTGATAGGGATGATGAACAAACACAAAAATAAGACCATGAACTGTAAATATGCTTCACCAGAAGACAGGTGGTCATTTGTTTTGGGGGGTAGAGAAATCACTGGGACCAGAAGTGGCTGCATTGTATCCAAGGTAAAGGTTGACAAGAGAGTTTGTGGCTTTGGATGAAGCCTTGGAACTCAGACACTGTGCATTGCTGCTACATGGGCTAACAAATGACACAGCATGGGAAACAAAAATGACCCAGCACCAAGATTCACTCATTAGACATTCTTCCAGTCGGCAGCCTGGATGCCTCACAGCATCACCTGAAGTCATTCTTAACTCCTTTTTTTAATCATTGGTTTCATAATGACTTAATCCGAGAGAGGCGGTTTTAAGACGAGGGGGGTTCGTGCATCAGGAAGCAACAGATTTGGGCTGTTATGTGCAGCGACCCTGCTGGCTGTGATTCACTGCCTGCCCCCCATATGCTTGAACTCTTCTTGTTGTGTCCACGGGGGGAACATGACAGCTGCTGATGTACAGCGTAGGCACGAGTGGTCACATCTCCTCTGCTTGGCTGCCTGCACAAACTCTCCCCACATCCCTTATTTACTGCCTCACTCTGAAGACACCCAGCGCTATATATACAGTAGCTGGCAGCACTGACACTGAAGAAATACAGCTGTGCTCTTTGGACGCCTCAAAGCAGCTGTGAGGTATATTCTGTACCTGGCAGGAGTTATGGGAGACATGCCTGTAAGCGCTCTGTAACTCAGACTGCATTGTAACCTTACTCCAGGCAAAAAGTTCAGAAGAAACTCAAGATAAACATTTTGATGTGTTGCTTCATCTTGCGTGGGGTGGGAAAGTGTTTAAACACAGATGTCACAGAAAATGTGAGAACGGAGAAGAGCGGAAATAAAACAAATCCGGTCTCTGTCTCCAAATCTGACGTCATATTTCAGAGACCAGACTCGAAGGCTCTGCCGCCGACTGATCTGACGATGCCGACATTCTGACATTTTCTGCGCCATGTGCACTCCCTCTCAGCTCTGCCACTGTCACCTAGTTTTCCCGGTTTCGTCTGAGAAAATGTTCCTTCGTATTTTTAGAATGCAGGGATGAATGCCATTTTAACAAAAGCTGTTTAACGATGTTATTTTTGTACATTGGTTGTCACTGTTTTAATGTTTGTTTTTATACAATATACTGTTCTTCTTGTTGTAGGCTGTTTTTACTGGCTTTTTTTTCCATTCATGACTGAGCTCAATGTCGCTCATTGTGAGAACATGATGTTAAGCATTTGTTTCTTAGAGGATTAGTCTTTGCAATGTTCCTCTACAAGGTGCAAAAATGCCTTTCTGTCTTAACGTTGCCACAGGCAGTTAAAGCAATTAAGTCAGAATTGATAGGGAGAAAATTTGTCACATAGCATCGGCTGAAGCCCACAAAGACATACTGCACGCTTGTCGTCATGCTTCTCTGTATTAGGACCTAGTTTGATTAAAATTAGGACGTGCTGGTATAATCTGCAGTATGTCTTTTCAAACTGCCAGTGTAAGGCCCATTATGTATTTGTAGAGCATGATCTATTAGATGACACTGCACAACACAGAGCTCATGCCACCACAGTATATCAGCCCTGTCCGTCGGCCCCAGATGTAAATATGCTCATTTTTACAACTGGTGTAACTTACTGTTATACTTTACCTCTGCCACTTGTAATCACATTTACATTGACAGTTTAACTGCCATTTTTTAATTCTGACTCGCCTAACAACCCCATGCTCTGTTGTGCTCAGCTTCAGATATTATCTTCCATCCATGTTAGCCATTTTCTCAGCTTTGCTACAGGAGCAGTGTAAATTTGATGTAAATTTGTGTTTTTGTCCGTATGGCTTTCTTATTTTATTTGACTACATTTTCATCTTGTAGAAGACCCATTTTCTTTTTCTTTTTCTTTTTTTTTTTTGAAGGAGAATAAAATATAACCTCTTTTCCACAAAAGCACTCCCAGTAAGCCACAGAGACGGTGAAGGAAGGACGCACATGCAGTAATTAGATTTTTCTGCTGTGATGAACTTTGAGACATAGAATTTCTTCTTTTTTTTTTTTTTGTTTGTTTGTTTATTTGTTGTTGGATTTTTTTTGTTTTTTATTTGCCACTTTTGACATACTTGTCCTCTAATCTCCTCCTAATCCTTCCCCCGTGCTAAAGTTGAATATCTGAGCAGTGGAAATGTTTGCTCTAGAAATGGCGTGTTTGATGTTGTGTTCTGCTGGGTGGCACTATCTGATACCTGCCAGCCTTGTCCTGTGGAGTTTCTGCTACATGTGAAAGCACTCTGAATATCTATACTAGGTGGTGCACTACCTTCTCTTTATTCTCTAAATCAGCTATTTTTTAAATAAAGGAAAGAGTGTCACAAAATCCCATGATACCGTACGCTCATTGCCTTTCATGTTCAATGACTCGATGCTCCTGATGTATTCCCTTTTTATGTCACTGTCAATTATGGATGCAACATTTAAAGAGTGTGTGATGCTGAATTTTGGGGGGTGGTGGTGGAAGACAGGACTTGGCATGAAGAGCAAAGTGAAGCAGTGTCACAGCAAATCCCATGGTGTATTGAATGAAAGAGAGTGGCATTGCTGCCTTAAAATGGCCTCTTTTTAAAAAACTAACAAAACCTGAGGGACTGTTGTCCTAAAGACAGAGATGAGCCAATGGTAGTCAGCCAGTCGAGCAGAGGGGTTTTTCTTAAGAACAAAAGGGAGATGATGAAAGTGGGAACCATCACCAATTTGTCTCAAGTTTGTACAGCATGGAGTGAGCAGCAGAGTATTTTTGTATGGAGCTTATCCCTTTTTAACCAAATTGTTGTCAGGCCCATGTGTGATAGTGAGTGGAGTTTATTGTGCCATTCCATCCTGGCTTTTTGTTTTACATCACTGTTCCTTCTATGCAAAAATATGACCTATTTTAGCCTTTGTACAGCTTATTTTGTATGAGTAACATGTACTGAAATAAAATGAACAGAATCAACTGCGGATACTTTTTTCCTAATTGTTATTACAGCATTTTGCATGTTTTCGCCCTCATCCTCAGTAGAACTCATTTCATTAACCTGAATTAGGAAGTATTTCTTTTTGTTGAGACTGTTTAGTTCATTCACACACGCCATTATTCAGCTTGTTAATCTGCACTGGATCTGAAATGCAAGTTGTTTCTGCTGAAATCTGTTCTCATTCTGTCTTGTTTACCTCAGTTAACTTGTATCTTTTTACCTGCAGAGGCTTTTCAGCCCTTTTCATGCTGTTTTGACATCACTTCACATGCAAATACAGCATGACTGACTCAGGCTTACTGTGGTATTATAGCACTTGTAGTATTTGTTCTTCATTAAAACTTTAGTTAGTTACCCCCTACTATGACTCAAGCAGCCATAATTTTGCTCAAAAAGCAATCCCCACAACTGGCTCCTACTACCAATAAGTCTCTGCTGTAACTATAAAATTCTCACAAATGTTCTACAACAGCACCCTCAAACAGTGATTCCCGATATAATCGAGCCCGAGCAACCAGGCTCTACCTGGTAGGCAATCATTTTATAACATTTATTCTTTCCACTCTACCCAACAACCCGAGGTCATTGTCTCCCTAGATGCAGAGAAGGCCTCTGATGGGATGCAGTAGAAATATCTATTCACCATCCTTGAAAAAGTTGCTTTCGGCTCAGCATTTAACTCTTGGCTTTGTATAATTTATTCATTGCCAGTGGCCTCAGTGTTCACATAGTCTGTTACTGAAGAGTTTGTTCTCACTACATGGTTGTGAAACAAGACAGGGCTGCTGCCCTCCTCCGTTGCTCTACAACATGGCTAAGAAACCTTTAGCCATAGCCTTAAAAGAAGAAGAGAAGGTCATTGGAGGGACCAGGAATGGCAAATCACACATGGTGCTGCTATATGCAGATGACCTTTTGTTATATGTATCAAATCTCTGTTTGTTGTTGAGGCAGGCTATAAAGTGAATGTTTCAAAGAGTATATTTTTCCCCATGAAACATTAGACAACATCTGTAGATTATAGTATTTCCCCCATTTATTCATATAAAGATCTCTATGGCCACAACTTTAAAGCCTTGTTAGAATACACAAAACAAGGCTTACCATGGTTGTCATTACTCTTTGTTCCACTGGCAGGGGAGGGGGAATATAAGACGACAGTCTTCCTCAGTTTCCTGTACTTTCTTCTAATAATTCTTATTTTCCAATCCAAGTCTATGTTCAAAGAACTAGATAACCTAATTTGCCTTTTTATATGGAGCAAATTTACCCAAGACCAGCAGGGGGGTCTGGGTTTGCTCAGTTTGACTGTTTACTACTGGGCAGCATACATAACTAAATTAATATATTGGATATATTGGAAAAAGTCAGGGCCCACTTTGGGCAAGTATGGAACTGAACAGTAACCCAGCAATTTCCCCAATTTAATTAACAAGCTCTTCCATAATGTGTGGCCCACACCCCCAAATCCTAAACCCTGTAAAGCATTTCTTGAGTGTCTGGTATCAGTTTAGAAAACATCTTTACCTCATCTAGACAGGCATCTTTTCTCCTCTCCACAACCAAACATCATTTCCTTATAATAATAATAATAATAATAATAATAATAATAATAATAATAATAAATATAATAAAATATTAATAAACATTTTCCATTTCCCACTTACTTAAAAATGTGATAGACAACAAAGGATTTGCCCTGGACCCCTACACTAAGGGTAGTATTTCCTAAAGTTACACCATTTTTCAGGGTATCAGTCCACCCTCATGGAATAAAATAAAACTGGCATGGGAGCAGGATTTCAACATTGAACTCTATCAAAATGTGTTTGTTAACACATGTTATTTGTCATTTTTGTTATTTATTTTTCTGACTGATGTTTGTTAAGCCTTGGGGAGCTGGAAGGGCGAGTGGGTGGAGGAGAAAATTAGTGTGCCTGAATGACAAATGGGAAGTATTTTTAAAAGACCTGTTTGAATGTCCTGTNAATAATAATAATAAAATATTAATAAACATTTTCCATTTCCCACTTACTTAAAAATGTGATAGACAACAAAGGATTTGCCCTGGACCCCTACACTAAGGGTAGTATTTCCTAAAGTTACACCATTTTTCAGGGTATCAGTCCACCCTCATGGAATAAAATAAAACTGGCATGGGAGCAGGATTTCAACATTGAACTCTATCAAAATGTGTTTGTTAACACATGTTATTTGTCATTTTTGTTATTTATTTTTCTGACTGATGTTTGTTAAGCCTTGGGGAGCTGGAAGGGCGAGTGGGTGGAGGAGAAAATTAGTGTGCCTGAATGACAAATGGGAAGTATTTTTAAAAGACCTGTTTGAATGTCCTGTCTGAAGCACTCTAGACTTAAGTTTTACAATATTTATATAAATGAATCAAAGGAAAATCTATTCAGATTATTTTGGATTTAAGGGAAAAAGCTGAGGGTTGTTTAAAGGAATGGTTTGGAAAATGCACTTATTTGCTTTCTTGCCTGGAGTTTGATGCTGAGACACCACTTTCATGTCTGCACGATAAATATGAAGCTACAGCTAGCAGTCGCTAGCTTATTTTAGTATTGAAAATGGAAATGAAGGGAACTGTAAATCTGGCTCTGTCCAACAGTAATAAAAATCCACCTACCAGGACCACTAAAGCTCACCAATTTATCCCACCACCATAACGTTATGCTTTTACATTTGGGTTTCTCCTGTTTCTGCTCTCTACATGCTAAGCTACACTTACCAGCTGCTAACAGTAGCTTCATATTTACTGTAAAGTCACAACAGTGGTATCAATCCGCTCATCTGATTCTTGGCAAGAAAACTAAAATGTGCACTCTAAGTTCAACTTATGCTTTAGAGAATGCAAAAGATAAAGCAAGAAGTGGAAGTGGAAGGGCATACGCCAATGAAGCGTCTGGGGGACTATAAACTGAGTTGTATCTCCTCTAAAAAAAAGAGAGATTGATCTCATTAAATCTTCATGTACCTCTTGCAAGACACCGAGGTACCTGAGGGACCTCATGTCCTTCTGTAACTCCACAGGAGACACTTGATGTAATGATAAATTAAACCAACCTTGTGATTAAGCATTCACATACAGCATTCTCTTTGCCAAGGACAGTTCAGACTACATTTCTGAACTTTGCCCGAGAGTCAGAAGAGAGCCAGTGGATAATATTTTATACAGTCACATTAAATTAAAAGTCATGTGTTGTTTTGTTCTCTATCCTCAGACAGATTTTGCCAATCATCAATTGGGTTTTTCATCTTGATCTCATTATGGAATAGGTGGCCTGATATTTCTGCGTCTTGCTTGATTTGAGCGCTATTTAGCTGTAATTCAGCAGATTCACTCGAAGCACCAGTGGACACAGCACAGCGGAAACATCGGAACTGCCCTAATGTCATTTAACTAAATTAGATGTCCTTCCTTTCAAAGATGTCATTGTCCAGCCTTTGTCAACTGCCATTCTCCTCAATTTCAGAGGAGTGCATCTGCTTCTGAAGTTGTAATTTCTAGGCTAGAACACAAGCCTTTCGGAAGCAATAAACACTTAAACTGAAGAAAGAGGGCAATATGGATGCAGGGCTATGATACAGGATCTAGTAGCTCTGAGGTCACAGAGAAGGACAGAGAGTGCATGGAGGTGAAAGAAGGTCTATAATCTAGCAGCATGCTGACAATACTCCAAAGCTTGTCGGCCATTCAGCTGCAGTCAGCCAGAGATATTTTTTGTGCAATCTGACCCGCGTGCCTTCACAGACAGTTCTGGGCCCTGCCAGCATGGAGGTGCAGCGTCACAGCCCCGTGCCCTCTTTTTTAGCCAGCCTGACACCCCTGCAGGCTGCAAACGACCCGCTCCTCTCACATTCATATGGCGGCTGAGTATTTGCGGGGTGGGGCTGGATCTCAGGGCTGTTTTGAAGTAAAAGTCACCGCAGCTCTACCGTGTAACTGTAAAAGCACCAGCAAACAATGGATAGGAAACTGAACTTAAACCGAGCTGAGACGTTCTCCTTTGTCAACCCATGGATCCGATATTTTCTCTTCTTCTTCAGCTTCTTATTTTGGGTGAGTAAAGTTGCACGGTTGAAAGATTTTTCCTTTGTGTGGAGACATCATTACACAGCTGTTACGGTGTCCCAGTACACCATATATTCTTCATATCTCTGAGCATACAAATCACCAGCTATCAGGGAGTTGTAGCTTTCAGAAAAAATCAGATCTACCAGAAGAAGAAGCCAAAGTAAAAAGGCATAAGAAAAAAGCATATGAATAATTAATGTAGAAATATAATTCAGATAGTATTCAGAGCTGCAAACAGCAGGAGCACCCATCTTCCCTGCTGCTACCTATTTTAAGTTTACTACAGTTATATATGGACCTTGAGATTGCTCATACATCACGGTAGCAAATGTTGAGTGGTGCATTCTCATCAAATCAGTAAAGCACTGACTCACACCGAACTAAAAAACACCTGCAAGCCAGTTGGTAGGCTGTATCTGAACGTTTCTATATATTTTCTGTCAAGTACTGTTAGTTGACAGCCGCTGTTCAATGGCTGCATTGTTTGACAACATGACTGCACAAATTTGGAGATCATATTGGATCAGTGATTCCCACCCAGGGGTACCTCTACCCAAGAGGGTACAAGTACCCCAGCATGACTTCTGCAGGTGCCAAGGGGTACCTGAACATGAGACAGCTAAAGAAAAGCTTAAGCTTGCTTAAATGCATTGGATAAATTGTTAAAATAGGAATTGAAAAACAGTTGAAATAGCTACAGGTAATGGATAAAAGACTTATACATAACAATATCCACTTATACAATGAACAGTGTTAAATAACCTCCAGTGTAAAAAAGATTCAAATGACCAGATTTGGAATACGATGGGTTTTGTCACAGAAGGTTCAGCTGAGAGAGCTGTGAAGGTACATCAGACAAAAAAGGTTGGGAACCACAGATGTACAGTATACACATAGGACATAGTCTCACATTATCCAAGCTCCACCAGTATGCTGTCAGTGTAACTATAAGGCCAGAAAATAACTGGGACTGTTAGAGAACAAGAAAGGTACAGCAGACACTTTGATGCAGCCATTAAACTAACCATTAGGCTGTTTGTCCCCCATCAGCAGCTGTTTTCACACAGACTCCCTCTGAGTCCCTCACTTTCCTTCAACATCACGATTGCAAGCACACGGATAACATCTGTACACTTTACGGAATCCCTACACCTCCATCATATCCCTGTTCATCCAATCCTACACAAGCACAGCGAGGGGGTAAACATTGTACCATACTCTTACTGTGTTTATAGCCAATCAGCAATAACTGCAGCCCCGGCAGCCCAGCCTGCGTCGACTTTGTTTATCAGACACGGGCTCAGAAGTGAACACTGCAGCCCTAATCCATCAGGCCTTTGTGCCCGCGTCCCCATGGCTCAGTTCAGCTGGCTTTCACCTCCGCACAAAATCCGCTGGGAGAAGCCTGATTCATCCCTTTGAAAAGCCTGAAAACAGAGCTGGAGCACATTCACTCTGTGTGTGTCTGTGTGTGTGTGTGTGTGTGTGTGTGTGTGTGTGTGTGTGTGTGTGTCTCCTGTTGCAAATGCACACTGCCACCTGTATTCTCATAAGCACACACAGTGGCAATCTGACAAATGGAAGTGCAGGTGTAAAAATTCCAACAAAATACAGAATAAAAAACTAACTATACTTTCAAAAATCTGTAGAAACTACAGTGCCAAAGAAAATGTGCATCATTGATGTTTAGTGTTTCGTCAGCTATTGTCTTGTCAAGGCAGAGCATTGATTCAAAAATGTGAGGGAGATGAAAACATACCATTTCAAGGTACCAGTTTACTTCTCTGGGGGGATACACAACAGGAAGGGTTGGATGTGAAGGCTGACAAATAAAAATTACACCTCTTTCATAGCAGATTATGCCATTGAGCACGGCTCCTCCTGACCTCCAGAGGCCCACTACAGGCTTTTCAGACAGAAGCAAAACAAATCCAATACAGGCTGAACAAACAGCATTCTGTATACAAACACACACACACACACATTGACACATACACAGTTGAGATCAGGAGACTGTGAATCTGGAGGCTGGAAATGAAAGCCAAGCCATGCAGATTGTTACTCAAGGTGAGAAAAACAATCGAGGAAAGGAAGAAAATTAGTACTGACAATGCAATCAACAGGAAGCTCTAATTCCACATATTTCCCACCCTCTTCGCTCTTTTATTGTCTAGCTTCTGTTAGCGTGAGCTCACATCCTCAAGCAACACTATTACTTACAGCACACACGGCCGTCTGTGCCTGAATGTTGTCACTGTTGAGACCTCATTAAACGAGATACTCTTTGCATCATCCACTGCATGCAGTGTGGGCTGCAGACTTCCTTTTTCTCTTCAATGTTTTACACAGTTGGAGCCCTTTTTTGCTACTCTAATGTTTTCTTGTTCTTTTTTTTGGAAACCGAGCAGGTCTCAGACAGATCAACACCCTGAACTCCTCATATCTCTCACTCTTTCACCTTCTCTCTGATTCTCCCCTCTGTCTCTGGATGTGTTCATGACACTGCAGGCATTTTATTTGGTGTAGTCCACCTGCAACAATAAAAACACGAAACACCGCTCAGTCAAGCTCGGGTGGATAATAACCACGACTTTTTAACCAAGGTCAAGCTTGACTCGACTGGGAGATCCATACAGAAATACCCTCGTGTAGTTTTGAATTCTGATTGTCTTTGAAATCACCGGTGGACTGAGTTTGCCAGAAAAATGAGATCCCCACTTCAGCGTTCCACACGAACGGCCTCCAGCTTCAGATGATTAAAGCCGAGATCCATATGCTCGGTCATTTTTTTTCCCACTGACATCCATCTGTCTGTTTATCATAAACGCATAAACTGCTGTGGTTGCCACGGCTACAGGTGCTCTGTATAGTCAGCACCCAACAGAGGGCTCATCATTGCTAATTTCTCCACACCTGTCCAGGTTAACAGAGCAAACGACTGTCTGTTCAGATTACAGCCAGCACACTGGAAGCAACATATAACGAGGAATTACTCACCTATAACTGCTGCATTTTCTAGGTTTTGGCAATGGCTAATTAAGACAAAGAAGAATGTGCATGTATTCTGATAGATTCCAAACACTTACCCCTTTCTTGTCAAGTCAACTGAACACTGACATAAGCTAAAGCCTGCAGGCGGTTAGCTCAGGTTAGCATAAAGTAGCAGCAGGTGAAAGCTAGCTTTGGAAACTTACCAATTTTAACACTTCAGTTTTTGAATGGAGTAAAACAAACAAGACAAAATGATTGCGCTTTAGCGGTACTGATACATTTGGAGCGAGCGAGCGAGCTGTTTCCCCATGCTTCTTTGTGCTAAGCTAAGCTAACCAGGCTAAACGCCCGGCCATGCCCTTGTTTGGTTTTCCATCATCATGACAAGTGATTGCTGCACTATTTGGCAGCCGTTAGCGACTAAAAAGTGTAGCACAATCACATGTGAGATGCCATAGGAGAGAATGGATCACCTGATCAATGTGCTATTTGATTCAAGGGTTTGTGTAGTTGAACCTTTCCGACTCCATCTTTTTTTCCCCAGGTTTTCTCCTTGTTGATTGTTGCGATTGGGGTGTATGCTAAAGTCCAGAAAGCTACAGGTACACACATCACACACTTTTTCCACACTATCTATTATGTCCATTCAGCACCTGCTTTGTGTTCACACTGAATGAAATAACTGTGATAAGGTGTTCCTCCAAACACTGCAGTCTCTCAAGCTGTGAGGTGGTGGCCTCTTTGCTGAGCTTCTCCACACACAACGCAAGAGCTTGTCGCATTCAGTGGGTCGATGAGTTTGAGCTTTTTCCTCATTTCACCTTGTGTCATTATTTCCACATTTAATTTGTAATACACAGTGGATGGACAACAAAAAGGATTAACCTGGGATCATTCCACCGATTACGCCTCTTTATCCTGCATAATCCACAACAGATCAATGATATTTTTAGGGAATGAAAGCAGGCAGCGCAGGGAGGGAATGAATCTGAATAATGGTTAAAAAGGAGGGCAAAAGGACAGAAATGAAAAGCGGGAGGAAAAGAGGTAAAGGCAGGAACAGAGGAGGACAGATATCTAAACAGGGGCTGTTGTGTTCCTGTCTTTCTGCCAGACACGGTGCGGGACACGTTCCTCATCGACCCAGCTGTCATCCTAATTGTGGTGGGGGTGGTCATGTTCTTCATCACTTTCTGTGGTTGCATCGGAGCCCTCCGAGAGAACATTCGCCTCCTCAAGACAGTAATAGACATAACAGACACATTACTAATACTGCCGCTGTGTTTTGCTTCGGACACGGTAGCTCAATTTAGATTTCATCCAAGGCCAAGTCTTACATCTAATGTGTAACAACAAATCTGACAGTCAGTTATGATTCTGGCTTTTAATATTCATGTCTTTTCTGACTCTAGTTCTCCTTCAGCCTGACATTGGTCTTCCTCACCCAGCTGGCCATAGCAATTCTGGGCTTCTTCTACTCCGATCAGGTACTTGTCTTAATTATCTGTGATAAAAAGTTGCTATCGGGTCACATTTGATCACCAGTTCTCTTAAACAGCGACCATAAACCCCCCTGAGCATACTAATTATTCTTCCCCAGCTTTTGGACATTCCATGCATGTGTGAACTACAGTGTATAAAACTTAATAAGACACAGCATTTGACCCCACAGATGGGCCCACTGAGCCCACAGGGGGAAGATCTGGTCAATGCCTGAGCTGAACAGTTTATATCAGGCAATGAGTGTTGTGCCAACCCTGAAAATGCGTGTCTCAGGTTTGTTTTGAGTCTGAGTTCCATATGTGTTCACACTGGAAACATATAAGTGTACTCAAATAAGTGATTATTCATGCTGATGTACACTATTTTCCCGCAATGCACAAGGGAAATGAGGAGCTGCTCACAGTGAAGTTTAATTTGCAGCTATATTTTAAAGACTAATGTGCAGCAAAATGCGTTGAATAAAAACTGCATAAGCAGTATGCAGTGTATAAAGTTAGTATGTAGTTATGTAGTATGGAACTGGGACACTGTCTGCTGAGCAGGTCCATCAAAAAGCAACATTATTCTCAAATTGTTTCAGCTGAATGAATTTTAGAAGCCTCAAACGTTACGATGTTACAGCATTTAACAAGAAACAAGTCGGGAGAAAATCAGAAACATTTAGCTCATTTTGTGTGAAGGGTTCTTTCTTCTATCCATTTAGAAAATAATGATCGTTTTGTAACCCTTTGTAGGGGGTTCCCATCCCCAGGTTAGTGCATCACTGAATAAAAGTGTGGATGAATAGTGCCTGTGTTTGTGTGACAGGTAAACCCACTCTGACTGCATGCTTGTACATATATTGCATTCCTGTGTATCCATCTGAGCCCCGTAGATGACCCCTGTGAGTGTTTTGGAGGCTGCAGGGAAAAGAAGGACCCACACACACACCCACACCTCCAGCATCCACTTATCTCCTATAGTAACATCACATTAAGGCTCCACTGAGAATAAAAACACACCAGCTAACGGTGGCAACATTCAACGACATCAGTGTCTGGTGGCGAGGCGCCTGGTGCCTGATGATACCTCTCTTATCCCCTGTGTTCTCTGTCAGCGCTAGGACTGCCTGCTGCTAAACAGAGCAGTTTAACAACCCTCGCAGCATCCTTCCTCGCTAAATGATTCAAATGCTTCGGCACTTCAAAGTGGAACCAAATGTTCCATTTCAACAGATCCCTTGAAGGAGACTTTGCCGCTAATGACATGGGGAGGTGTGACGGTGGGCTCCGAGGCCCACGAGCGCACTGTGCCACGTGGAGAGACAAACATAAGGACAGGCAGGGTGAGGGTGGGGGGGGCTGTAAAAATCATAACACCACTTAGTAAAAGTACTTTGGGATAAAAATTTGGGGCTATTTTGATAGAGCTCAGTATTTTTCAACATAACCTGTTCTAACACGCATTGCAATGCAAACAATTCAGAAAGCCTTCAGCAAACCACTTACTGAAGTTCATTTCAAGCTTAATGAAATTTTAAAGTTCAGCTGCTTATTAGCATAGCATACTTATTAGCATACAGTACTCCCATTAGCATACATTACATCTGAACTTCTGTACAGCCATGGCCATTCTTCAAATTCAAAGAATGGAGATTTGCATTAAATAACTCTCTGTTTATATGTGAGAATAGAAAAACTAAATATTTACAATGCAGGGCTTCATTAATACCCTGCAGGGCAATATAATACAATGGAAAGCGAAAGCTAACAACATAAAGTAGCACACAATTTCAACATCTAAATCAATCTCAGAGTTTCAAAACCTCATTACAGATTATTCACACAAATCAATGTATTTCATTTATATTTCATCTGAGTTTTGTTCATTCAGCTCAAGTGGAGCTGATGAAAACTACCACATTAAAATAACAAATGGGCAAGTCCAAGTAATTATCTACTGCAGCTGAAATGGCGTAAAGCCTGCCTGTGCGTTCTGCATTGTGCATGCATCGTCTGTACTGATCTCAGAGGCATGAATGGTTTTATTATCATCGTTATGCTGCGCTCCTGCAGCAATCACAGTGCAGCAAGAGGCCCTGCTCTGCTGCGGTCGTGTCGAGCTGCATCCCACAGGATGCTCACACAATGCAAACAAGAAGATGTCATCATCTCTGTTTAAGGTGCTGTAAAAGTCGATGAAATCCAAAAGAGCCACCTGATGGTGGATTTCAAATGATCCCTGATACGATCCATTTTTAGCTGAGTGAGGATTTCCGCAGCGTCTGGCGCTTTGCAATTCTCTGCAATAGATGTAGCCCGAGTGACAAACTGAGCCACAAAACCTGAGAGGTTTCACCTGAAGACACTGTTCACCACAATTTGTTTGTTTTTTTTAATAAAGTCACTAAAGCTTAACAGATTAGATTTTCTAGAACATGGCGATGCTGATACTGATACTACTTCTGTTTATTTACCCTCCCATGTCCTCTCTCTTAGACTCGGGATGCTTTGGGAAAGTTTGTAAAGAAAGCCATCGTGCACTACAGAGATGACCTGGATCTGCAGAACCTGATGGATTACATCCAGAAAGAGGTGCTATGGCCAAATCCACTTATAGCTAGAGTGGCTGTGCATGTTTCCGTAGCTATCCACATCATACAAGCCTTCAACCTGATCACAGCGAGTGGTTTATTGAATATGAACGACGTGAGACCACAACCAGAGACCACAGAGCCGTATGTCTCATGTTATTTTGGCCTTGGTTTTCTACATGAGAGGCTACATGTTACATACAGTCCCTGTACACTGTGGGTTTCCTCTTGTGATATTCCTATTCCATCTGCACATGTTGGCACACTTGCGAGCCTGGGTTTTCCCATGGGAGAAGCCCAGACTGGCAGGATGTACAGCACAGAGCACGTTTCTAAATATATACCTGCCCTGTGCTCTCCTCTGTTTCTCCCTTTCACACAGTTCAAGTGTTGTGGGTGGAACAACTACACAGACTGGTCTTGGAACCTGTATTTTAATTGCACACACGAGAACCCGAGCACTGAGCGCTGTGCTGTGCCTTACTCCTGCTGCACTCCTGTTCCTGGAGAGGTGCGTGCCTTCCTGTGTGCCCTCAGAGCATTAACTGTGTGGACTCTATATACTGGTATGAAAGCTTCAAGGAAAGCTGCGACCTGTGAAGTAACTTTAACTTAAACACACTGCTTCAACTCGCATTAGGTTGCACATCAGAAAACAGCATGTGATAGAGATAAAAAGAGGTTTCAGAGTCATGAGAAGCAGCTAATTGAGTTCTGTTGTGCTCTGTGCAAAATTGTATTGGGTTGCATGTCACAAATGAGCGTTTGCTAGCTTTAAAAAGTCATGTGAAGCAACTGATTGAGTTCCTTCATGCTCTGTGCAAAACCCCGTCAATGTATAGGTCAACAAGGACACAGTGTTTATAAGCCTCAGACAGATTGTTCTGGACTGGAAAAGTTCAACTTTTGCCACTCACAGACAAGAGTATAACATATACAACATCAACTTTTTAAAACTAGGTTACTTGCATAATTACAGTTCTGAGTCACACGAGCGACATGTTAAGACGCAATGAAAGAGAAATGCAAATGTAGATATGCTGATGTGCTGGTCCCACACACTCTGAACAGCTGCCCATCTCTTAGATTTGCTCAGCAATTCAGCTGAGGTCTGGTGTTGTGCCCACTGACAGCTGTATCCCCCAGTTAGAGAGACAATTGACCAATCAAAGCTTATGATGCAGGAGGGAGACTGGGGACATCATCTTTACACACAGCTGGCTGGAAAAATGCTGACAACGAGATTGACACAGTTGTTTGCAACCACTACCAATGACTCATCAGTCGTTACTAACAAAATAACCTCTCCTAAGACGTGAAACCCATGTCAGGTTTAATAACATGTGAAATGAAATGGCAATTTCCTAATTATCGGTTACTTTCATGATATTAATTACAAGAGATAGAATAAAACATCTCACAAGCTTCAGAATTCAAAACAATCTATACAACAGGACAGCATGTCAGTGGTCTATGGACACTAGAATGACTTTCTTGACAGTGACAAATAGTATTTGCATCATTCTGACACTGAAGAAGTGCACACGCGTCAAAACTGCAGAAGCCATTTATTTCTTTGCCTGAAGGCAACATCAACATATCTGCATCAGCTGGTATAAACTGCTGCTGGTATTACTTTCCTTTCCTCTGGGCTAAGTAAGTTGTCATGCGAAGAACTGGTCAGATAATTACCAACCAGTTTCTCCCTTGTGAAGAATCTGCAGGGTGCATGAATGATCATTGTGTGGCTTTCAGCATCTTAGTTATCACAAGCCAGCTCCATGAGCTCATTTGCATCTAACAAAAAGTTCAGAATGACAAAATAATCATGGGAAAATTCAAGTCGCTCAAACTGCATCAACTAAGACTGACTGCTGAAGCTCGCCAACTGGGATATAATGGTCATACCTGAACATGACCAACCTTTGTAGCAGAGTGAAGGCAGTGGTAATTAAATTTAAGCCCTTTTTCATGAAGGAGTTGATATTTTGTTTATAGAGATCAATGCATACTGCCTGCACGTGCATTACAAATTCAATGTGTGCAGAGAAGCGTGCATGCTAGCACACAATCAGTATACATGCAAATGCTGTACTCAAACATGCATGAATACACACATTTGCACTCGCATAAAGATGCTTGTCTAACCTGCAGGCAGACAGCAGCGCAGCTCACAGGCCGCCAATGACAACTCCTTGTGGTTTGTGTGACGACAGAAAACAACAGAGTGCGTGTAGATCCATCACACCAATATTGATTATACATCATGCTACACAGAAAACAGATCACAGTAACCTTTTTCTACATGGGTGAAAAAAATCAATTAATTAAATCCTGGAGGAGCTGGTGCAGTGCTGCAACCTGCTGTCCGTGGCCTGTAACTGCTTGCCTACTTAAGGGACTGAACAGCGCCTCCCTGTCACATCAAGTGGATGTGTTGTTTTTTTCCCCTCTTTTTATTCCAAGTCTCTACAGTCAGCAACACTATCCCTCAACTGTCAAAATAGTTCATATTTTTGTTAATGCAAAATAACACACGGGATGTGAAACAGCAGCCTGGGAAGGCATCTGTTTCGGTTTAATCGGTCAAGACAAAAAGAGAAAGGTAATTCCTCAAACTCTCATGTTTTCTCTGTCTTCGCTTCTGTCCGTCTGCTGCACAGGCCGTGATCAACACTATGTGTGGTTTCGGGGTTCAAACTCAGAACTACCTGGAGGCAAACAAGTCAATCTACCCAGTAGGCTGTGCAGACAGAGCAGTGATGTGGATCGAGTCTCATCTGTTGCTGGTGGGGGCTCTTGCCCTGGGTCTGGCCTTGCCTCAGGTAACCCCACACATGCTCTTACTTAACACAGGCTGTGCACTAATTGGCAGCAGTTTTTTGACATTGGTAACCTCAGCCAGCTCTTGGGTGAAATGCCTCTAGTCTTCCCTTAAATAAGCTCATACACACAAAAGTCAATACAGCCATCAACTGGAGGCTCACCAGATTGAGCATGTAGCAATCCACACATCGATGGGTCCTGCTCCCTCAAATGCAGACTTGCACATAACAACATCAGAGAGCTTCCAAGCAGTTCCCTGCATGGGTTCAGAAGAAGCAGAACGACCATGTCTTTGTACAAAAGGTAAAAACATCTTATTCTTAAAGAAATCAGTGGTGTAAGGTTAATGGGAGACCAGCAGGGTAGAGCTGATTTAAAATGGGGGGTTACACCTAGACAGCTGTAAGTAGGCACAATGGGACAATGAAATTTTAACTGCACATTATCCTTTTATTACACTGTCCTAGTCTGAAAGTGCAGGTTAATGTGCAACTGAGATTGAAGTCTGTGTGTGATCATATAAGATTATGTGGCCAAGAAAGGCGGATATTAACGATTCACTCCTACTCACCGGGCCCTGCTGCACAACACAAGTCAGATCCCACAGCATTAAGTGCTGTTAATAACTCAAGTCACTGTGCTAGATTGGCCATGAAATCAAATTAGCACTTATCAAAAGCTGTCTCTAAATAATTAGTTCACTTACTTATCAAAATGATTCAGGTGCTGTCAGATGATATTCTCACACAGCACGCAGCTCTGGCGCTGCATCTTTAGCCTGATCTCTCTCTCTACAGCTCATATATGACTGATTGGGTCCCCAATGATTCTGCTCAGAGGGAAGTATGTGAATTACCCATGAGTCTCTCTCAAAACAATTACATTAGTATTCCAGTTGCTTTGATGTGCAGTAAATCTGATGATGAAGTTCTCTTTTTGGTGTTGCACATCCTAAACGCTAAACAAGATAACTGGATTTGTCTGCCTAACGAGCCACATTTAAATCAAACTGTTAATTATTGAAAAGCTCTTTTAAAAGCTGTGTTAGCGACTGAATGTGTGTGTTCCCGCCAAGGGAAACGCTTTGTGATCAGCTCTAAGTGTTAATATCCCCTAAATGTAAGAATACACTTATTTCCACTGACACAATCCACAACAGTCTTGTGTAATGTTGAAAATGTGCGCTCCCTGTGCCAAATGAGCATTACAACACCCTTCACGGGGACCTTGAGATGTTCAGCACAGGCTGTACAGTCACAGAAAGTCTGTTCTGCACTCTAAAGTGGCTGCTGCTGTCCTCTAGATTGCAGGCATCGTGCTGTCCCAGATGCTGATCTCTCAGATCCAAGATGAGATTACCTCCGTCTTGTGAGAGCGGGCCGACACAGGGGAAGAGGAGGGAAGAAAAGAATTTACAGTGCTCTCACTCAGCTCTACTGTCGTCCAAGGACATCTCTTTTACCACTACTGTATCACTGCCACGTTTGAGTACATTTCTTATCCCTAACGTGTTGTGGACATAAAAGTGTGGTGCACTTTATTGTATTGCTCAAATAGTCAACGCATGCAAAAGTGCGAAGAGTATATTTATTGGTTTTAAACATGGCTTTTGTATTGATCCTGACATGCAGCTTTTATTCTTGAAAAATATTTCTATTTAAATGTGACATTTGCTAATAAAACGCATATGAAAAAGATATTTACACTGCTATATATTGGTTAGAGCTGTCAGTTTTGCTAGCTAAATGGATTAACTCACACAATGCATGTGCTAGTTCTCATGCACATGGGCAACTTGCGATTAATATTAGCTTATTAGCTTCAGAAATGTGCGAATGTGTTCATTGACAAGGCTTAATAGGTCAGCAATCTAAAAGGGCGAGAGTGCTGTTTAAAAATACGGAGTCTTGGCTGCGCCAAGTTCCTTCCAGTTGGTAAAGGAGCCCCCTAAAGCCAAACGTCAGCACGTCAGATTATGGTGTGGCTTTGAGGTTTTTTGCATGGGAACTGCTCTGCGCACCTTGCAGTCAGTTCAGTCGTGAACAGCCAGGGCTCTCTGCATCAGACGATCTGTCAGAGGGGAGTTTGGCTTCATGGCATCGCGCTCCACCAGAAGACATCTGCAGCAGGTATTCAACACAACACGAGACAAGACAGTACAAAGAAAGGAACACAGATTCAGAGAGACGAGCTGGGAGGCTGACCTGATCAATAATGAAAGTGTAACATGGTGCACAGATGGGGGATGTCGGTTACATAATGGGGGCACACATTCTATATGCACATGGAAAGACGGCGACTAGAGAAAACTCCAGTGGACAGCAGACCCAGCAGCGACTATATGGTATCATGATGAAATCCAGTACTTCAAAAGATCTTTCTTTCTTTCTCCTATAATCTCAACAGATTTTCTTATAAAAAAAATGGATAGTAAGGACGGCCGGCACTGAAATTGGAAAAGACTGAGAGCCTTCTGTTTGGCCTGAAATCCCAGTTGTACATTACCTTCCCAGTTTCTGGTGGTGCTTATTCTCTGATTTCATGGCTGCATGAATAAGCAGTTGATTGAAGACGTCCCTCTGTAAACAACAGTGAACGAACCCATTAGCCAACACATAGCTGCTCCGATGCTGTATATAGAGTCTTTCCAGCCTGTTGTGGTATATTGTATGTACGCTGTTGCACCTTGGGGAACAGTTTTCTAAACACAAAGACCTTCGAATGCATGAAGTCCAACAGCGTCCATCACAGATTCATTATTCATACTTCGGTGCACTGTGCTCCACGCTCTCACATAATCTAGTGTGTTCGTGGACTGAAAGCCCTCAGCTCTTATGCAGAGTATTCTTCACCTCTGCCGCATTTCACAACAGAGATTTCTATTTCACTCAAGAAGACACTATACAACATGATCAAAGATATCCAAAGAAAGTAAAGCCTAAAGGCTGTCGGCGTTGCACATGAGAACTGTGACTTAGCTTGGATTTTATTTCAATTTACCCGTTATATTTCTGTGGACCTTACCTGTGCATCACTACCGCCTATTTCAACCACGCGGTAGCGTAACGGATACAGTATGTCCATAGCTCGACCGTAGTTGCCCTGGTTGTACTCAATCATGGCCTGACACATCGGTACACCGACAGTCCCAGCCAGCTGATGCTGCTGATTGTCCCCTGGCTCTCTGTGAAGGAAAGGGGTGGTTTACAACAAAAGAAGAGACATCTCTCTGTACAGCCGGCAGGTTGAGAAACGGGGGCAGGCGGAGGAATGTTTTTCAGGGTGAACGTTTGTGAAGGGATGGCAGCACGAATCTTACCATTTTTCATCTATGCAGCACTGTTTCACCAGTGAGGAAAAGAGACAAAGCAACATTTAAATAGTTTTTCAGTTTGAACAAGGCAACAATATTAAACAGGTTGAGAGTAGTTCTTTCTTGAAAATACACAAGCAAACAAAAAACCCTGCTTATTGAGATTTAAGACAAACAGGAAACTGTTTAAACAAACAGGACAATAAGGAACTCGAAGATTAAAAATAGGATTTACAGATAACTTCACTTCAAGTGTACAACACAACTAGGCTCCCGTCATTCTTCTAAAAACCTACAGAGAAAGCTCCAGGCTAGTTTATTTCGACAGACTAAGAAGGGTATTTGAGCATTACTCGACAGAAATGTGAAATGCATTAACATCCCAGGAGGATTCGCTTCACCGTAGGGCCAAAGATTCCACACTGCTGCGAGGCTTTCTTGGATTAGCTAATGCTTAGAGTCACTGCCTCCGACTGTAAGAGGAAGTATGTAAAATGGTAAAATATGGATTACATAAAACTGTGCAAGCCTTCCAAACCAAAGTAAAAGCGACACGGTATCCTGTATGTGAGTGATGGAATTAAATACATGCAAAGCTCAAACACGTCCTCAGGGCTTGCCTGACAATTCAAAGCAGAGCTGTGCTGAGGTCTCTGACTGAGTCTCTTACTGAGGAACTGACTCTCAAGAGTTGCTTTCCTCCCCCGAAGGTGCATCATTGCCAAACTCTTGTGACTTGCATTACATTACATAACACTGAAAAGCGTAATGTGGTTTTAAATGGCAGCTTTTTTCTGAGCAAAGGCTGTCCGTGGTCAGACACCACAAAGCTCCAGAGAGGCAGCAGCTGCTGGTGCATCCCGGGAAGCCCCAGATCTCTGGAAGGACTCAGCTCTGAATTCTCTTTCTGACTGCATCCTCTCTTTATCTGGCCATCCTACGCTCTGCCTTGTTTCTGTCTCAGTTTTACATAAGGCCTGTGTGGCTCTTATGTAACGCTGACAGAGTGTTGAGGTGTGCAGTGGAGGGAAGAAATGGTGCAGAACTTACTTTGCCAATGCCTGGAGGCCCTCGAGGAGACGCTGAGAGGTCCTTGTCTCCTCAGCTCCCAGCGAAGTCATGAGGAAGTGGAGGTCGTTAAACAAGGTCACGTGATCGTCGGTGTGAGATTGTGACACCTGGTACAGCTCTCGCCAACGGTCCTTCACGCACACACCTGACACACGCACCAACGCAAACACACAAATGTTGTTGAAGGCTGCTTAAAGGCTGCCTGAAGTGGCAGCAGGTCATTTAGTCTGTTTTTGTGTGAACAGAATAAAAACGTCTGATCAGAGGTTCTGCTAATTACAGAAAAACTCAATACAGCACTCAACTCATTAGCAGGTTCACTTAAATGCACAGTAAGTAATATCTGCTGCAGGGGTCACTCAATTAAAACTACAATAACTGCCTTGTTCGCCTCCATCAATCACTCAAGCTGCAGTTTCCATCCATGTGTGTCCAGACTCATGTTGTGAAGACTTTGACGGAATTAAATAAAAGGCATTAAGTGTATTTTTTGGTGAAATGGAAGTTATCACTACATGAACGTGTGTGATTCCAGCAAATAATGTCCAGTGAGAAGCATGCTGTCTTCACTTGGAGACTGTTTTATCACCTGAAGCTCAGTATCAGCAGAACCAATGAGCTCGTGCTGGACTACAAAGCTTCAAATATAAATGTTGCTGCAGAGAAGCGACAAACTGTAAAACGTGGAGGCTTCACACACATCTTCAAGCCGACAGCACAGAAGATCTGTTCAGTATCTGAGCAAAGGTGAAAGATGGTCACAGTCTGCCTTCTGTTCCTCAGTTATGCTGATGAATAAAGGATTATGATGTGACCCTGAAGCTGACCTTTGACCTTTGGATATAAAATGTCATCATTTTATCCTGTGAGACATTTGTGTGGAATTTTCTCATAATTAGCGTATGAATTCTTGAGTTATGGTCAGTTTTGTGAGGTCACAGTGACCTTTGTCTTCCAAAATCAGTTAGTACTCAGTAATCACTTCACCCGTGAGTCAAAGTGAACGTTTGTGCCAAATTTTAAGACATTTCCCGAAGCTGTTCCTGAGATATATATATATCTGTTACCTCAAATGAGATGCTGCAGTCGCCCTCCAGCCCATCGGCAACACATTAACAAATGTTGCAGCACCTTCATCAGGCTAATCAATTTCATTTTGAACATTTCTAATAGTGGAATAATGCACCACTTCAAAAACTGTAAATCAAACTCTGATCAGTGGAACTCAAGATCGACGTGACAGACAGAGGTGGTTCACCTTGTGATGAATTCTGACATCAGCCTGTTTCTTACCCTCCAACTCCAGTCTGTTGAGCATTGAACTGGTATCTACAAAGTCCAGCATGGATCCTGAGGTTTTACAACGTCTCATTACCTTGGGAAAGCAGGACAAACTTATATTATTCACCTCAAACACTGAAGGATACATGTAACATGTAACTGCCTCCACACAAAGACACTGTTCAGAGAGATAAAAGACACCATCATGTCTTGCTGGACTGTGAAATGAGCTGTTAAACATTCACGAAATTCAGCCAACTTGAGGATTTCTGTTGTGTTTAAACTTAGGACCGAGGTGAAAGTTCTTGAAAAGATACGGGACATGAAAGACTTTACTTTCAGATTGTCTCTCCTATCTTTAGAGTGAATGAAAAAATAAACAGTTCTGCCACTTGACAGTGAAATGCATCTCCACATGGACTTGACTTCCATTTGCACACACTTGCCTTCACAAACACAAGCACAACATATTGTTTTTAGTGGGCATCCCGTGTGTATTTGTACATGCATGGCTCTTGAAAGGACTGTATGTCCTCAGACATATATACCATTAAAGCCTGGATACAAGCTCTCAACACAAACCAACCTGAGAATCGTATATTTGCAGAGCGGCTTCGTATTGGCCCTGTGGAGGAGGAAGAGATGAGAAAATTTGAATAGCTTCAGACTGGAGAGATAAGTGAGGTTGATAGATTCTGTGGCACAGATGCAAACACAAATGAATCCTGAAATATAATCAACTCCAAACTTCAAATTACCCACGGGAAAGGATATCATAAATACAAGTTCCACAAATATTCCTATGACCAATTATTTGCTTGGCTGAGAAAACTCATTGAGATTCTTACCTTCTCAATGAAGTACAGAGCCCAGTGCCAATAGTTATGACCAGCCAGCATATCAGATATCTGAAATAAACAACACATGTATGAAAAATTTTTCCTTGGGCTTTTCAATTCATATTTTCATTCAGCGGGCTCTTACTAACTGTACAGAGCTGCACAAGGTTGCAGAGTTGTGATTCATCAGGAAAACACTGAAAAGCAACATCCAATGGTTGTACCTGCCAGTCTTTCTCTCTACCCTCCATGAACTTCAAGCCTTTGTCCACCTCTGCTTGCATCTCATAAATATGGGCTACAGAGTGGACAGACCAAGCGTCGTCTGGAGCAACAGCGAGGGCCTGCACAAGAGGGATGAACAGTTTGAAGAAAGGAGAAGCAATACAGATGCAGAAAACCTGCTGCGTTTGGTGCACCAAAAAGCAAAATGACGACTCAAAAATAATGGCATGCTCAGCTCTCAGTTAGTATCTTTCATTTCAGCTGTGATGTTCCTCAATCTTTTCTCAAGTGGCTGTCATGTCACAACTGCTTTGTATGCATTACACATTCAGCACAGAAGAGCCGGCCTGAGAGAGCTGCTTATTATTGGTGTTCCACAGCAAATTACTTGCTGAATTGAGCTGACACAAATCACACAGACAGCCTGGACCACCCAGCCACAATGATGACAACAGCGTGTACAACAGACTCAAACGTGGAGGAAAATCTCACCTCCATGGCGACTTTCTCAGCCCGGTCGTAGAAGTTAGTCTCCAGGAGGCCGAAGGCAAACATTCCTTTCATAAAGCTGAGGGCACAAATGCGCAAAGAAAAAAAAAAAAAAGTCATCACAAGATACAAACGAGGAAAGTACTTTTATTCACCAATTCAGTTTAACTGGGATGATGAAAAGCAGACCCGGCCTCGAGCCATAACAATGACGGCTAAGGGCCACAAATGACAGAGCTCTGAAGAGGTCCCAAATTGCTTTAAAAAAAAAAAAAAGCATGATTTTTACATCAGTGTCAACTTCTGTGTGCCATCGTGGAAATAAGTGCCGCCACATCGCTGCTGTGTGGGAACATGGGCTCTTACTCTCACAGTGGTAATGTTGTGGCAGTACACTGAGGACCTGTCTCTGTCATAAAGACAGAGCTTGGCGATGTTGTTGTGAGGCATGAATGTTAACATTTTACGCTGCAATGGGATTGTGTTTGGTCTGACTCATCTACTGACGATGTGCTGTTGAAGAAGGGCGTGGAAAAAGACAATAATTCGCTCGTTCAAAGCTCTCAGAAACACAGCATGTGCATAATTGCAGGTGTGAGACGCTACCCTCTGCAGGACAGTGTTCTCCTGAAAGCCTCTACATTCACCACTTTCCTCACAGCCACCGCTGCACTAAGCAGGTCCATTATTATCTACACTATCTGTTTTTGCGCGTCCTTGTGTGACACAACATTGATAAACTACCTCTGAAGTTGACACAGCAAACGGTTGCTTATCCAGACATCCAGCCGTCATTTGGAGTTGTGTTTCTGTCCACCTGGTGACTGTAAATTCAGCACTCTCTCTTTTAGCTCTGTCTTTGGTCTCCACAGACTCCCATGGGAAATATCTGGCTCATTAGCTGCTAAATGCTCCACTGTTCACCGACTAGTTGCTAACTGTGTCTGTCTGCTGTTTGGTGCTGAGCAGGTAGTGTGTAGTGGCTTTCTGGCTGAAAACAGCTGCCAACAACAACAGGGCTGTGACAGCAGTGAGATGCACAACAGTAAAGATGTGAGCCGTACAGCTAAACAATGATCTGAAACTCACTGTGAAGCTCTGTGAAGAGGAGGGGAGCGGCAGATTCAGGGGCTAATTCTCTGCAGGTTCATCACTTCACTTCATTTCATTGTCACATTGATTTGACGCTGTAATTTCATGTTTCAATGCTCCTAAGGTCACTGATGTGCTCAATTGTGTGTAATTCTTTATAGTTTGCTGCAATGAATCTGCTTATTGACATGCTTACTAAAAAAAATCCTTCAGATTTCAAAACAATTCACTAAGCATGTTTGCAGTATCACACACTGACCAGCTGTACATAAGCTCATTATAATTGCATGTACAGTTTATGAGTTATTTTGAGCTACACAGTGTATAAAGCCAGTGGGCGCTCATTCAGTCCTGTTGTCTCAGTACAGTGAGCCACCGCCAACATTGATTAGAAACTCCATTCGAATTTCAGAGTGCTCATTATTACATGTTATTTAAGTGGGAACATGCTCATCATGATGACACATACAGCTTCTGTGTGATGTACTCTATGTATTAAGGCCCCCCTTCACTCCCATTACACTATAACTAAGCCAACATGCTGAGGTCAGTGAGTTTTCCCATGATTAGAAACGTATCTGAAGCACGTCTCTTGTCATGTATGCTGTGTTCTGTACCTGGACAAAGGCATGTGCGGCTTCCAGTAGGGCATCACTCTGGCCACAGAGTCCCTCATGTTGGTTTGGGCTCCCATGTAGAAGTACGTATCATGAGCAAACTTGATGGCCAACAGATCAGTGGGGTGGTCAACCAGAATGTCTTCCCATGCGCTGCAAGCCTTGGGAAAATCTCTGGAAGAAACATGAAGCGCTGTATAAGCTTTGTGAAGCAATGCAGGACAACAGAATTAGTGCATCATGAGAATCACAGTAGTCAAAACGTTGTTGAATGGAGGGAATTTGAGGTCCTTGAACATAAGCGCCCTCAAAGACAGTATTGAGAAACAAAATGTTTCACTGCAGATAAAATACAAATACTGCTAAACAAACTGAAATTTACAGAGGAGCCTTCGGCACACAATGTGAATGCTGAGGATCTGAAGCACATGACGTGGGGAGAGACAAAGAGGAAGTGAAGACTGAATATTCACATTCTTCTAGTCCTCTGCTGTCCAAAAAGACATCAGTCTTTCGCAAGTGCAAACTATTTCCTCTGGCAGGGTGGTAAACAAAACTGATCTGTCCTCTGGCTGCACTGCGGCGCTCGCTTCCAAACATGTGACATCAAATCAGTGGAAAAGTCTCTCTATTGGTCAGATTATTTAACAGGGGAGAAAACTCAATAGCACACATCTTGTATGATAAACGCTCTGATTGGTCAGTGTGGTGACAGTGTGCGGTCTCCACTGCTGTACAGTCTGATGGCAGCGGGCACACACGAGCGCCTGAAGCCCTCTGTTTTGCTCCTAGGTGGGATGATTTGGTAGCTGAATGAGCTGCCCATCTGCCACAGCTCGTCATGGAGAGGCAGAGAGGGGTTATACAGGATGGCTTTGTCCTTCATCCTCCACTCTGCTGTCCAGTTCCAGCCTGACCACAAAGCAGGCCTTCGTCGCCAGCTCGTTAAGCCTGCCGGCCTCTCCGGCCTCGATGCCATGGCCACTTACTCAGTACTACTACTGAGTCTCCTCAGGAAGAACAGTCCGCTCTGTCCCCTCTTAAAGAGGCCTTCAGCGCTCCACCCTCTCCACTTCCTCTGCTTGAATGATAACTGGGCTAGGGGCCCTCCTCTTCCTCCAGCAGTAGTATTGGTCTTGTTGATACTGGGCTGCAGGTGACTGTTCACCACGTGATGAAGCTCTCTATCAGCCCTTTGTACTCCTCCTCCTCTGTTGATGCATCAACAATGGATGGCTGTGGTCTGATTATGTGTTTTTAATTTGTTGTTTAAGTGATGACAAATAGCTTGGAATCAGTTTTTATGACATTCAGCCCCCACAGTTTGATACTCTCTAGACCTTTTGTACCACACAGTATGTGTGTATGCATTATTCCACACACTACTTCATAAACTGTTAGCAGCACCTATTGCTCTGCATGTAATAAAGACAATAGAGATTACATGTAGAGGAAAGAATTCCATACATCGTAGCAGACGTCAGTGCATGTTTCTTTGGATCCTCTATTACAGCGTCAAAGAGGACGCTGGTAACCACTGGCCCTCGTATGACTGTACTCTTATTCATCAGTCTGGTCTGACTGGATTTCCTGTGGCAATCTGGCTGTGGATCTTACCCACGTGAGTGCAGCTCCATCGCCTTGACATGGAGCCTCTCTCTGGGAGAGATGTCCTGGCTGTTGGCCAGCTCCACTGTTTTCTTCACAGCGCTGCTCAAACGCTCATTCAGACGGATGGAGCTGCCCGTTCCCATCAGCTCCAGCCCCGTACTGATCACATGGCCCATAACTACAGGGAAAACAGTTGACAATGGTCCTTTCTTTTGCACTTTTCTTACTGTTATTCAACACTTTACATGCAGAATCACATGCTCTTGTTAAAGTTTGGATTTTGACGTGAAGCTAGATACATGAAAGGGCAGCTTTGGGCGCCTGCACTGGGTAACTACTGTTTAACTAGGTTGCTCAATTTCTGTTCATGTTTAATCAGAGATGAAGTTACCGTTAAATGTTTTCATCCCCACTGTGTGCCCGCAGGATAATGAAAGGTAATTCACTTTGAGGGCTGACTTCAAACTGGACTTTATTCCAGTCATGACTTATATTTTATTACAAACTTCGTTAAAAAAGTTACGACTCCTTCTAAATATTGGTTGATAAATGCTTGGTTTATGAGGACATCAGCAAAGGCAACTGGGTTTTGTTCATATATTCAGATTGGACGGCATTCATCTTACAACTGATGGTCTCAATGTATTTTTCATATGCAACCACTACGCAGACAACATATTCAAACACTTGATGAGAGCTCAAACACACGGTGAGCGGCATCTAAAAACGCTGATTACAGTTCAAACAAAAGATTGGCTTGACAGGCTCTCAGCAACCTCTGCTTCCTGATCTCAGGTCAGTGCTTTGGGTAAATAAATGACAGCACAGTAAGTGGCTGCTAAGCAGAAAAGGCTTCATCATCGTATCAGACACAGTGGACGTTTTGACTTGTCATGGCAATAAAAGCAGAGGTGTAACTAGAACAGCGATAACGTCTCAGTTCCACTTATTGTCTTATGAGAGTCCTGGAAGTGGTTCACCTCGATAGATTGCAGTTGTCAGTAACGTCATGAATTCCATCTATGCTTAATGTGCAGCTATATTTTCGAACACATCAAAATGTCGGCGCTTGTTTAGCTGAACAGGGTCTCTGCCTGATCTCTGACTAATGAGAGTGTTTATTTATCATCAAAACAGAGACCTGACAGCACCGTATCTATTTATCAACTTTTAGTAAAAAGGACTTTGGGATACTAACCTCTTCAGTGTTTACTTAAAGAACAGAGGAGCGCAGTGATTTTTAATGAGGCTGTTTGCAGTGGACTGCAGTGTCTGCTCAGCAGTTACCTTCACTTCTGTATTTTTTCAATGTTAACTCTTAACACTGATTCACTGCTGTCTTCTTTTATACATTTTAATAAGGCCTACTTGGCGTATATGCCGGAGTTCAGTGGCCATGATTGGCCTTATGCACACTCACTCACTGCTAGCTATATATTTATTAATCCATCCTTGGACTCCTCCCTCCTTATCTTTGTGGGTATATCTCACATAAAACTGGTCACTACTAGTTGCACTCAAAAGACCCTCTTACTGGCCGCTCCAGGGCAAAGGGGCTTTTGTATTCTCTGCCCCTGCAGCCTGCAACCACCTGCATACAGACCTGGAATTAGACAGGCTGATCTAAACTAGGGCATACCCTTGTGAAAGAAACTACACTAAAATAGACTAAATATTAGTATACTGAGCATGCTACAGTGTGCTTGCATCCAGACTATCAACTAGTGTACTTCAAGCATGCTCAACTGGAACAACTAATTGTGTACTTATTACTCTTAAATAGTATTTAAGCTGTACTAAAGTCCAACTTAAGTTGTATTACGTTTACTTGACTGTGCTAAAAATGGGACTATTTTAAGGATGCTTAATATACTGCAAATGTGCTATTTATTTTCTATTGGCTCATGCTATTCTTCAAGTTAAAGCATGAGTGAAATAAATGTATAATGTAATATAAGTTGTATTTTGAGAGGACATGAAATCTAACGTACCTCTTCACATTTTCAAAACACTTTAAATGTACTTAAAAACTCCTACAAATGTATTATAAGTAGGGATTTAAAGCATATAACCAATTTGATTAAATAGATTGCACTGACAGCATAATTACTACTAATGGATTACAAGTACATCTATATTAGTATTTTAATACATTGTTTGAGCATTTCCAATACACTTCAAGTGTAACTTAATAATTCTAAAATTAGGCTACTAGTGTATTTTTACATACTTATTGAGTATTTTCAACATGCTGTAAGAATACTTTAAACCTAAGGATGAACAGGATGTACTGTACATACATGTCCTCAGATACACAATGCTTTCACACTAATGTCTGCCTGTCCTTGAAATGTTTGGCACATGTTTGTGTATCTTTTTAATGTCTGCATGTACATTGTTTGTAACACTGTATTGCTGCCATCTTGGCTCGAGCCCGCTCAAAAATCAGGATTTAGTAATCTCAGTGGAGTCACTTGGTTAATTAAAGGTTTGATTTTAAAAAATAATGAACTCTGCTGCTGCCCTCGAGGCAGGTGTACTCTCAGAGATTCAACGTGCCACCTGGACTTATCTGCTTAGGTAACATAAACACACACATATCACAAAATTAATAAATCATATGAATAAATAATGCCTGGCCACATGCCCACTTACCAAAGTTAGGGTCTGCTGCCTTCATAGCAGAAATGCATCCTTCCATTCCTCCCACGGTGTCATCATTCCGCCACTTCACATACTACAAAGTTGACAAGTTAATTGCAGTTTTGATTTTCGCTGACATGCAGCACTATGCAGAGTATTTCACAGTGTGTGTGTGCAGCACGTCATACAGGTGGGCTACCTGAGTGAGCAGAGCGTCATAAAGTTTGCAAGCCTCATTGCTGCTGGTGGACAGTGGAAGACCCTCTGCTCTCCACGCCTGTAAGAGGAACAGAAGGAGGCAGACAGAAATCAGTGGACGTGGAGCAGATTCCCTGCTCTTCACGTCAGACAGGCGCCTGTGAGGACGCGGAACGTTAGTTGAACTTGACTCCGCAACGAGCGCTTATCGAGAAACTTCCGGTTATCCAGAGACAGATATTATCTTTAATTTCACATTCATGAGTTGGCCCTCTGAGCTGAATCTGTATTTAGTGTGAGCTCAGAAGTGGAACAGTTTAATCCCACACTTCATTTTAACTTACACTGTTTACGTCCCTGTCTGAGCTCCATTAAGCTTGACGTTACGTAACACGCTTTCTGTACTTTTCATTTACTGTCACACCAAAATAAAACAGTCGTTTCCTCTCCCACGCTATTCTTTATCAAAAGGTTAAAGTTTATATGATGTAGCTGCTTCTTCCTGAAGCCCCATCACTAACCTGGCAGTCTCTGAAGCTTGAAGTTGGCATTTTGAAGATGCAGTTTTACCCTCTTCGAACAGTCAAGTGCTCACGACTGATGCGCCCAGTTTATAAGGGAAAGGTGACCGGAAGCTCGATTTGCTTTCAAAATAAATGCACGATCAAAACGTTAAAGAATGTTTCTATTACAGTATAATGTACTTTCACTAATCATTTTCATGTATACAATTTGTGTTGGTACCGAGGAGAGACTTTCCAGTTGCTAATGCCTGCAGGTACTCCATGTTTTTTGGTGCTTGATGTTCAGGACTGCAAGTCTATTTCTCTGCCTCTCCTGCTTAGATTTTAACCATTCTCGCTTTAGTCTGTCTCTTGTGAGCCCCCCAGCTTTATGGAAGTGCAACACTAAATTGTTGGACAACTATTTAAATTGTCTTGGCCCACTTAACTTTTCCCCAAACGCTGCACAGGCTTATCAAGCATTTATCAAACTATATATGCTACGAAGTATGTATGATATTACATTTCTAAACCAGTGTAGCCCAATTGTATTATATAATCCACCTACATGCATGTGGGTTCAGGCCTCATCTCTTTGCTACAGCATCTAATATTCTCTGCAGAAACAAACACATTTGAGCTTGACTATCTATTCAGACAGAGCTGATCATGGAGGTGGAGAGAAAGGGAAGACCTCTCGCTGAAAAGGGAAGAAAGTAGCCAAAAATTCTGTTAGTTTTAGCTACAATTGTGTTTCGTAACAGTTAAATAAAACATGTTCATAAGGATAACTCACACAATCAGAAAGGGAGATCTTAGTGAACACATTGAAAAGAACAACTGCATTGTTTTATTGCCGTTTTCAGCATACATCCAACACCCCTATGTATTTTAGCTACATGAAGCATTTACATTACATGTCATGTGTCAACAGAACAGTTTAAAAATTAGGATTCATTTTCTTTACATATAATACAGTTTGCACACATGTTAATAAATATCAATACAATCATGTCAAACTTATCACACACCATCTAAAACGACTCTTAAAATTACGCAACTTTTTTTTTTTTTTTTTTATTCACAGCTCATACCAAGTCATAAATATAACCTTTAGTGTTTCTGTGCTGTAAAACGGTGACCAGTGGATTTTTTACAGTTGTCAAAAAGGTTACTAGATTTGACTGTCCACCAGATAAACCACAATGATCCTGCCTGATGCAAGCTGCTAATAAAGCACTTTCTTCAGCACCCCCATTTAAAATCACCTGTTTGTTTGTTTGGGGATATCATGTATAAAATAAAAATGTTTCAAAAAAAAAAAAAAAAAAAAAGAAGACATCATGAGTTCCAGAGGGATACACAGATGTGACTATTTCAAAAGCCAGCCGACACAGAAAAATAAAATCTAATCCAAAATCTAAGTGTGGAGAATGAAAATGAAAAAGGCATCTTGTTCAAGGGTAAAGTACTAACACTGCCAAATACTGATGTAAGCGTCGTGTAGTGTGTAAGTTCTTGTGGTGTACTCCTCAGATATTGCAGCCCATCCCACAACAAAGTCCTGTGGCACAAAATGAGTCATGTAAGCCATTGTGATCTCTCATTAACGGCAGTGAAATCGGCTTCATTAACGATGACGTCCTACTGTTATCATGCGGTCGGGAAAACTTATCTGAGCTTGAAGAGACAGTCTATTCCTCTTCAACCGCCACAGTAGGGGACATAAACATCCGATATTCAACATGGACAAGTACTTGTAAACGTTAACCGCCTGTGTGATATACAGTGAACGGCATGTCACGGAGAGGCCCATCATTACCGACTCAAGTGTTCATACGGTTGATAGCTTGAGGCTGCATTCTATGTCCAAGCTATCAAAGACGATGTGAAGTTCTTCTATTCGCCTGCAACCTTTATACCTGGCATGTAATGGCTTGTGGGTGCATGGGAGTGATGCAAAGATAATGAGATTCTGGGCTCTCTCCTGCACATGCAAAACAAACAAAAAAAAAGCTCACCTGTTAAAAGCAAACGAAGATAATAAATACAAAAAAACAAATTTAATGGTGTCTTTGCGTTGACTCAAACACTCCGTGAGAGGGGAAAACGCCGTGACTTTGCGGTTTGTTAGGATGTGGAGTCAGTCAGTTTGCTGCTGGATAGAAAGGCAGCTTCAGCAAAGGATGTCCTTCCTACAGTCAGGCTGAAAAGGACAGTCTGAGATTGCGATCGGAGACATCACTCCAGCGTTTTGGGGCAGCTGTGGCTCAGGAGGTAGGTTGTCCACCAATCGGAAGATCCGTGGTTCGATCCCCGGCCCGTGCTCCCAATGGCTGTGCCATCAGTGTGTGAGTGTGAACGGTTATCGCTCCTGATGAGCGTGTGGCACCTTACGTGAAATGTATGAATGTGAGTGTGAAAGGGTGAATGCTGTGAGCGGTCGGTAAGACTAGAAAAGCGCTATAAATGCAATCCATTTACCGTTTGATTACACCTCTGTAGCAGTCCTTTTTGGAAAAGAGAGGACCCTCATCTGCTGAGAAAAGGACTTGTTCTACACAACTATACACAAACAAACAATTCTTTACAATCCCTTTACATCAGCAGGACCGAACTGCATTCTTCCCTTTAGACAATCCAGAATGAAACACTCGCCCAAAGGCCCCCGCCCTTCCTACGTTTGAGAGGATCCACTTCAAGGCTGGGATGATAAAGCTGTGAATGTACTCGCCTCTCCACCCACAGAGAGAGAGAGCAAGCAAAACTGCAGTGATTAACTAGGACTGCCTTTGGGCATAGGATATGTAAACGTTGCAGACTGCTGCAATGTCAGAGGCAGTCGCAGAGTCTGTGTGTGTGTGTGTTGGGGGAAATCTTTACACATTCACTGCTGCAGGTGTTCAGCAGACGATTCTGATCAAACATGACCATGAGAAGCAGAGACTGTCTATCATGAGTCAGCTCCTTTAAGCCCAGTTGAGGTTGAAGCCTTTAGAGAGCATAACGGCCTCCAGGTCCTTGTCCTCCTCCTTCTCCCGAAGCCTCTGCTCTTCCAAGAGGGCCACCAGGGCATCGCGCTGCTCCACCACCTCCAACATCTCATTCAGGATCTGCTTCTCTTGAGCGAGCTCCTTCTCTGTCTTCAGGTGGTCTGAGAGAGGCGCAGGAGGAGGAGGAGGAGTTAAAGAGGGCAGATAACACAGAGTAAACATTCAGAGCGAGTCAGAGTGACTGTGGCTGTGAATTAACGGGCCCTGCGTTCACCTTCAACAGCCATCCGCTCCCTGAGTTCCTGCTGCAGGCGGCTCTGCCGGTCCTCCAGCTCCAGCTCTCGGGCGCTTGAGGACAGAGAGTAAGAAAAGATGGACGATCTGAGTTTGTTTTACAAATTCTAGTTATACACAGCTCTGTTTTTAGGCGGTATCTTCATTTATCTGAGCAGGATTTTCCAAAATGATGAGGTGTTCTAAAAAGAAGAGGAGTTTAATTGCAATAAGAAAGTGAAAATGCGAGAACAATGGATAATTTAATGACTTGTCAGAATGTAATGAAGTTGTTTCTCTACTTGGATTCCAAATGTAATAACACACACACAGTATCAAATCATATTATTACACTGATTAATGATTCTGACTTCTTTGGGGCTACCAGCCATTTTAAACTCATGATGCGATATTAATTATCAACATCAAAATGAGGCAATAAGTCAGTATTATTCTATCATCCGGCACTGGTTATAATTTCCTTGTACTTAAATGATGAAATACCGTCATCAAGCAATGTATCACAGGTATTACAGCCTGCATGGCATTTTTATTGCGGCTGGAACAGGGGCTCTAGGGTCATTGCTCTGTTTAGTTCAGAGTGAAATATCTCTACTGCAGACAATCATGGTCCCAACAATCAATCCTCATGACTCTGGTGATCCCTTGATGTGTCCCCATAGCGCCATCCGCAGGTCAAATGTTTCACTTGACCAAGTCTGGAGTTCAAGGGAGGATAACTCTAAATTTAACCTCCCATCAGACCTCAGCAGTGCTTTGAGAACAGTGCAGGAAAAGCATGGTAAACATTGCTATGTCATCAAGATAAACACATATCAAGATAATCTGAACACTCAGCTCAAAGTCCAGCTTTGGTTTCATCACTGAAGGTGGCGAATGTTCATGTTGAGAGAGAAAAACTCAGCATGACTATGGACGTCTGGTCTTGTTTTACTGCCATTTTTATGACATTTTGAAAAGTTAAAACTCACAAATCCTGAAATGATCACCTGATAGAGTGTACCTACATGATGGAATAAGTTGAGATAGCAACCAACAACAGGCAGCTAAGACATGGAAATGAACCTCTGACCAAGGTGTTCTTTCTCATTAGTGTTGAGACAGATACGCAGAGAGACAGCTCACCTATCTCAACACTCAAGTTGTGTACTTACAATATCATGAGTTCTGACTCATAGCGGACCAGGGCGTTTTTCTCCTGTACCAGTTTGAACCACTCTTGCATTAGCTTGGGATCGTCCTTCTTGCCCATGCCTGGAGGAGAGAATGCAGCACACAGTGGGAGTAAGAGGCCAGATGGCTGGGAGATGACACTGATGTCACACAGACAAGGACTGACACAGGCGATGCAATGACAGCCAAGCCAGGATGTCCTCGCTGAGGGATGGTGACGTGGAAGGATGGACTTGACACCAACGTGATCAGTCACACCATACTCAAAGGGACGGTTCAGCTTTTTATTTGTGGAGGGGCTGTATGAGGCACCTGTGCACAGTCAGTGTGTTACCTACAGAAGCACCGCTATGCAACGCAATGTACTGCTGTGCAGCAGCAGAGCAGCAGGGGGCAGCAGCAAAACATGCTTTATCCACCTAAAAAAATGGCCTACCTAAACAAAAAATTTTACACTATATGTAAATCTTCAACCAGGTGTATTATTACTCCTATGTGCAATATCAATACTCCAATCAGGAGTACTATCATCCAATTGCAGCTCAGTACCTGTTGTTCATATATTTATATTCCTTGTTAATATTGTTTATATTGCTTGTTTGATATTTAATGTCTTTTTTATTGATGCCCTCTATTTTTGCTATCCTCTTTGCTGCTGTAATACCTGAAATTTCCCCACTGTGGGACTAATAAAGGTATATCTTATCTTATCTTATTGATACTTCCAGGGTTTTATCTCACATCAGACAGCCCATCTTCTCAACTGTACACCTTTCATGTTGCTACGCATGCTTCACACAGTATCGGGGCTCGGGTCAGACTTCCAGCAGTTTGTGAATGAGAATGATGATGAAAAGGAACTTTTCAGATGGAGACTGAACAGACTGAAAGAGAGAAAGGAAACCTCTGATTCTTTTCAGTTATGTGTAGGTATTTAGCGCTGCATTACCTGATGGCTGAGTCTGGCGAGAGAGTGTTGTTTTCTGTTGAGAAAATGTCGTGCCAAAGGAGAGGGAGCTCTGACGGAGGGTAGAGAGCTGAAAATATTCCTAATATAGTGCACACTTAAACTGATACTGACTGTTTTAGGTGGGATTCTTTCCGGTGGCTACGATGCGTTTTGCTGCTGACCCCGTCGACAGCGGTACACTCCTCATCCTCTGCGCTGGTGCTCGCACTCAGACTGTGCATGAGCACCTCACGCAACCCCACTTCCAAAAAAAAACCCCTGAACTATCACTTTAAAGATGACGCACAGAAGATGGCGTGGAGCAACAGGTTTCAACTTTGGCAGGTGTGCACACATGCACACAACCCACACACACACAATAGCACGCGCGCACACACACACACACACACACAATACCTGTTGTTGCAAAGTTGAGAGTTTGTGTTACCCAGTTTGGAGTTTGTGTCAGACGTAGCTGCTCTTTGGGAGCAACTACCAACTCCTCCTATCATTTTTTTTTTTTTTTTTCAGAGTGGGTGGGCAGCAAAAAACACAAACACACCAATCAGTAGCTAAGACATTACAGAGAAGAAGTTCTTCATCCTCCCCTGCCCACATATTGACCCACCCGAGGAAATAAAATCCTTTTTAGATCCTATTCACGCCGAGCGGAGTGAAGGTAGAATTTAAAAAATGTATGAATTATTCTGCTGTTGTTACATATTGAATTACAAGGTCAAATGTTCATGGGATGACTTATCATTGAGACCAAAAGCCAAGTTCACACTCCTCAGGGTAAAGCACGTTCGGGCGCTACTGGCATCATGCATTGCTCTTGTGCAGTTTTCATAATCAGCACAATCAGTAGGAGCACAAACAGCTGCACACTTCTCCTGCAGACCCGCTGTGTGCAGAGGAGACCGGCCTACGAGGCATGCAGCCGGGGCGATGCATCCTTTTCATTTATCTGACTGCAGCAGGTGGAGCCAAGCAGCTTCAATGAAACACCTGAAGGCAAACCTCAATGCAGCGTGACATACTTAGCTGGGGAAGAGGAGGCTCTTGCAAAACAAAAAGGAAAAACATTGTACACACATAAATCGCATGGTTGTGGTCTCGTGGGCTGGTTTTCACTAATTAACAGAAAAGGGACAGAGAGGCAAAGCTGGAGGAGAGCTGCTCGCGCTGGAGAGGAACACAACGCGTCGAGACAAAGGAGGAATTATAAAAGCAGGGCTGAGAATCCAAACCTGTCCTACCAACAGGCATTTTTCTTTTCCTCTATTCAACCTGTTCCACTGCCACCAAGTCTTAGCCAAAGGCTCCGAACACAAAGGAGGGAAGAGCGGCCGGTACGAGGCATAAACAGCAACAAAGGAACAAGAAACCAGATCACACACAAACACAAAAGCGTGTTTCTTTACACGGATTAGAAGCTCAGGCAAACTTCTCACGGACAGGTGTTAGATACTGGCAAAACCTGGATGATGTCTTCATTTTTTATTTAAGACTTGTTTTGGAGTAAGAGTTGAATATTCATAACAAATCGTCACACCATGCAAGTTTCTCACTCCTTGAACCACAAACTCGACTGTACGTTAGCCACGTGCCAGGTGTTCACCGCTCGGTGTCGCATTACTTTAATTTTGATTCAATGGATGAGAGGCAGAATGCCTTCAAAGCATCCCAAAAAATGGAAAACGGCAACAGACTGTGCCGCTTTCCGATTCATTTGCGCTAAACAGAACACATGCTGTTGATTAAAGGCGCGTTACGGCAGAGTAGTTTCCCCTTTGAGTGAATGCTGCGATGGAAAGGATCTTTTCCCTACCTCCACTTTCTGAAACAGATCACGACGGCGTTACGTTTGTGACAGAAGATGAGATCAGTGGCAGAGCAGTGTGCTTTCTGCGGCTCAAACTGGAGGCTTTGCCATGTGTTGCTGGGCAGCAATTGACCTCTGCCCCCCAGCAGTGATTGGCCAATCATGCCGTACAGTAGCAATCTGTTAGTGTCTGTTCATTTTGAAGCTTTTTAACCAAGTTGCACACTTACTGATCATTCAAATAATAAACATCGTTCATTAACCACTGGTATCAGATTGGCTCTCAGTATCAGCAGATATCCAAAACTGGATCAGACCTGAAAAAAGTGGATCGGTGCATTGGCCAATTGGTTTTGATGGTCATCAGCGGGCAGGCCTGTCAAGCTTTGGATTAATCCTCATGTTGAAACAGTGTGAACATGAAGTCAGAGCTATGCTATAGGATTTAAGTGGTTTGGATGGCGGCGCCTTTTTTAGCCTTTCTCAAACCAAAAACACCAAGAGTCAAAGTAAGGGGATGGCTTAAAGTGTGTCTTTGTCTGCTCTACTGTAAGCTGCAAATGTTAGCATCCCAGCTAACTACAAGTAAACCATTGATTCCCTAAAAAAATAGCTGCTCAGGCCTGGAACTTCTACCCCGTGGGAGCCAAGGAGCTCGTACATTAGAGTTCAAAGCAACAATAGCAGCTCTGTTCTGCTCCTTATTATGTTTGTGGAGGTTTGAACTTTTAACAATGTATATTTGGATTGTTTTTCAACAGTTTTCATCACTTTCCTCATGAAAAATTTCTCAATACCACACTGAGTTATGGGAACATTCTGGGGAAATCTACTCAGCCTGATCACATCAAATGGTGAGGACAGGGAGAGGAGGAGGACCGGTTGGGAGGATGACGGGGAGGGGCGCAAAGGAGTAGCCCGGTTCTGGAGATCCTTATGGTTGCCGTGGTAACCCGCCACAACCGTCAGCAGAGGCGGCGAGGTTACGTTACCTTCGGGGGAACAGCAGGGGCAGAAGGAGAGAGGTCTTCGGCGCGGCATCCCCACAAAGGGCTCAACTTCCACAAGACAGAGGGAAAGAGTGTGAGGGAGAGACGGAGATGGGTGCACCGGTGGGCGAGAGAGAGAGAGAGAATGGTTGAAATAAAGCAGGAGGAAGAGCAGAGGTGTTACAGAGAGAAAAAGAGCAGAGGACACAGAGTGTGGGTGGAGGGGGAAGAGGACGGGCGAGGAGGAGAAAGAAGGGGCGTGATGAGGGAGAGAGAACATGGAGGAGAAAATCAAAAGAGGGCAGGAGCACTGTGACAGGGAGAGGACAAATCACCTAGACAGAGGAGGTGGGAGAATTCATCTGTGTGGTGTGAGGGATGAAAAAGGGGGTAAGAATAGGAAACTGAAATAAGAGCAGGCAGAAAACTTGGAGAACGTAAGGGAAAATAATCGTCCTGTTTCATCTGCAGCTTTTCAGGTAATCCTCAGTCAGACAACAGCGGCCGACGTCAGTTATGGAACAGGAGCAGCCTGCACATGCGGCCAGCGTTTATCACAGTACACAAAATTATTTAAGCCCATTATTAAAGCCCTTACTGATCACCAGGAGATCCATCCTCCTCACAGACACAGATAATTGCTTCTTCTTTCAAGACGTTTCAGCCTCTGCTTGTAAACACTACTCGAACATGTTTAGACCACCCGGCTCAATTTGTTGCCAGCGTGGTGACTTCTGAAGTGCAGCTACTATTGAAGTGCAAATGAGGACTTTTTCTTCTCTGCACTTGCTAAAAAGAGTCTCTCCCATAAGTAAGATCATGCACAGTGGACGCTGCCATAATAAAGCCCAAACTAAAGACTGTGAAATGAGCGTAGCATGAAGAAGATTCAGGGAGAATTACACCAAATAGGAGGCAGTCACTGTTCTCGGGCTGGTGGGTAAAGGAGCTGGGAGAGTGAAATGCCAGATAATTACTCCAAGGGACTATCACAGAGAAATAATAAAAGTCTGCTGGGAAAACTGCAATTTAGAGTATCTATTTTGGACGTAATAAATTTTTTATGGCTCTGCCAAACCAATGAAGTATGGTTGTGAAATGCATTGTTAGCACTTATCGCTCAGTAAATCCTTAATTGTACAGTCATTAAAGTAGACGATTGACATAAAAATTACAGAAAACTAGCAGATTAAGAGTACAGGCATGTTGATTCTGGCTTAACTTGTGGTGCCCCCTACAGGGCTCAAATACAACCATGCTGATAAAGCAACTGTGCACCTTACAGTCCGGTATTCAGTCACAATTCCCCATCACAGGATCAAACACAGGAAGGATTAATAGAAAGCTATCACCACGCAGGAAACTGCCTCCATAACACACTCAGGACACACACCGCATCCAGTTGCAAACATTCAAAGTGATTTTTAGTGTTCACACACAATAAATGGAATCAAACACAGAAAAACAAGTTGGATTTGAGCCGATGAAACGTCATGCACCTTTAAGAAACCTGGTCCCAGTTAGGTTAGAAAACCTCTTTTGTGCCCAACTCCACGCAATCTCCCGTCTGATGAGTGACAACAACCAGCAGGACGAACCACAGAGAAGCACAGGGCCTGCTCACACGCGTGAAAATGCACCTTTTTCTCGCTCCTGCTGACACTGAATGAGTAAGGAAACGCTGCTTTCTAACGCGAGGCCTGCTGACTTCTCAGCAGATATGAGGAGGAAAAGATGCATTCCACTCATATTCACAACAAGCCAATCAGCCATGAGACATCTCACCCAGACACGGTGGACACAGTGTTACTGTTGACCGATCACAGTCTAAACAAAGCGACTAAGGGTCTGGGGTTGCAACATTGCCTATTAGCACACACTACACACAAACACACACGCACACACTGGGGGAGTTATGCAACTGAGCAGGTATGAGAAAGTCATGGGAGCCGCTGCTGGGACTACAGGGCAGATCTATAGCAGCACAGAGCTCGGAGGGGAAGCTGAGAGCCATGCCAGTTTAGTGTGAGTGAGGAGGGAGTCCAGGGCAGCTTAGGCAATACAATCACAGGGTGTGTGTGTGTGTGTGTGGAATATCTGTAATATGTTAATGTGCTTTTTCTTCACCGGTTAAGCTTTAACGGACAAATTCATAACAATCATGACAAGGTGCTATAAGACAAACTGAGCATGTCAGATCACGATATCACGTCAACACAGCTGGAAAGTGTTATTATGGTGTCATGCAGTTCGAAAGGCAAACAGGTTCGCAGACACAGTAATACTGCAGTTGACTGACGGTTTTGTGTTCTTTGTAATGGGTCCTTTTAAAGGAAAGTGAAAGGAAGGAAGGCGTTATTCTATAGCTTTCTTATTGTCAACAAACCCTGTGAAGAGCAAAACCAACAATGTGTTAGTCTGTCTCTAAACAGCTTCTCTAGCCTGCGTGTAGCTCAAGGCCACTGGCTCTTACTGGAGATGTAAACCCTCAAAAACTGGTCATGATCATAAAGCTGTTTGTTGAGTTGAGTTTGTTTTTTTTTTTTTTTAGACAAGACAAAATCATTTCATAAACAGGCTGTGCACTTTTATAGCTAACACTACTAAAACAAGAGTAAAAAGCACATTTGTTGCATCTGTGGACACATTTAGTGCTGCTGTAGTTTATGGCAGCAGGATGGAGCCTGTGTGTGTGTGTGTGTGTGTGTGTGTGAGGTGTCGGGTGCTCTGTGACACAGACAGTAAGACACACCGGCATTCAGTTTGCACAGTCAATAAAAGGTAGTGGATCCACTGGTTGTTGGTTGAGAACACGGACAATAAGAAGTCTATAGAGTATCAACACTCTTACACTTTATATAAGAATACACAGTTCTCTTATACTGTTTTCCGATCTCAGCCTATTGGAGCGCTCCTCAGTGTGTCTCTGCAGAGTTTCTTAGAATGCAAACAAGTATTCTGCTGTTTGGATTCCTGTCTCTGCAATACGTCGCCGCTCGCATCGCGGCTGCAGTTCGCATTGTGCAGTGTGCGCGCTAAGGAGTGACAAATAAAAGCTACTCATTAATTCATTCATTCATCATTTATAAGTTTACTGAGATCAAAGACCGTCTTAAGACGACAGCATGAGGCCGAGCGTCTGATCTCTGTTTGATGCAAAGAGTGTCTGAGCTAAAAAAACCCAGTGAGGGGGGAGGGATGGGGGAGTTACAGGCGCAGCAGGTATTGCAATGAGGCTACGAGCCAGCCAGCTAGCCAATCAGCCAGCCAGCCAGTCAGCAAGTGAAGGTAGATAAGAGGGGGACAAAGCTCAAGTCGGTACAAAAGGATGGGGTAAAGGACAGATTGGGTTAGCCATTAGGTTAGTTTAAAGCGACAGATTTGAAATACATACCGCCCAGATGCAAGTCCAGGATTTCACTGTAATTAGAATCTCCCCAATAGTCTACAATGACAGGGATATATTAGAGATAGGAGTTATTTCACACAGCCCCCAATCTGGGCACACAAACACACACACAGAATTCTCCAACAACAACAACAACAACAACAACAAGTCATGCACGTTCTTGCAGACGGACACACACGGACACGCCGCAGCAACACTCAGAACAAAGAGAGTCCGCAAGTACTCACCACAGAGCATAATGCAGTAACGCAGGTTGCGCAAGGCTACGTGGCATTGTCAGAAATAATAGGAGACTGCAACATAGATTTGCTGCACTGTTGTTTACTGGCTCAGTCTGCTCAGCATCACACGAAGCCTCGGCGCTGACACGTCGAGGAAATTGTTTTTATGTACTGCGTGCATTTAATTTGACAGAGTTGTTTCTGGAGAGAAGCTTTTCTCCACTTCCGTACAATCCAATCCATGTGCAGCAACGTTCGATTGCACTAATTGAATGATTTAATGCTTCGTCAGTTGAGACTGAGAGAGCTGCTGAGTGTTAAGAGAGACCTTTAAATACAACAGATTAAGTCAGAAACAACTCTGGATTGCTGTTATTCACCAACAATAATAATAATAAAAAAAAAAAAGATCTCGACAAATATCTGCATCAAGTCATTCAGCCGAGGCAAATATTTGCAGAAAATGTTTTAATAAAGACGTTACGAGCCTGCATACCAATTTATCTCTGATTTCTTTCATTCTGATTGCATTTTTTTCTACGAAATGTGACGTGATCAGAGTACAGAAACTCTCCTCATTTGAGAGGCAGCGAAGGAGACAAAAAACACATCCAGAATGAGCACACAGAAATCTATGCCGGGGACACACATTCTCCTGATGGCATGCAGCTCGGACTGACGATGGCAGACATGTTATGAACGGACAAAGATCAACACGTTCAGAGATGGAGAACTGTTGCACTGTGTCACCACGGATGGAGCCTACATAACAGTGTCACATGTCAGTAATAACAAAAGAAAGGAAACTACGGTAAGTCTAATACCTGATCTTCTTTTGTGCTGTTTGGGTAATGTATAAGTACCTTTATACAACCCTTTAAGAGAGTAGAGCAGTAAACAAGTTAAAACATGCTCAACAGTTGAGAAAAGGTAAATTCGGTTGAAGGGAAAATGGCTGAAATACGTGCATGCCTTTGCATGATAAAAGCTTTTACTCAAATTCTCTTACTGTCACCATTAAGTAAATTCGGATTGAGTATGCTGTCAGCTCTGTAGAGGACAACCTCAGCACCTTCCCCGCATACGAAAACGCACATCACACAAATAGTGTTATTGCTACTGAGCACGAGTCATGCTTCACATGCTTATAAAACTGTACCAAATAATGAACCGCGCCGCTCCCCTAACAAATAACGTATTCTTCATCTGGGAAAGTATATTGTCTGTGATAGTCCCTTGTCAAGAACAATTTGGGTTTATTACTTTGGAGAAGCAAACATGACTTTCTGCACACAAATCTACGCGCTGACGTGCTTCAGTGCGGCGGAATAAAAGGTAAATGCAGGCTGTGGTTTCAACGCGGCCTGAACGATCGCAGAGGGACAGCTTTTCTGACGCGATGCAACTCTACGTTACATCATCCCAATCATTAATATTATTCTATTATTCCCTTTAGGGCTCTAGCAAAGGCTGAACTCATATCATATAAAGATAAAACACGGTCTCACGGAGCCAGCGCTGACGCAAGAACACAATCTAACTGTCGTACGTACGCTAAATCAAAAACTATAATGTTAACGATAAGACAGTTATACAGCATGTGTTATGAAAGTACACCCTTACGTTCACTGAATATGAGAGTTATGTCTATCTGCAATATCATTACTGATCCACCACGCCACATGGGACGGCCGGATTGATTAACAAGAACGAACGAATGTGACAAGCGGTTACCTGCTTCTCCTCTCAAGGCTTTCTCCACGGCTACGCCCCTCTCTTCCAGCTGCCTCTGCTTCTCCTCCACCTGCTCCAACTGTCTCTGGATGATCTGAGCAGACAGGCAGGTTTACAGTGGCGTTATTAATGGCATGCACAGGCGTGGAGACAAAGAGGCACAAGCACAATAAACAACCTGAGTTATCGCACATGGGCGCACGGAATAATAACATCCACAGTCGGACTAATTGCAACTCATTTGTCCCAAAAGTTTCTGAGGGAGGTGGCTGCAGAGGTTAACACTCAATTGATGTAACAGTTTACCCTCATTAAATATAAATGTCTCAGGGCACAACGGGAGCTCTGCTAATTAGAGCAGTATTGATGTCTACAAGTACGTAAGCCTGTTCGGGTGGACCAATACTATTTCATGATTTTAACAAAACAAACAACAAAAAACTCTATTAATATTTCATAGTTCTTCTCTTTTCAACCCATGTCACAGCTTGTTACTGGCGGTGGCAGGCAACAAGGAGGCAGCGATAGAGGGGATGCAGCAAATTTGAAATCAGTTCTTACAAATACTTCATCTTAATCACGGGATCAGTGGTATGTGTCAAAAGAAGTGCACCAGCTGTCAATAAACATCTCCTGTTGAGCGCTTTGTTAGTGAAGGAGCCGTCACAACAAGCTAAATACTGAATTTCCACCTACTTCTAAACTGCTAATACAATCAAAAATAAGTAAGCAGTATTAATCTTAAGGACACATCTTTTTTTAACCCTTATATTCACACAGCCAATTCATTAAGTCAGCTAAAAAACTAATTCTTGCTTTAATATTCTTATTAAAATGCTGTTATTGCACTGACATGTATGATCTCTGGGACTGTTGGTTACATTATGATGTCTTTGATTGACTCATGGAAAACCAGCTCAAAGTAGTTCACACTGGTTTCGGCAAATCTAGCTCACAGGAGAATTACCTGTTGTATCCCATGTTTAGTGGGCATGCAGGCTATGTCATATACAGTAGATGCTTGAGATGTGACCCTGTTGAGCTGAATATGGTTGATTAATGACATTTTGGTTCAATGTTGGCAAAGTGATGTGAGGGGCAGAACGAGCAGAACAGGCTGAATCTAAAAGTTTTCTTTTCCCCTCAGGCTCAAACTTCTTCAGTGCTGAACTTTATCAGTGCCATGCAGCAAAGGGAGCTAAACAAAAAGCGTGGTTTGGGTTCTGCAAATAGCCACTAAAAGGAATCAACTAACCACAGCTCCAGGAGGAGAGACTTCAGCTGTGGCTTAGTGCTGAGTCAGTGGACTGGGAGTCTGACTGCAGAGTTACAACATCAATCACAGTGGATTTCCTAACCAAAGGATGAGTTTGGCCACAATCCAGGAGGGCTGAGTCACATTACAATGAACATTTGGAACGTTTAAAAAAAAAAAAAAAAAAAGGAGAAAAACAACAGGACAACACTGATGTAGGCGATCTCTATACCTCTAACAAGAAAGGCTTATACATCAAATTGTTGACATGAATAACTGTCACATGGTTTGATGAAAACACTGTTTTCCTGTGTTTGATAGACCTATTCAACACACAAACATGGTGATTAAACCAACACAAAAGAACCGAATTGTTAACATCAGCATGCTGACCTGCTCACAATGACAATGCTAACACGCTGATGTTTAGCAGGTGTAGTATTTACAATGTCCACTATCGTAGTTAGCATGCTAACGCTTGCCAATTCGCACTAAATGCAAAGTACAGCTGAGGGTTTTGCAGATGTTTGGTCAAAAACCAAAGAATTAGACACGCTGGCATTTTGTCCTGATGGGAGACATTTCACTGAAAACCACAAATGCCCACTGAGGGTGGTGACAGCTGGGAGGGAGCTGACGGAGGATCAGCAGAGGTCGGTCACCTGGGCTCTGTGCAGCCTCTTGAGCTCTTCCTGCTTGGCCTGTCGGCGTGCTGCTTTCTGGACCCTCCGTGTCAGCTTGGCATTCAGCTCTTCCTCTGTGTAGGTTTTCTGGTGTAACAACAAAAACACGAGTCAGAGACGTCTCATTCACAAGCTGCTAATATGTGCCGTGGACTCCCGGGGGCCCTGGCCCTTCAGGAACATTGAACGGGAGAGGAGGGGGGATGAGACCTTGAAGACGTTGAGGACAACACTGACTAGCACTAAGTCATCTATCTTGGAAAATGTAAAACTTCACCACACATCTACAGGCTTCTCTAGGCCTATAAACAATGCGACACATACATCAACTGCACTGCCGCTCTCACGGCTACAACCCTTCTTCTCATTACGGCATCTTCCATAATAATTGGCAATACAGTATTTGATTGAGCCCCTTATAGCTGACTTGTGAGGACATAAAAAAGCTGGCTGGCATAAATCAGGAGAAAGAGAGAATAGCAGTGAAGAAAAACTTGTCAAAGTTATTCCAGTCGGCAGACTGGAGGAAAAACGGTGCCACAGTGACAGATAGGCAGGTTAATATCGCACCAGTCAGAGAGGAGCAGCCCCTGATGTGGAGAGATGTGGCCAGAAAAGTGAGCCATGAGAGTCATGGAGCAGTGAGTGAGTGGGCGCTGTGGTCAGGCTGTCACATGCATCCAGAGAGGACCGTTAGTTTAGGCCAGATGCACATAAGGTGTTATTACTGGCACATGCGCAGAGGGCTGGGGGTGGGGGTGGGGGGTTATCAACGGGAACATATGTAATACTACCTTTGTGGCGTACGATCTCTTGAACGCCAGTGCGTGAGGGACATAAACAGACTTGGGGAAGACAAAACAAAAAAGGGAGGAAACAAACATGATACAGATGATATGATTAAATGGGTTAATGATTTTGTTAAATTGGTCAAAATAAAATAAAAAAGTAACAATTGAGCTGGTACAATACAAAACAGGCAATGTTAATACGCCACACCGCTACAACACGGGAGGGTGCAGCGACATTTTATACATCTATGTTAATCAGAAATGAGTCCAACAGAACAACAATTATGAATCACATCGTAGCAACTTCCAGATTCTAAGATTTTAGAGACCCGTCTTACCACGAAGCAGTAAGGCCGCTCTGTTAATACGTCTACCAGGGTATATCTAACACATTCACAGATCAGGAAAACTATTAACCACAACAGTCACTAGAGACTAGTCTACACGACTCCTGTGGGCTCTGACTGATTTACAGGCTGGCAGGCATGACGCAGCTTTAACCTCCTGCTACGGTGGCTGTGTTGAGTACAAATTCAGATCAGCATCACTGAAGAATCATTCCTCATGTACATTTTTAAAATGAAGAAAACACTGGGAGCGTGTCAGAGTTTCTTAGATGTGTTTACAATGCTTAATGAATTCATGCCTCTGGCCCTGAACTGTATCTATCTAAAGCACCAGAAACACACACATACACACACACACACAGACTGAGCAGCAGCGGAGAAAATAATTTGGAATTTCAGCCGAACATAATGAATGCAAATGATTCAAATAAAAGAACTGATATTATAGAAATGTGGGTTTTGTGTGCTGAATTTCTGCACAGGCCGAGTCAAATCTACGCCATGTGGAAATTTAATGAATCAGACTTTTAAAGAATGAACTCATTTAGTAATTTTGCGAATGGATGTCATTATGGTGTCCATTCAACGTGTTGTATTGTTGTGCTTAACGCTTTGAAAATGTGTTGCTATCATGCTTTGTGGGCGTGAGGGAAATATGGAACCATCCTTTAGGGATTAATCGTGTATTCATTTGAGGTGTGAGTTCTATGAACTACTCAGAAAATGTAAAATATTTGCAAAATTATGTTTTTATGAAATTCAAAATCATTTCACTCCCTTTCCGCACAATACCTCCTCATCGTCTTTCCCCTTTTCTCGATCACCCTCTTTCTCCTGCTGTCTTTCTTTATGCCTCTCTTTCACCCTCTGTCTTTCCTTTAACTCCCTCTTTTTCTCCTTCGCCAGTTTTTCCTCCTTTATCGCTTCTTTCTGCATGCCTGACACTAGGTCAAAGATGTCCATGTGCCGCTGGGAGTGGAAGAAATGGTTTCAATGAAAGTGAAACAGAAGTGGATACAATAGATGTGATGAGGACAAGTAAGCCAAAGTCATTCACTCTGGTCTGGGACACCTGGCGAGGGTAAACACTGGGCGTTTTAAACATGCACGTGTTGGACGAACACACCACCTGCTAGAGAGTTGTCGGTGAGGATGTTTACCTGTCTGGATATCTAATGACAAAGGTGTTACGTATCTGATGTCGTCTTCTGTGACTTACATCTGCCTTTGACTTCTGGGAGGACCTCTCCAGAACATCGTCACAGGACAGGTCAGAGTCCTCGGAGAAGCTCAAGTTTCTGCGTGATTTCAAGTCTGTAACAAACAATAAGCAAAGGCAGGAATGAGTTTGTTGTTCTAGAACTAGAACATAAAGAATCACATTCAAAAAGCAGACGGGATCACCTTTCTTACCTGATGATTTCCCAAGAGGTGATGTTGTCTTCTTCCCAGAGTCCTGAGTGGTGGAACTGGAGGACGGCGTGCTTGGACATGATTTATCATCCTTCTTCTTTTTGTCCTTCTTGTACCCTGAGAAAAAGTGTTGCTTTCGTCAACAAAAATTATGACTAAACATCGTCGTCAACGAACCTTTACCGCGTGACGAAGACGAGACGCAACGTAAATGCTGGTCATAATGTCATATAATGCAATGTTGTTGACGAATAAAAACAAGACTGAATGTGGTGTAAAAGGCCAAAATGTAATTTTATTATATATTAAAGTGGAAAAGATTAAAAGAAGATTAAGCAATGAGGGTGGTATTAATTGTAAACAGTTCTGTGAATTTTTGATTTTTGTATATGTTTGATTTGGGCCGTAAATATTTAAGTTGCCCTGAATTGACCGCCGTCACTTTGACGTAACACATCCGGTTGTAATCGCAGCCGTCAAGGCAGCTGCGGCTGATTCGGCGTGACATGAGCCGGGTAAGATTGTTTGTTTGGTATTTTGGATTTTTGTATTATTTCGGGTTTTCTTTGGGTTGAGATGTGTGATGAACGCGGGCTTCTGTGCCGCGTGATTGTTTGTTATAGACGCCTGCTTGTTGGATGATCACTCATGGAGCGTATCTCATTCATGGAGTTTTAAACAACGCATTCCTTGGAGAGCGCAGCGAGGTACGCGTTGTGTGTGAATTGTTTTACTGTTATCATGTAGATATTTTTGACGCATTGTGAAATGTTTATCTTAAATGTTTATTTGTATGCATGTGTTTAAAACAGTTTCACGGTGCCGTAAGGAGTGTAACGAGATTAATAAAAGACCTTACGCATCAGTCGACTCTCACGAATCCTCATGTGGTTTACAAAATAAAAACTCTGCCAAAATGTCTCTTCATTTTCGTTGACTAAAACGAGACGAAATGTTAGAACATTATTTCGTCTCGCATTGCTCTTGTTATTTTGCAGTATTTCTGTTTCCTGTGTCTCACTTCAGGGGCTGCATCAGGTCACACTGCGCAGTCGCAGCGACGTCACTTCCTCAATCCGCACTCGCGGCGTTATTTAGAAGCTGCAGCTGCAGTCGGTTAGCGTTAACGACAGACAGCTGACACAGAGAGCGGGACCGATGGCCGGCCAGCCGGCTTAGGTTGGTAAAATAAATATGTTGTGAATTCAAATCAGAGTGTCTTCGTGTCTGAATGGATGTATTCTGAGTCTATAAGGTAACAATAATATAATAATAAGACAAGCTTGTTTGAATTGTGAAATGGGTTTGGCTTAAAGAAAATTTTGGTTTCGTCTATACTACTAGGTATGACTAAAAAGAGACTAAAAGAGACTAAAAAGCATGACTAAAAAGAGACTAAAATACAATTTTCATTGTCTAAAACTAGACTAAAATGTCATCAGTTTTCATCGACTAAAACTAAACGAAAACAGTCACGGATAATTCTGACTAAAATAAGACTAAAATGCTCAGACTTTAAGTCGACTGAAACTTGACTAGACTAAAAAGAGTATGAACGTGACTAAAACTAATAAAAACTAAAATGACAGCCTGACACAAAGACTAGACTAAGACTAAAATTAAAACAGGCCCCCAAAAAAAACACTACCTGAGAAGACTGCTTTCCACAGCGACTTGTGTTTGGGCGGCGTCTCGTCCGTGCTGGACAGCCTGCTGCTGTCGTTCTTGGCCTTTTTCTCCTTCTTGTTCTTGCGTGGCGAGAAGAGGGAGCTTCGTTTCTTGCTCTTACTCGTAGTGGAGCCGTCTGACGAAGCTGCCGAGCTGTCCAGGCTCTTGTTGCTGCTGAAGAAGCGCTCAGGAACAGTCTCGGCCTTCTTCGACTCCAGAGCTTTCACAGCTGATGTCTTCGGAGACACGGTTGACTTTTTATTTTTTCCAGCGGCATCTGGGGTTACAGTCCAGGCCACCTTGGTTGCGGCGCCCTTGTCAACATCAGATTCTTTCATTTTGCTGAGCTGCTTGGCCATGGCGTCTTTTAAAGCCTGGCTCTTGATGGACTTTTCTCGGGCCCTTATCCTCTCTTCAGCGATCTCCTTGGCCTCAGGGGAGAACTGAGTTGCCCTCTGGATCTTAGAGGCTGGGTTGACAGGGATGTTGGGTTTACCATTCTCCATTGCTAGAGCCAGATGCAGGGGAGGTCTGTCCCTGCTGGGCTTGCTGGTGGGTGGAGTGTAGTACCTGTTCATGCTTGTTTCTGGCGTCCGCTCATCATAGGTCTCCTCCACGTCATCTGCAAATGGAATCTCCTCCACCGTCTCCACAAACGACTTCCTCACCTCCTGCGGTCGTGGTTTCTTGTTCTTCTCCCTCATGACAACCACTGGAGTTGTTTCTGGATCTGCCTGAGGTGAGGAAGCCTTCCTGGGTGCAGGTTTGGGTGCAGACACGGGGCTCAGCTGGGTCCTCGGTGCAGGAACAGGACTCTTGGTTTTTGCTGGCTCTTTGGCACGCTCAGATGCAGGTTTTTCTGGTCCATTGCTCCAGGACACCTGGTGTCTCTGCTGCCTAAACACAGCTGGAGACTGATTAGCAGGCACAGGAGGCGGTGGGCTGGAGGGCGGGGTCAGCATGGTGGAGTCAGATGTGTTGTAGCTGTCACTGTTAACTGTCTGGCTTGTGACCATGCTCCCGTTCAACCCCAAGCCAGAGCTGCTGCTGAGGTCCCTCTTATCGGAGCCATTACTCTTAGGCTCTGCAGGAGCAATGGGGGTAATTACCTGACCCTCGAGAGTGATGTTGAGTCTGCGAATGACGGAGCGGCCAGTAAAAGCAGGCTTCTGTTCCTCGGACACATCTGGAGACTGCGTCGTGACAGGGGTGGAGTCCTGTGTTGAAGCCTGAACAAGACTCTTTTCTAAGATTTTACTACTGCGGTCCAAAGGTGTCAGACCGAGGCTCTTCCTGATCTCAGCACTCTTTAGCCAAAATTCCTCAATGATATCTGTCTTTTTAGATGGAGTCTCCTCTGTCGAGTCATCCATGGATTTTGAGGGATCAGGTCTGTCTGTTTTGGTCACGGGCGTGGAAGTGACTCCGGGGACAGGCTGAGTTCTGACAGGAGAGTCGGAGGTGAGGGGTGACGAGGGCTCCTGGCATGGCAAAGGCTGAGCACAGATTGGGGAGAGGGGGTTGCCTGTGAGAGGGCAAATAGAGCGGTGAGGGTAGATGGGAGATTTAGGTGTGCAAGTCTCTGGTAAGGGAGTGGGCTGAGAGCGGATTGGGGAGGCAACAGGTGATTTGGCCGGGGATCTGATGGGTGATCTGACAGGTGATTCAATGGCGGGCTTGACTGGAGAGCTGATGGGTGATTTGGCGGTTGAACTGGGCAGGGGTGAGGCCGGCACAGGGAAAGCAGCAGCAGCATTGGGAGTAGGAGAAGGGGCAGAGGAAGGATCCTGGACTGACACAGGTGAAGGGCACACTGGGCTGTTGGCAGCTGGAGGAGGAGAGGGAGTCGTCCTCTCAGGCTTCGTTTCCTCAGATATGAAGGGTTCTGGGAAAAAGCGGGTGCCAGGAGACTTGACCAGAGGAATCTGGAAAAGAAACAGAGATGATCCAGATTTAGTCAAAACTAACATCACATACCTCCAACTCGAGAAGTATGGAGGTATCTCACCTGTGTTTCAGGCTCTGGAGACGGTTTGAGCGGGGAAAGAACGACATCCTCCTTCTGCACGGGGCTCACGCTGGATGGTTCTGAATGCACAAACGACAAAAATGCCTTTTATTTGTGTAAAACTATATGTGAGCAATCAATTCAGAGGAATCATCAGACACGTACCAATACTGGAGGACATTTTCAGGCTTTCTGATTTCTTGTCTTCTTCAGGAAACACTTCAGCACGCTCTGACTGATGCAAACGAGCCTCAGCTTCTGCATCTGAGGGGATGTCATCTGGAATTTAAAGACAACATTATGAAATATTAAACTGTTACACAGCTTTAAAACTTGAATTATTTATATCATTTTACTGCAACGGAGCAGAGTTTTCTGTGAACCAAACACACTGTGAAATAACTGGTGGATTCGTTATTATTTGTATAATTCCAACTGCTCACCTTGATCCATCTCCGTACCAGGCTCCATATCTGGACTGTCTGCTTCTGCTTCCAGATCCTCGTCCTCACAGGGCTCTGGCATGACAACGAAACGGCAGAAAAATGAGTCACCTGGTTACACATTCTCTCTTCAATCAATAACAGAAGTTTTTCAACTCCCTAACAACTTTCGCTGAACTTTTCTCAAATATTGTTACTGCAGGCTAAATTTTAAAAAAAGAACACCAAGTTCCAAGATCGCATAATGAAAAAATCTATCAAGACCAATTTTGAAGAGTCGAGCGGAGTTATAGGAAAAATGAGTGGTTGAAAAGGGATGAAAAGGCTTCAAAACCAAAATCCCTTTCTGTCAGAGAAACCATACATTAGTTTTACATACAAATGAAATCATGTAAGAGCCAAGGATGGGCACAGAGGAGCATTAGTAAAAAGACACATGCAGCTCTCCATTTCCAAAATAACAAATGGAGACGTCTGACCAAAGCAAAAGCACAACCAAAATGTTAATGACATTGGTTAAAAGATTCAGCAGCAGGCCCCTCACATTAACAAAACTTGTCAGGAGAGACAATCGTTCTTAAAAACTAAAAACAGGCATGACCCTCGCAGTTAATTCATGCAATTCTGAAATTTTACCACCACTTTAAAAGACACCTCTGCTAAATGCAAGTAGGTTCAGATGAGTGTGGGCATATACTGACAGAGCGCCTGATTCTAGTGCGGCTGAGAAGGTGATCTTTGCTAAGCTTTCTTTCAACCCTGAACACGAGCGCTGCCTACAAAATCAAATGCATGTGTAGGACTCTCATTCCATTCATTCAAGTCTTTAAACCGTTGATAAAGTACCTCACAGCTCAACTTTGTGCAACTGCAAGTGCCATGTAAGGGTTAGTCCAAAAGTGTAACAGCAGCAATAGCAGATTCCAAGTGAAATATCTCACGCATCACCCATCAGAGCAAGAAACACCGTGGCGCTGAGTGTTTTCAAGCCTCGATCTGTCTCTGGAATACATTACACTGCAGTACGATGTGCTATGTGAGTAAAGAGAAAATAGATATTTTGGAAGTTTGAAGAGTTTGATGAGAGGTTGGGAAGTGAGAGGTGAAATACAGCTGTTGATCTGACCCCAAGAGAGCAGAACTCTTGAGTGTAACAGCGTTACAGCATGCATGCTTGTGAGTGTGCTGGTCTCTGCATGTGTTTCTGCATGCTCCAGAAAAATGCCAGCAGACAGAGTACGAGTCTAAGACGGGATGTCGTGATCCCTTTTAAGTCTGTGCTACCTCCAGACATGGACTCCAACCAGACTCTCACTGCCTCGTGTCGGGCGGATGTGTGGGCAGGGGCTACGTTCAAACCAGAGGATACAGAACAACAAGGGATAGATGGCAGGGAAATAACAGTAAATTAAATTAGGCACATGGGAAAGAACATAGCAGAACACAAAAGAACAAAGCAGAACAAAATCAAAAGAACTGACAAGGGGGGGTTATATGGCGCACTGGGACATGGCTGACGAATTTTAAATTCACCCCAGAGGACCAACAGCGAATCTGAATGACAAATTAACAGACTGAACACATAATTAGACATTCCAAGAAACAAAAGCAATGTGACAAAAATGTACAAAATCAGAGAAAATTAAACAAAACAGGTGGGTTAGTTGGGGGAGCCGGCTCCTCCTGTCGCAGACGCAGACAAACAGAACAGCAGCAGCCACACTGGTGAAATGAGACACCCTGATCCTTAACTCTGTGAGGCCTACAGCTTGGGACTCGCACAGCAAAGTCCAAATCCCAGGTGTTCGGCTCCTCTGGGTGGGTTACCTGTGGAGGAGGGCTGCGTGAGCTCAGAGGGTTGGGAGGCTGAGGCCGCCTGGCCATCCTTGTCTCCCTCAGAGTCCAGGTGCGTTCTCACCAAACCTGGAATGGCCTGAGGATCCACAGGCTGCAGAACCTGTTGGATCTGTAGGTTCCTGGCTAAATGAGGGTGTCAGCATATGGTGTAGTGTTTTTGCAGTTGTGGTGGAGTTGTGTGTGAACCAGGAGATCAGAGACAAATAAAGAGAGAGGAAGGCAGTTGTGCCGGAAAGGTAGAGAAATTTGGTAGGAGAGAAAAGACAGGACAAAAATGAAAGAGAAGGTAGAGAGACAGTTAGAATACAATGGCATTAAAAACATCATCAGTGTAGCAAGGTGGAGGGAGGCTGCATGCACTAGACTGCAAAAAGTCAAACCATAAAAGATAAAACGTTAGAGAAATGATATTCATTGGTTAAGACCAGTTCTGCCACTCAACACAGAACCTGCAGCGCCTGGGGGGGGGGGGACAAAAACCTCTAACATTTACAGGATCAGATTAGTATAAAAGCACAAACAAACAGAGGGATCGAACAGGTTAAAAGGGATGAGACTCACGGAAACTCTTTGAAAGAAACTCACAAACACAAAATCCTTTAAAAACACAACTGCAACCAAAGACAACAGAAAAGTAAAAGCCACACTCTTATTGTGGAAATCCTTGAAAAAGAACCAAAACCAGCCAGGTTTAAATATCACACTCAAAGATACTGCAAACACATCCACAGGCACCGCTGCTGCTACCTTTAAATGTACCAACATCCTCTTCGTCTCTGAGGCACTTCTCCAGCCAAAGGCCTGACTGGAGCTCTCTATCCCAGGGGCAGTAATCCCCCTCTGCCAGCAGGGGGAGACAGATGCCCAACACAAGAAAAACCCACATCCAGATACACACATACACAAGCACACACAGACACAGTGGAGACAGGGAGAAGTAATGAAGAGGAGGGGATGGAGAAGGAGGAAAGAAACAAAGGATGAGGAAAAACCGTGTTTGAGACAGTGACACTTCACAGGAAACACAGGAAGCAAATGGAGTCTGGACAGGGTGCTAACACACGCCACAGGAAACAAACTACCGGTTTGTGCTGCAATCACACCAACAGCAAGAAAAAAATTTACCATCGCTTGACTCCTCATCCTCTTCATCCTCATCTTCATCGTCCTCCTCGTCCTCTTCCTCCTCCTCATCTACCTCCCCGTCTCTGCTGGCCGCGTCAGCTGGAGCCTCGCCCTCGTCCTCCTCGCCGGGGTCGCCCCTCAGTTTGGCGTGGAGCTCTACGGCCTCCCTCCAGGGAACGCCGCCGAGGTCTGACGGGCTGGTAGGTTGCTGCTCCACCTCCACCTCCACCTCCACCTCCTCCTGCTCCTGCTCCTGCTCATCCTCCTCCTCCATGTCTGACTCTGAGCTACTGTTGGAACAGACCACCGAAAATGTCAGTGACGAAATGAACTTCTACAGTTTTCCAGCTGTATTTCACTGGATAAGATAAAGATTTTGCATTTTCCAGGTTCTCCTGCTGTTACTGAATTAATTAATTTTTTTAAGCAAAACAAGTGATCTTTGTACAAACTTATACAGAGGGAGGGAAAAAAATAAAGGATAAAATATGGGTTCAAAATAAAAATAATCCGTCCCTGCACTGCCAGCACTAACAGTGAATTTATTCCCTGTCTGATGAACTTGACTGAAATTTCACAACTAAATATGCACAGTGTTTGATATCTATGTATGTGTTTACAAAAAAAAAAAAAAAATCACTGGTTTCAACTTCTCCAATGTGAATATTTTATGGTTTTCTTCTTCTTCTGCGATAGTAAAGTGAACATCTTGGGTTTTTAGCCTAACAAAAACAGGACAGTTTATGGGCTCTGGGCTCTGATGATGGTCTTCTTTTGCTATTAACTTACATTCTATAGATAGTAGATAATAATTAGTAGACTAATCAATAATGTACTTTATATACAGTAGGTACAGAGAAATCCAAAAATCCAGTATGCTGGAGTGCTCAGTCTCAGAGGCTTTATGCTCTTACCTGGAGCCCAGGTCAGCATCTGTGGCCTTGTCCAGCACACTGCTGAGATTATGCTCCGCCAGCGTCTCCTCCGGCACCTCCTCCAGCTCCTCCTCCCTCTGCAGCGACAGGCGGTAGTTCTCCAACTCGATGCGTTCAGGAGTTCCACGCAGACGTTTCGCTAAGCTGGGCTCCTGCAGGCCGTTGACCTCCGGTACTGGGGTTGAGCGTAAGGTGGAGACCGCAGGTTGGAGGCAAAGAGGCGGAGGGGAGAGAGAGAGCACAAAAAAATGCAACTGAGAATCAGGTTGGTGCAACAGCAGAGAGGAGCAGAGAAGAAGAAAACCCTCTGCGGTGCAGGAGCCATGCAGGACTGATTAATAGAGCAAGTCTAAGCCTTTTGTCTATATGTGGGAATGAACTGGACCAAATCAAATTCACTGTGTCACTATTTGTGAAATCCTGGCAATGTTTGTGTGTGAACATGTCAGGCTAGCAGCATTAAATCCATCACACATCCAACCACTGACACTTTGGACACTTAACCCCATTTACTCCCACTACACCAAAGCAACTTTTTTAAGGACAAACTGACAAGGACACACCAATTTAAGATCTATAACTGAATTTATTGCATTAGATTATATTCCTACAGCAAATAGTATCAACAAACACAAATAAGTTTAACACTCTAAAATAGTTCCATGATACTTCAGTTATCGGTACAAGATTGTTGCCTTGCCTTTTTCCCATCCTAAGAAGCAAATCTTAAAACTGTATTTTATGTCCGAAATTTCCCTTTCAAATTTAAACGGGTATTAGCGAACGCAAGAGGAATGGATCAAAACAAGTATTTTCCATGTTATCCTACGCTTGTTCCACAACTCCAATCAGGACACAATGACTGGCTCCATAAACAACGACCCTCGTGTAAGTCCCTCAAAAAAAGGATGGGTGTGATGGATGCGATGGTTTCCTTCTAGCATCTAAACAAGGCAACATGGCTGAAAGTGCAAGACAGCTGTGAAGAAAACTCCCCAATCAGTTTAACTCAACTTCCATCAGGTCTTTAAATTAAAAGTTAAAGCCACTGGATGACCTAACAAAACGCAATTTGCACTGATTTCAGCTTTCCAATCTTTGATATTTAAAGCAATAAACATCATTAATTATATACGGGAAATATTAGGAATTTAAAAAGTTATACTCTAATGACTAAATACAAACATTTAGGTTTCAGTTTGACTTTACTATGTAGGTAAACTTGATCTATACAACACACGATTTAGCAGATATGATGATATACATCTTTTGGTTATTGTAATAATATCTTTCCATGTCGTCCATCTTTAGTAATTCTTTCATTTTGTTATTATCTTGAATTAATGTTACGTTACGTTCATAGTAATACTGCAGTATTTATGAGCAACAGCTTTAATTGATAAGACTATACTTGCCACACGATGCAGCAGGCCTACACTTAAATTACTAAGTCCAATAATTCCTTTTCTGTGAATCTTACCAGCCTGTTCTGTTATGCTCCTTCTAGTCTTATTGATTATATTTAACAATAATATGCAATGCACTTAATTTGGCAAATATTCACTATATTGAGCAAACACAAGTGAGTCTTAGCAGCAGTTTGTCAGGGGGTGAGAGGTTGAGGGATGCAGGAGGAAAATCACAAGAGAACCAATCACAGGCACGAATTCAAGCACTAGTAGAGCTCTCAGTTTTAAGCTGCTCTGATAGGAGGGGGAAAGGTAAAGCTCACAAAGCACTGATACAGGCACTTCACAGTGTGGTGAGTTTCAGTAAGAGGGATACTGTAGGTGCAAAACAGCTTACAGAGAGAAAGAAACACATCACAAAGCAGGCTTTAAAGAAACACGTCACACAGGAGGAGGTCGAGCTAAAAGAGAGCAGTCACAGGCCACTAGAGGTTACAATCACAAAATAATAAAGCTTGGCTTTTCATTAAAAGACAGGCAGGGAAGCAGTTCGCTGAATGTGCTGCTATACGCCAAATTTGAACTGATATTTTGAGTTAAGAAAGCTGGCACATTACCGCCACAACAAACAATAAAATCTGAATAGGAAGCTGTGCAGGAGAGTTAAAGAAATTATTAATATTGCTGCCTGGAGAGCAGACGAGAAAGAGGTCTGTCCAACTCTTATTTTTAATTTCCAAGCCAAGGAAAATAAATGAATTTAAGATGCACCATTCATTTCTACAACGATGCTGTCAGAGCGCTGCTTTAACGGCCTCGGCCAATCACAAGTCAGAAAAAGGCTTCTGACAGAAAGAGAAAGAATGCTGCATCTTCAAGAAATAAATCAGTCACTGAGACGAAGAATCACAAGAGTTACATGAACGCTCCTCAGGCTCAGTGAGTCGACACAATCAGCTAAGTCTATACAATCCCACTGACATTAGTGAGCAGAAGAGTGAAAGGAAGTGAGGAAGGGAAAAAAGGAGGGACCAGAGAGTCATGCTAGAGGAGGTTGAGCAGGACATTGATGGTGAAACAGCAGAAGAGGTAGATGCAGTAGGTACACAGGAAGGGAGAGTCTAAGGGGTTGTGTGCCACCTGGTGGCAGGTCCAGGAGAGCGTGCGGCAGAGGGTACGCAGCAGGACTCCCACGCCCATGGCCAGACGGCAGGGCGCAGCCACCACAGCAAGAGAGCAAAGTGGGGTACCTGAGGGCTGGAGCTCGGCCGAGGGGGCTGCCGCTGCCACCGCCCTTCCGGGGGCATCCACGGTCGCGGTAGGGGTTTGGGGCGCCTGGTTCTCCTGCAAAAATCGAGAGACAGGTGATGTCAAACAAAGTGTTGGAAGACACAAGCGCTCTTGGAAGGTCAGAGCAGAAGAACAAAAGGTTGATAAAACGGTCCCAGACTCGATACGCCATCTGATTCCCACATGTTCGCACTCGTGCTCCTGCCCAAGCACTGCGTTTTGAAGATGAACCAAACAATTAATTTCTTCATTATTTGCCAGCAAACCCTGATTTCCACCCGGATTTCAATGTGTAAACAGAATCGGCTACCTTAGCAGGAACTGGAGCCGGGGAGGGAGCAGGCCTCTTTCTCTGAGCATAGCCAGACAGACGGTAACAGTAGTGGGGCTTGCAGTAAAATTTCCCTGCAAGAAAAAGGAGACAGACACAGAAAAACAAATAAATTGACAGCATAAATAACTACATGAACTGCATATTCTATGAGTTTCACCTCACGGACTCCATCGGCTGTTCTGCAGAAATAGACAGTGTGTTATTTAAAAAGAAAAAAAAATGTCCTCTGTCTCAGCTCAGACCGTCAGTGGGTTTCAGTCCCACGGCTATCTCTGAAAAACAGCTACTCTGTCCCGATGAACAAACTGCTGCCTGTCCTCCAGCACAACAGACACCTCCCAGAGAGAAAAAATATGGCCTCGTGAGACTGAACTCAGCTCTGGGGTCAACATAATGCAATGTCACAGAACGTCTCTGAACTACCCACGTTAAAAGGCAAAAGGTGTCAAATTCAAATGGCACAAAAATGAGACAGGCCTGCAGAAACTTGGTGCAGAGTATGTGTGGCTTTCAGCTCATGAGAGGTCTGCCCTTATCCCTTTTATCATACAACCACTAGAGTCACACATTTGCAAATTCCACAGATGATGGTTTTGAAATTCATAAGCATTTTCGAGCTTACATTTGTTCTTTCTTCACATTACGCTGCAGTTCAGTTCAAAGTTGATGTTTAGGAACTTGATGACAGACAGGGCATCAATGGAGCAATCATAGAGAAAAGTTATCTTAATCCTACCATCCTCCACATCAAAGGCGTAGGAGGACAGTCGTAGCGTCGTGCCACAGTAGTCACACTTGAAGCAGCTGCGGTGGAAGAACTTCCCCTCCGCGCTCAGCCTCTCCATCACATACACGCGCTTTCGACAGAAGAAGCACACGTCGCTGCCACCGATGTTGACGGGGAACTCTTTTCGGAGGGAGCCCTGTGGAAAGAGAGAGCTTGGATCAGTCGTTAGCAAAAAATAAAGGCGATGCAAGGAGAGGCTTCAATCCAGCAAAGGTTTAGGTGACATCAAACCACGAGCTCGCACACCAGGCCACTGTCCATGTATGCCTGCTGTTGAGCTACTATATAACCTAAGAACAACACCACAACAGAGCAAGTCAGCGGTTACTGATCAGTAAGTCAAACACAACAGGATCCCAAACTGCAGTTACTTGTTGAGCAAACGCACACTCTACAGCTAAAGGGAGGTGGATTAATGTTAAACTGACAGAAAACTAACAGATCAGTGTGAGAGCGGCACATCACTGTGGAGGATATGCAAGAAAACAAAACTCTCTGGCAAGTCAGCGCTTTCATCTGCGCTGCCACGTGCCTACGACCACGGGGACAGCATGCTTACCGGATCCCTCTTTTCAGGTAGGGGCTTAGGATCTTCCTGAGACGGAAGCTGATTGGCTATCTGTTCGGCCAATGAGCTAACTCCACCTGTGTACATCCTTACATAGCGCTATCAACAGCGTTAGGGGGAAAAAAGACAGGTGGACAAACATTAGAAAATGATGGATGAAAAAGAAGGTTAACATGAAAAAGAGAAGGAAGATGCGGGAGGAGGAGTGTGTGAGGAGATCGACTGGCATACTAACAAGAGATAAAGCACAAGAGGTTCACAACAGCAGCGTCCGACATGATGTTTAGACACGACAAAGCAGTGTTTCCATGCTTAATCGATCAAGTGTTAACATGTGTCACCTAAAGCCAAATATAGCTCAGAAAAAACAAACTCTAAAGCCGATAAAAACTTCTGCCCTCAATTTCGGACATAAGAAAATGACATCAACTTTGAAAGATGACAACTTCACTGCTAATGAAGACTACTTACACACTCAAGTAAAGCAATCATGCATTTTTCATTCACACACACACACAGAAAGTCACACTGCACTGTCGCATTACTAATCGAGTAATAACTATAAACAAAAGAAAAAGCAGGGAAGGACCATTCAGACTGGTTTGATATGTCGATGTTACATATGAAACCGTCTTTAGTTAAATCCTGCATGAATCCACACCAGGATTAGCTTTCAATCCATCCAAACTCAAAACAGGATCAGTTATCCTCTGTAGGGGAAGAATTGAGGCCACATGTAATATGAGGCAAACTAAGCCATGCAAACCATTGCTGTGGATGAGGTTTGAGCATGCTTTGCTGTGCTGCAGTCCCACTGCACTGCAAAGTCATTACTCCGCCACAGCTGGAACCGAGTTTGTCAACGTGGGAATTACGCTAGATGAGATTTTTGGCTGCTAGGGACTTCCTTGACAAAACAGATCTGGGAATTATAATTGAGTTCAAGCACAACCCAGCTAAGAATATTTTGATATCTGTTCAGATAGAGGCTCAGTCACACGGACTGATTACACAACTACAAACTAATCACAAACTTCAGTGAATAATTACCAGGATGCAAATGAGTTTGTTAATACTTCACAAGCAGACAGCTTTTAAAGGTCCAGTGTTTAGGATTTTGTGACATCTAGTGGCGAGGCTGCAAACTGCACCCAAATGAACGACCTCCGCGAAAAACACAAAAAGCCAGTGTTTGGTTTGTCTGCTGTGGGCTACTGTAGTTTCAGGTGATTATACACTAATCAAAACATAACTATGAAAACTACATTACATTTCTTCCAATAAATCTCCCTAAATCCTTCACACTGGAGCTTTAAAGCAGGTCTCAGATGAGCTTAAGTCATGTTAAGCAACTTCTGTAACGAAGTGACGATGCAGCCTCCTTAAAGACCAGCTGTAGGTGTTGTGTGTTAGGGTCACCACACTCCATTCCTTGCCGCCGTGAAATGACTACCTGTCTCAAGGTGTCAGAGGAGGAGGAGGGAGAATCGGGGGGAGACTGGGCTCGGGCCAGGTGCCATTGTTCCATTAAAAAACGCGAGGGTTTTTTCTTAGGCTCCACATAAAGGACGGATAGAGGACAGTAACTTAGTTCACAGTCTTCCAACATCTGTTTCATACTATTTTATGAAATAAAGCTATGAAATCAGTTTTGGTTGGAGTGCTTCATTTGCTCTCCTGCTCTATGCTAATACTTTAGCATCCATTGCTAAGTAATAGTAAGCTACAGTCTACTTTTTTTGTACTTTTTACTCACTGTGGCCATGTTCTTTATGTTTCTACTTTTTGATAATATTCCTATATCTGCATCTGTGCAAATGGCAAATAAGTTAGTCTTGTTTTCTCTTAGCTGTTAGCGAGCTGTTAGCGAAGTCTTTCCCTCTACTTACACGTTAGCTTAAACTGCTAAGTAGTCAGTTAGCTTAGATACTATTGAGATAACAAATCATCTTGTGTTTTTAGTAACTGTACTTTGACACAGTTTTAAAATAAAATCTCATTAATCCAACAGTGTGAACAGTTTATATTCACATCTCTTTCACTTTTAAAAACTTTATCGTTATCTCCCCTGCGGTGAAAATTAGCCACGCAAGCTATGTATGTGGACATGCTAAACTAACAATGCCACCAACCTGCAGGGGATACAAAGAAGATTTTGATGTAAAAAGGTCAAATTGACCGACGGGGCAAAACTCCGAAGTATATGTCATAATAAGCTTTCTGTGTTAATGGGGGAATTTCACCTGTGGTCCGACTGGCTTGCCCTCAAACTGAGAGGCAAGCTGCTCGGCCCTCTCCTGAATACTAAGCACATATAACGGCATTTTATCGTCAGAACGCAGAGGCCTTGCAGGCTCCTGGAGAGAAACAGATGATTCAGTCAGAAAAGGAATTCACAAGGAGGAAACTGTACTTATTCTCTGCCTAGTCAGTAGTTTTCAAAAATAACCTTCTTTCCAAAAAGCTAGTCATTGTGGCAATGGTTTGTTAGTCATTGTTTTCATAGTTCCAGCTGGCAGCCTTTCAATTATGCAGTAATGTAAGCCTGAGCAAGTAAGCTATGAAAGCGATGCCCTGCAGTTAGTCAGGCTAACTAGCAGAAATACTAACACAACAGACTAGAGATAAATAAACACAAACTGAACAGGCTTGACTGATCTTACAAGTACGATCCGACTGTCAAAAAGTGAGAACTTCCAGAAGAGGTGATTTCTCAGTACAACAGGGAGTGATGTGTTAAGAGTCTCAGTCCACAGCAGCAAATCCTAACCTTTCTGGAAGAGTCAGGGGAGGATAGCTGTGCATGAGGACTCTCAGTCAGGCCACGAGACAACTTCCACTGCTCTAAAAACAAACCGGATGGCTTTTTCTTAGGCTCCAGGGAGAAAAGTGGAACGGTTAAAAGACGGAATTAGACTTAGGAGGATGTGTAAATATACACATCAACATCATGTTCTTGACATACAGGCCAAGAATTGTATCCAATAAAACTTGATGATGCAACACAGGAATCCATGTTCTCACAGACTGTCCATGCATGGTGTTCACCTTTGGTGGCCTGTCAGGTTTGCCCTTGAACCTGGAGATGAGGCGCTCAGCCCTCTCCTGTATACCAGGTATGTGAATGGGTCCTGGGTCTGTCAGGTGCAGCGGCTTCCACTCCTGCCAAGGGAGCCCTAATGAGACTTAATGACGATGTTGGTTTGGTTTTTTTCCACAAACAAGTCTGTTTACAGCTACTCAAACCAGTGTCTCATTAAAAAAAAAAAAAACGCCAACCACAAAACAACAGTGAGAGCAGTGACAAGCCGAACCCAAACTCATGCAATCATTCATTTACTCTACCCCGTATTTCAGAGGCATCTCGTAGTATTCAAGTTCCTCTTCCTCCGGATTGTTACACAAATGCTTGAAGGCAGAAATGAGCAGAAAAGCACCAAATTAACACTTTGGTTTGCATCGGGGATAAACAGATTCTTAAAAAACGAGCTGTTGTTTTTCTTATTAGAGAAGAGCTTGTTATGATGGTGCCTGACAATGAATTAAAACTAACCAAGGTCCCCTGACTCTACATCTATTTACAAGCCGTCACATCCCAACAACATACCCTTCAGCATGAAAATAAGCAGCTCCTCTGATAATGACACACACAACCCACTCACAGGGAACTAAACAATACTTTAACCTCTCCAGGAAGTTCATGTGAGGAAATGAAGCGTTCTGTTTCTATCTGAGCTACACACAGGAGAGGTCAAATCTGAGGTAGAGCAGAGGTAATTAGAAAGGGTGCTTTTAGAGAACAGAGAGGGGAGCTGGGGGGGGGGGGGGGTCAGGAGATGGGTCTGCAGTGGATTCGTGGCAGAGATACACAGATGCAAACAGACAGATACAGCAGACTATGTGTCACCTCTGAGTGAAGAGAGAGCGAGGAAGTGGAGGAGGAAGAAGGGAGCAGAATGGTTTTCTTAGGGCAGCTCCGAGAGCCCGAGCTGGACTGCTGGTCTGCACCACTTCTGGCCTTGAGAGATGAGGGACAGGAACAGCAGATTCAGCAGAAGATGATGGCGATGAGAGTGAAAATGACGAGCCACTGCTAAGAGTAGAAATGCTTCATACTCCTCATTGGTGCAATAAATAATAGGATAATACATATGAAAGCTTTTGTACAAATAAGAGATGGAATCTAAAAATATTTGCATATACACTCAGTACGGCTTACTAAACAGCTCGGTTAATAGAATTAGTGTCTTGACACACTGGCACACACACACACAATTCAGTACACATATCCATGGGTGCAAGAAAATCCTAAGGACAAGGCATGAAGAGAGATTAACTTTATGACAAGAGCACAAGCAAAAGTTTGCCAATATACAAAAATGACCACTGAATAAAAGAGTGGTTTAAAGAGAATATCCTGAACACTGCGTAGAAAAGTACTGAGGATTATCAAGATTTACTCTGCAGCTACAGGCTTACTGTGCAGTGAGAGGACATTAAGAACAGCAGTGAATTAAATCCCATAAAACAGGAGAGTCTGAAGCTTTAAATCAGTGTCTGTGCGGCAAATGCTTAATCTAGTCTCAAGACAAAAAGACAACTTTCAAAGCATCAGCAGGAGAACGCTGGCGCTGGCGCTTAACTGTGCTGACTCGGTTATTCGCATGAGAGCAGCAAAGCAGGACGGTCTTCTGCTGAGGCCGGTAGAGTGGATGAAGCACTGGATCGGATTTCTCAGTGAGCAACATTTCGACACACCTACGAGCCGGGTTGGCGGCTAACAAAACAGCAGGTTTAACTAGGGAACACTGAACTACTGGAGCTCTCTGGTCGTAGAAAAGTAGCAGAAAAGGCAGCAAGACAGCAGACATATTGGAAGTAAATGCATTTGAAAGGTTTGTGGATACACACAAAGCTTTTTTTTGGTGAGAAAAAAATGAATGTAAAGAGAGCTTTGTTTAGGAAATCTATGTAAGGTAACTTTAGCTGGCTGGCTACTGCTAACAAAAGCTGACTGTGCATCATTGTCTTCATGTACACACTTTTCTTCTTAGCTATCATTTTGTGTTTAAAACACTGCAGCTAGGTAACAATCCCTAGCCTGTTCGCATTTTCTGATCATGCATTATGCCACTGTGTACGGTTGCATTTTTAACATGAATGAAGCCTTCCTACATCTGCCTAAACAAACCCACCGCTTGCCACGGCTCTTTGCAAATATAATACACAAAAACAGAAATGTGAATCTGGTAACTGCTGACCTGATGCAGTACAGCGGCAGAATCAAGAGACGATCTGAACTCTCACCATGTTTCGCTGATTGATCTGCGTGGGGCTTATTTAGCTCTCAGTGGATGTTTTACAGACTCTTGCACTGTATAATGAGCTCAGGAAATGTCGTGTGGCTTGTTGAAGGCTACCTCCCTGCTGCAGGGTGGTGAATCTGGACTTAATGGGATGTGAAAGCAGCTGGAAGACTACCAGGCCAGAGTAGCTAACCATACCTGCTCCCCTCTGTTGGGCAGTGTTTGACACTTGACCATTTCTTTGTAGCGAATGCTCAGCTGCTCCTGCTGCTGTGTGCGTCTCTGAACCAGGACAGGAGAAGAGGGGAAACCATGACGGTGTCACACTCTCGTGAGTCTCTCACCAAAACACACACACAAAGCTGCACAGCTATTCGATCGAGAAGTTAAAAACACAGAGTTTTTGTTAAAACACACAACAGGAGCTATCAAGTGAATTCCTCTAAATGTCACACAACAGATCTGCAGACTGTTACGGAGAGGGTGAGGCTAAGACTAGTGCAGGTCAACACAAAGCAGCTTCCCCCACTATGACACACCACAGGGACATTTGGTTAGATGAGGCTAGTTGTTAGTCTCTATGGGGAGAAGGTCCACTCTTTACCTTTCTCCATGCTGGGACGGGTGCCAGGTACACTGGCTCATTCACAGAGGTTTGAGGCAGGGCGGGGGGCAAAAGGCGGTCCAGATTGGGCAGAGACTCCCCCTTTGTGGTCGGATAAAGATGAGTGACAGGGAGGGTGACCAGTAAAAGGCCCGAATAACCATGCAAGGCATCATGAAATAGTCCATGATGGGAGGTGGAAACAAGAGAGAAAAAAAGAGAATGAAGGAAGTGAATCATGGTTGGACGGAGTCAGAGTGGTTGGGGAATATGTATTCAAAACAAAAAAGGAAATGACAGAGAGTCATAGGAAGATTGTGCTGAGAGCTCTGTAGTAATAGAACTTACTACTTACAGACATTACACAGTAAATGGAATGCAAAACGTACATCAATAATAAACGGAAAGAGAGGAAAGAAACAAACTGTGTGTATAAAGTACCTCTAGCCAGGCAACTGCTACACTCTTTAGCCTTTATAAAACCTAAAAGCCTTCCCACAAACCTTTCAATTACTACCTGTTAGGTTTTGTACTACAATAATCATATAATTAGCTATTTTCATTGACTTCAAAGTCCACAACAGAAACTTTAATACAAAAGAAAAATCAGTTACACACAGACATTTTCTCAAACAGCAACAGTTGAGAGTTGTCTTTCTCTCCTACAACAATACTGTCTAGTGTCCCCGTGGCCCACTCTTCCCTCCCACTCTCAGTAGCAAGCAAACCAAAGCTCTGTGAACCAATTCACCCGAGCCCTCCAGGCCTAGTCAGCATTGTGAGACCACCTACATGAAGCAGGAACAATACCCAGCCTGACCAATATTAGCATTCTGGACCTCAGCTCACTAAGACAGTGGCCTACAGCTCGTCCATCATGAGACTAGAGGCCCTGCCACGCAGCTTCAAATAGTCAAAATAGTCTTTGAAAGGAGAAACAGAGCACAGTGAGAATGCAAACTGCTCTGAACCCCCGTGACGTCCAGAAAGTCTGAGAATCGCAGGATGAGGCATGTGTCTTCCTCCATACCTGTCGTTTGAGTCCTGTATGCTGTGCTGGAGCGTTCTCCTCAAACTTGGCGAGCAGCTGGGTGGCCATGACCTTGACTTTGTTGTGGTTCCCCACGGTGGAAGAGTCCATTTTTCTCTCTGTCATGATAGCTGGAACAGACGGCCTGTCATCACGACCGCTCCTGGATACCTCCTCCTGTGAGAAAGTAGGAAAACAGTGAAAATGTTTGCCTGTTGCTGTCAGTCTACTGGGCTTAATTAGTGTGTTCTGGTTGGACCGGCTGCTCAAAACGATGATCAGAAGCTCAACATCTGAGACGCTTTGCTGTCAGAAACACTCACATCTTCAGACTGGCTGGTTTTCCTTCTCTTCCCCAAACCGTCAACATCCTTCTCTTTTTTGTCCTGTTGATGACACGTCAAGAGTTATCTTCACCCCTACTACAATGACCAAATGCCATTTTGATGATTCAAGAAGGATCACAGGGTTCATATGAGCATTTCTCAGACACTGACCTTCGGATTTCGCTTCCTGGAAATTGCTATGCTCTGACCAAGCTTGCTAAGGAAGGAGATGGGAGATTTGGTGCTGGCTATCAGTGCTGCCTTCTCCTCAGGACTCAAGTTGTGGTTATCTGAGCAGAAAGCCACAAAGAAAAAAAGAAGATTAAAAGCATGAAAAGGCACTTTAAATCCTCTCAGGATTATGGGTAATTATATTTTCACAGCATCTGTGAGAAGACAACACTTGTGTAATTACAGACACCCTGCAGAAGAAGCAGCAGTACTGCATCACCCACTCTCACCTCTAGGTGGCACTGTGTCCTTAAACATCTCATAGAACTGGCTGAGATACATGACCATGGAGAGTTTGTCTGGCTCTACCACAGAAGACATCTCCTTGCCAGTCATGCAGGGCGAGATGCCAAATTCCCTCTCGGCCACGTCAAAGCCCAACTGGTTGTTCTTCTCCTGGTCCCGCTCGTCCAGGGAATCAAAGTCACTGAGTGAGGAGGAGGAGGAAGAGGACAGGTGTGGTGAACGCAGTGACAAACACAACAGGCTGAATTGCTCAAAAAGCATGAAGTATTCATCTCAGCAGTCATAATGTCTGCTGTTTCCGTAAATGTAACATGAATAAACACGTTGTCTACTGAATTTAGCTGACTTCTGGTATCAGATTGGGTTGTGAATCCTTGAAGAATGTACTGTCCAGCTCTCCTTTGAGGCCTGTTTTGGTTCCTATCAACTCTTCAGGAAATATTAAGCTCTTTAGCTGCTAAATGCTCCACTATGTTCACCAGCTGATCGCTCACTTTGTCCGTGGTTTTTAGAGCTTTTCCTCGAAAAACAGCTGCCTGTTGTGGCTGGAAACGGCCATTGATAGCAGTGACTAAGGCAGAAAAGCCGCGGGCTGTAAAAACGATGAACTCATTTGATCCATCATTAACATAAGAACACTGATTATTGCAGCTTTGAATGTCTTAAATACAATCAAAACATCACGACTGGTGAGCTCCTGATGCGCACTGTGATTTGACATGACATGCCCATGATTTCACTTCAACATAACTGATGATTCTTGATTATCCTGCAAACCAAATCAATGAAGAACAGACAAAATATCTGTCTCACTTTGTGATTAGTCAGCAAAAGTTAAAAAAAAAAAAACAACAAATCAATATTTTCCACCAACATCTATCCAGCAGCTTTGGATAGAATGGACGTTAGCTGACAGTGAGCCCACTTTAAACACTGATGAGAAAGCATTTCTGAACAGCAGGCTTCTGTACATGTTGTGGAAGACATTACTGTAAATGTCATTACACTGCAGCTGAAAACACCATTAACATGGGTCATCAATACACCTCAGCTGCACACGCAGTCCATTTAAAAGCATTAGCATCAGAACATCAGGCCCGAAGTCCATCCTCAACTCAATCCCTCTTAACCATCCGTCTTATGCACGTATTCACGGGAATGCAGTTTTCCCAAGGTACCTCCACGCATCACCCTCCCTCCCTGCCTCCCATCATCTGGCCTATCAGAGGCAGCAGAGCACAACTTGGTAAAGGTTACACCAGGACGCACACACTAATAGCTTATAATGTTAATTGCCACGTTGCCTCAAGAGGACAAGAAACTACATTAGACAATGCGGATGGAGACTGTGTTGTTTATAGAGTGTATGAGGTTAAGGAGAGTGTTTGTGTGTGTGTGTGTGTGTGTGTGGGGGGGGGGGGGGAGAGAGCAAGGATATAAGGAGGGCCCCCTTTGGGGACCCAAGAGGCCATTATGACCGGTAGCTGTCACCTAATTTACAGTGATATACGACTCCAAACCAAGGTCCCAACCAGACAATAAACATCATTTGCAACCAACAAACTCACATAAACACAGCAGGCCAGTCATTCCAGGCACTGCAGCAGCTTTAACCCTTTCACTCTAACCATAATGGGCAGAGTTTCTGCATGTATTCCTTTCATACTCACATTAGATCTGGTCTGTATCGGTCAATGAGGGCGCACAGAGCCAGGCCGCTCTTCCAAGACATAGTAAGGTCCATTACGTTGACATTCTTGTATCCCTCTGTTTGTCTCTGGCACCAGCTCAGCAGCTTACTGGATCGAGCTATGGACTCTGGTGTGGCAGAATAAGAAAATTACAGGTTTGATGGAAAAGCAGCAGGTTGAACAGAATCTGGATTAAACATGGAAAGAAATATAAACTGTTTCTCGGGAGCACTACATATCTCTTGCTGGGCAATCTCATGGCCTTGGTCAGGCAAGACTGAGCATCATAAAGTTTGTCATCCATGGCCTCATCATCCATGTTAGTACCAGTTTTAACCAGCCAGTGAGGAAGTATTACGATGAGAATGTTCTCATGACCCATGAGAACATTTGTACTGATGTAAGGGAGGAAAGGGATGCAAATGAGAGGTTAGGAGGGAATGCAGAGCTCACAGGAAACCTCTAAACGTTGAACACAACCAGGGAGCTCGAATGAGAGCATCAATGACCGAGTTAGTACACGCAAAAATAAATTCAGAGGCTGCAAACAGTCCATCCACAAGTTCCATCATTCCACTGTTCATTTCACATTATTCATTCGTGAGCAAAAAGCAGGTAAATCTCAAAACTGTTAAAACTAGGAATCCCTCAAAAGCATCGCCATGTATTTGGACTTTGTGTTACCTTGCAACTGCTTGTCAAGCAGGCAATAGTCTAGAGTGAAAATAGTTCGTTATTACATTTCAGCAACAGTGATTGCAGCAAAAAGCATGTCTTTGAAAACAATTTACAGTCTCCTTTTTAAACACGTAAGAGATACAAACCATTCCTGGATAACTTGGGCGCTGACGAGTTGATCACATTCTCAATTTCGATGCGCATTTCCCTGGACTCCCCTGTGTCACAGAGGTGCCTCATCTGCAACAGACACATGATTACAACACATGAAGAATCCCATGAAGAACGACTGTCTGACAAAAACAAACACAATGCGCCTGCGATGTGTCGGCTCTCACGCTCACCTGGCTGGGCTTGAGGAAGTTAAGGCTGATGTTGGGGTAACGTGTGGTGGGATCCACGCTGTACTGACTGAAGTTCTTACTGACGTTTTCTGGTGTGGTTTGGGGGAGTAGACGGTATATACTCTCCCTGAAGCAAAGAGGAATAAATGAAACATGTTCCCATGCACTGTGTCAGCAGAGCCTTCTTGGTGGGAGGAAAATACAGACAGAAATTACAGCAATAGATTAAGAAAACATTGTTATCAAAAAGTCACATTCAGTTCTTAAGAGAGCCTCTTATCCTGTTAGTACTAGCAGAGGTGGCACTGATGTGTCAAATCAAATACAGGCACACTTCCTGGTAAAACACTTAAAGATAAAAGGGTGCGTTTGAAGAGAGAGAACGTGTGTGTGTGTGTGTGTGTGTGTGTGTGTGTGTGTGTGTGTGTGTGTGTGTGTGTGTGTGTCTGCATGGCTGTGTGTCCAGTGAATGTGAGCACAACATGAGGGCCAGTGTCGCTGTGTACGCATCTGTGTCTCCACACCCTCACCTCTCAGCCAGCACCTCAAGAGGGGTTTTTCCCTGAGCCCAGCTTCTCACCATCCAGCCCGAGTCCATGGCTGCCAGGAAACCTCGGGCGATGCCAGTGCCCATGGGCCAGAAGGGCTGGAGACAGGAGCGAACACCACATTCAACAACCAAATATGGCCACAGAAGAACCAAGGATATAAAAAACCAAAAGGAGCAGGACCGAGAGGCAAAGAACAACTTCACCAGTTCAGTGTAGTGAAACATGGTCTCATGGAAAGCTTTAAAACCTTCTGCCGTCTCTCACCTCCAACAGGCTGTCGCCCACGAGCGCCACCAGCAGCTTGTGACCGTGGCGTTGGCGCACCATGGCGGCATTCTCTGAAGCGTACATGCAGGTGAAGTCGAACATGGCTACGTCGGGCTGGCCGTAGTGGTTGATGGCAAAGTCCAGAGTGGGCAGCTGGTGGTTGGTGGAGAAATCGGCAGCCTCGCGGGCATAAGACAGCAGGGCAGCCTGATCCACGTTAGCCCTGGACAGCAGCAGCTCCGTGTCTGCATAGTCCTGCAGGAGCGAAACGGGAGATGAGATTAAAAGAGGCATTCAAATGAAAGCAGAGAAATCCAGAGAAATGGGATGAAACACAACTGGAACAATCGGCAGTTCTGGAAGCAGCAAGGGTTTTCAAACTAAACAACGCTTACTCAGCATATACAAGAAATCTGTTGGCAGCTAACACGGAAAGCTAAAAATGTGGAGAAACAAGTGATGAGACATGACAAGCTGTCCTGACACATGTGTGAAAACAGACAAGGCACAGCCACAGCCTGTTATTGTGTTACTGCACTTGCCACAGGGAGAAAGGCAGGCTGTCTGTTTGTAGGCAGTTTAACTAACTAATGGTTAGATCTAGTAACACAGTGTTAAGCACAGGCATTATTACCACGGTTACCTGTAGTTTAATATACGTAGTGTACTTATTTAGAGCAATGGTAAAAACTGTTGACTGGATGTTTGGATGCAAATCCAATGCCAGCCAAAAAGCACCAGACGACTCCCTTCAGAGGCTTGGAAATAAAGACAGAACCTGGACAGCGCCATTGCTACCCTTCACCTGCTGTAGTCTGTCAAGACACTGAAACAACATATGAATATCAGCTGTAAATGGGCTGTAATGTTCTCATTTAGATTAACTACCCAGATACAGACTGCTTGTTAATTCACAGTGGAAATAAAGGCCAAAGTGACTCAGATCCACTGACGCTGCCTTTATCTGAGAGGTTATTCAGGCTATGTTAAGTACTCTAATGTACATGGAAGAGTAACTAAAAGCTAATGAAATAAGTGACATTAAAAACGTCAGGGTCATACATTCTACAGGACATTTGGTGATAATAACATTGTAACTGAAAGGAGGAGTAGCTTATTACTATACTAAAAACTAAATAAGGAGAAAATATATCAAGAATCCTACAAAATGAGCCGGCGGACTAAGGTATAAGTTATAGCCCCTTTAAGAATTCACTGTGCTACAAAGCGGCCCAAGCACTTGCAGTGGAATGAAGTGTGCAGCTCACGAGCCTCTCCAACATGTAGCATCAAATCACTGCATGCTTTCAAAGTGACATGTTTTCATAGAGGGCAGTGAGAGGCACATTCTTCCATCTTCAAGCTCCCTGGTTGTCCAGTGCCAGGCTGATGGCGGGGAGGTGAGTGAGGGGAAGGGCAGGGCAGTGGAAGATATGAACGGCCGTTTTCTGATTTGCGGCGCTGCCTCGGACTGTGTGGACTCGTCATCCTTCTGCCATCCCTTCCACCCTTCCTCTATCCCTTTCCAAGGGGCAGGACAGAGTCGATTTCACTGCTATAAAAGGATCTGCTGAGGACTTTGTATTTAAAGGGAACTCCCAGACGTTACTACACCAGTAAATTATGATTTCTCATTAACATGTGCCTACATACTCCAAATCCCCTCTGGCTTCAGACCTCAATGTACACCAAACCCTTATTAATGTCAGCAGCTCAGTATGAAAACACACACACTTGCACACACATGTGGAATGAACACGCTTATCATTCAGACAGCTAAAATGATCTGAAGAGGAGCGGTAACTGTTACTAGGTTTGAAAAACACTAATTTAAGAGAATTTTAGGGCAATTTAGAATCCACACAATCACAGCGCACCTTCAGCTATGTTTGTACATGGAGAGAGACATGCAAAAAGGGTTTTTCCGGTTTCCTGTGGAAAGTGGCCAAGGAAAGGAAACCACCGAGTATAGTGAGGACACAAACATTCAGGCAGTGTGCTTGAGTTGGCAGTTTGTTCCTGAACACAGTTGGCTTGGTTAGATCATTAGTGCGATACTGAGCAAAAACAAAAAGAGAATAAAAGGCCGAGAGAATGAAAGAGACAAAAAAAACACAAGAGAGGGACAGACTTCTGATTCTGTCAGTCTGTGCGTGCATACTGTATAGCTTTTATGTATACTACAGAACAAAATGAGATTCAACAATTGCCTCTCAAACACACACACACACACACACACACACACCACACTGAGCCGAGCTCTGGGCTTTGATCACTCACATTCAGAATGACTCCTTTCTCCAGCAGGCTCTGTTTTTTGGCAGTCATCACAAAGTAGTGCGTGTCATCCTTGTAGTAGACAATGTTTTCCAGGTCAATACCTACAAAGCCCAAGAGAAAGACGTATTGTCACATACCAAACTGCAATTTTCCTTCCTTGGCTATTGCTACGGCTGACTGTCATGTCATCATTAGAGGAGAAATTACACGTCTCAAAGCACATAACCGAGGCCCCAGGAACGACGTCATGTCAGCAATAAACTGGAGCAGGATTGGCAGCAGACCTGATGTTAAGCGTTCTAATTGGATGAGCTGGCAAATTCAGGACTGTGATCCAAGGACAGGCTGCAGTATGTGTCCTGTTTATCTTCACTTTACCAAAACATTCCTTGGCATCCGCTGCTTCCAGGAAGTAGTTTGTGGATCTTAAAATCTTTACAAAAATCCAAAATTTGTTACAGCTACCGTAAGAAAAGAACAGCAAGCACTGTACAGTACCTGTTGCTTCTCTGAGGTCTTGAAAGAACTTCTGGTTGAAGATGAAGGCCACCCCGCTGATCTCTTCAACCTTTGCCTCTGCTGTCGTGTTCCTGTTGATGAAGTTAGCAGTGATGGCGATGGCAAGCTTGCCCCGGAACTCCTTACGCCGAAACCCTGAGGAAAATTACAAGGAGGTTGAGGAGGCAGAACTCAAGGTCAGGAATCAGCGTGCACAGACGCGAGCTGCGAGACCATAAATCTAAAAAATTATTCTCAAACAACCAGATGTTCTGTGTCATGACGACAGACACAGCTTTCTAGTTTTTCAAGCTGTGTGATTGTAGTTCATGGTTATCCCAGAGGGACCCTGCTGCTTCCCCTCATTGATGCAGCAGTCAGTAGTACAGATAGGGGTCATGGTACTCTACTCCACAGGGGTTCCCTCCACCAGTGTGGCTGTGTGCAATGCCCCCACACTCATAGAGGAAACAGACAGCCAATTCAACAATTCCCATTCTGCTGAGAGAGCCGGAACACAGCAGCCAGACACAAACAAATACAGACACACACACACTGATGGGCACAAATGCTCATTTATACATGAGCAACGGAGTGAGGTCAGGCACCCAACCACAGCTGTACACAAGTGAGATCATAATCGTTTTGACTAACCTCCAAGTCCGCTCAGAAAAAAAAACAAATAGTGCTGTTTGTGCGCTGCCCGGTGTAGTCAAGGAAAAACTGCATTACTCATGCATTTCTCCCAGTCAGTGCATGTGGACTTGCCTGGTAGCGTGTTTCTCCTTCCATCTGCTCCAATGATGACATCAAACTCCAGCTCGTTGACAGGGTGTGTCCTGGGGTGGACCTCAGCCCTCCAACCTATCCCTATGAAAAATAGCATGTGCAATCAGACAGAAATGCATGTACAGAGCCAGCTTGGAGCCTCTGACAGATAGTTCTCTAGCGAAACACATGTTCAGTTTCCATTCATTTTTCCTCAGCTTGTCTGGCTAAGCAGCAGTTTGAATGACTTACTTTCGGTCTCTTGATCTTCTGGGGGCTCGATTAGACCCTTGAACTCTACATTCACATGGATCTCAATGCCCAGCAGGAGAGCCATTTTGAGCAGCATTAGCTGAAGTTGACGGATACCTACAACACAATACGAGAAGAGAAGAAAACTTGAATAACATTAGAACTACAAAACCCAGAAATGCATCCTCCAAAGGCATACAACACATCAAATCACTTCCTACAGGCAAGTGTATATATATATATTTATATATGTAGTATATATTTGTTAAATGTTTAATATGTGAATATTTTTGCTTCATGTTTAGAATGTGAATCTTTTTCTCTTTAATGTTTAATATGTAAAACTACTTCTGCTTTGGCAACAACATGCCCTTGTTCATGCCAATAAAGCAATTTGAATTTTAATTTGAATATAGTATAGTAGTACCTATGTATAGTATATCAGTAGTGTGAGCACAGGAAAGCAGAATTTGTCATGTGTACTCACTGATATGATCGATAGCACCAGCACAGAACTTTCCATAGAACTTCTTGGCCCCTAGGCCCCTGAGGTCCTGGATAGTGAATGGCCAGAGGTGCAGCACATTGTTCCTTGAGAAGGCATCTCTCTTCTCCAGCAGCACCACTTTGGCCCCCAGGAAGGCCAGCTCGATGGCTGTACGTAAGCCGCATGGTCCCGCACCAATGATCAGACACTACATACAGACAGAGGCAGATGGTATGGACCAGCTATAAAACATATTTCAACCATATACATGTAAACTAAGTCAGGACAGTGGAGTCAGTGTAAATCATTTGCACCAATTCAGACTGTACCCAGACACAAACACTAACACTTCCCTCTCAGTTATTTAAAAAAGCACCAGTCAGTTTTAAGTCTGAATGCACTTATTGTCAGTTGCTTTGGACGAAAGCATTTGCCAAATAATATGAGGTAAATAATGGGATGCAATACATGAAGAGACCTAAAATTTAAGAAGGCAATAGTTGTATAAATAATAAGCAAGCAATAGTTGCTTAAAATAAGCAACTATTGCTTGCTTAAAACTAAAGTACTACTACTACTAAAGTAAAGCTAATTTAAACTAAAATAAATCAAGCTAAAAGCTGCTGTAGCTAAGCCAAACTAAGCTAAGACTAGACAACATAACATAGCATAACACAAGGTGACATAAAGTAAGCGAAGGTAAGATAACTTAAGCAAAGATGAGTCAAGATAAAATAAGCTAATGCAGCTAAGACAAGCTAGGCTAAGACATAACATAAAATAAGACAACACAAATCTAAGCTAAGATAACTTAAGCAAAGGTATGTCAATTTAAATAAGCTAATATGGCTAAGACAAAATAAGATTAGACAATATAACATAACATGAGGTAACATAAAATAAACTAAGATAACTTTAGCAAAGATAAGTCAAACTACAATAGCTAACATAGCTAAGGCGAGCTAAGTTAAGATAAGAAAACATAACATAAGGTAACACAAACTAAGCAAAGATAAGATAGCAGAATATATGAGCTAAAGTAAGCTAAGCTAAGTTAAGATGAGATGAGATACGGCAAAACTTTTTTCATCCCAAGGGAAATCTGAGTTTTATTAACTTAGAGAACTTTATTTGTAAATTATAGTTCACAGCTGCACTAGCCTTTTAATTCAACAGCAGCCACTTTAACTTCCCAATAAAAACAGTACAGCTAGTTTATCAACCTCACCTATATATAAAAATTTCTCAGACTAAATTGAAGAGACTTGTCTCCTTAACAGAACTGAAAAGATGTCTGTGCAGCGTCCTTTCTAATAATGCAATCATGTGTTGTTCTGGCTAGTAAATAGGAGCATTATATTACATGATTCCTTGAAATCAAGGATCAATTTTTATCTCCTACTGCACTGAAGCCACCAACAAGCACAGCCACTCTTACATGAATGATACAGTTCGCAATGATCCAGGCTTACCTTTGAGTTGGCACAAGCACGGCCCTTCTTGTATTCCTTCTGGCTGGCTCTCTTGTCTAACTTTGCCCAGAGCGCCTTGGCCTTCCAGTAGTTGAGTTTGGACTTGAGCTTATGATAGAAGATCCTGGACTCGGTGGGCTTGACGTCCAGGTGGTCACACAGCTCCTGGAAGGCCTTGAGCGTGCCCTTGCAGGTGGTCGCCTGGACGAAGTTGTCGAACAGGACGTGGGACTTGTTCACCCCATCTCCTCCAGTTGCGCCGGCACCTCCATCCCCCATGGTCCAGACTCACACAGGGCTGTCAGGGCCCTTCACCCCTCAGGGGTCTCTGGGTCCAGCCCCAGCCCTGGAAGACGCACTCTCTCTTGGGGGGCTCTAACTCCCAGCCTCAGGCATCTTCATTCTGTCAGCAAGATAAATAACACTCAGTGAATCACGGGAGATAAATCAACCTTCTGCTACAATGTTTAGTACTGTATAAAACATCACTACAGGTCGAAATTGGGCAGAAAAGCAAACTTATAAGATTACAGCTTTCAAATGCTTGAATGATACAGTATCAACACTGTCCAATGCAACATAAACAAAAAGTCAAATTAGATGCAAGGAACCAAGGAAAGATTGCATTTTAATGAAATGGGCCCTGATTTTCTCTAACTAGACAATCACACTTATGGTAGCTCAGTCAAGTCAAGTCAAGCAATCAAAGCAGCAACTGAGGATAAAGACCAGGTCATTTAAGGCCTCGCTGTCATTCTACTGCAGAGACATGACTTCTAACAACCTCTTACCTGTCTAGGAACGAGGGTGCCGAACACAGTAAGGGCACTGAACCCACACAAAGCTAAATATACGGAACATATGTGTATATGTCTGTGTGTGCACAAATCACTCCAGGCAGGCTCCAGACATAGGAAAAAGCCAGTTCATCCCAAAACACTGAAACAAAACACAATCCTCGTCATACAAGGAAACAATCTGGCAACAGCATCTAGAAGCCAAACAGCACACCGGACCATTTTATCCACTGTACATCCCTGTTTTGCTATAGCTTCCTCTTTAACCAATGAGTGAGACTTGACTTGTGCTGATCTTCTGCCTGCTATGACTTGCAGCAGTGCTGCTTTATGTGTTCTGCCTTTTCACCCCCTGGGGGGGGCGAGATCATTCCTGTTGTTTGGCATCTGGGGCTCAGCTGTCATGACTGGAATGTCTTGAAAATATTTAGGAGCATGAGCAGCTTTTAAAAGTCAGCATTACTCAAAATCAAGTATAAAAAGGAAGATAATGGAAGGGAAGAGGATGAAAGAAAAACTGCAAAGCACTAAGAGAAAAGTGGTAATGATGACTGCAAAAAAACCTGGTTTGGTCCAGTCTATTTGCTGAAGAACACATTTTCAGTCAAGCAGTGGCTCTGGTTTGCATTAGCTCCCCAGGGCAATGACGCAGGAACTTGCGTGGCTTTTTAAGAGCTAAACAATGGCTCAGCAAATAGGATACGTAACTTTCAGAAGTTTATTATGTCAGGATAAACCCCTCGAGGTGTATCATCTTCTTCTCAAGTTGGCTAGCCCGGCTCCATCGGCTACAATATCTATCAACCAGCACCTCACTAATAATGTGTGTCTATCTCAGTTTTGGGACAGAGCTTTAGAGGTGATGGTAGGTATGCTTTGCCCAGAACCAGTGTAGCAGTTTCACTGTTCCTAACCAAAGCTAAATCAACCCAAAAGAACCCACGGTGACACATGTGTCACAAGTCCTTTAAATGTCCTGGAAAGTTCCTCATACAGGTTTATCCTTGACTTTAACTCATGAAGTCCCTAAGTGACACATACTGAACATCCTGATTGGTCATGTGACAGGTCATGTGATTTTGTGTTCCCATGACAACATTTCCAAGATGTCTGTGTTCCAGGTTAACACATGTGACTGAACTAGCTAAATTCAAAAAGCTTGTTTTTTGTAAGGTAAGAGTCAAGCCATTTAAGAATTCTAATGCTTACATAACATGTCCTTTATTACATTTAACCTGTTGTGGACATGTTTCTTGAACAAAATGATACAAAACAAATCAGATAAATATCGTTGTGACATATATGTCACATCGGGCCTTTAACCTTAATATTGTCACAGAAAACCTAATGTGACATATATGTAACATTACAGATCTTTGACACTAGGGTGACGCTGTTTTGACAAAAATGTCAGAAATGTGTTCTATGTGGTCTATTTAGTCTGTTTTATGTCCCCCATAATTTTCCTTGAAGGAGAAATGGGTCCGGGTTCTTATGGGTTAAACTCCACTTCATATCTACCATACAGACATTAGAGTGGTCTCAATCTACTCATCAAACCCTCTACAAGAAAGTGGATTAGTGTGTTTTCCAAAATGTCAAACTATCTCTTCCAAGATTATAGAGCATGTATGTGGAAAAAAAAACCTCATCTGTTTAGGCAGCATCAAGACTTGCATCAGTACATTTTCATTTCCAGTGCAGATTACTGTAATACTTCATAATCCCACTGATCAAGATAGAGATTGTCAATAATAGAGAGATTAAACATTTGTGTGTGGGACTTAATCTTTCGCTCTAAGGGCTGAATCACCAGTCAGGTGAAGACATGACTCCTGAGGAACACACATCAGTGTTTATACTATTAGCCACTTTCTCTGTAAAAGCTTGAGCTTTGTACTCCACTGTCCAGGATGTTGAGCTAGTTCATGAAAACCAACGCAGTCCCGGTCCCGGTGGCAACACATGATGAAAGGGAGGCAGGTACAGAGGTCATCTGGCCTCCTTTACACACCCTGCCAACTCCTCACTGCATGAAAACAGCAGGCTCTGGGTTTGGCTCTGCCTCAGTCAGACAGGATCAAGGCTCAAGGGTGCAGTGCCAGCACAGACGGAAAGGGCCTCTTCCAGCACAAGCATTTAGATAACCCACTGCATCATATCCTCTGTGAGGGAACATGCATGGCTTCACTATCACCTCAAAAAATGTTCTACACAGGCTGCGAGGTCCATCTGCACCTGCAGCAGTTGTGGTCTGTGGTTATGTGTGCGCACATAAATCATCTGTGACAGAACTAACCATAGTGTCATTTTAGTAGCTTATATGCAAAATGCTGTCAAGCACTAGACCCTCTGTATGACAGTCAAGATCAAACAAACTGGGATCCTGCGATCAATTGGGTGCCGTAGGAAACAACATTCATTACAAATGACCCAGTGGATGGTGCTTAATTTGCTTGTCAATAATAATGACCGTGGGATCGAAGATAGGCAAGGCAAATACATAAACATCACTCAGATTGTTAGCAGGCATCTGAAGCTGGTTCCTGTTTATCTCCAAAAGGACACAGAATGCTGCGGTTGATTGCAGAGCAGACTGAGGTGCAGTCAGGCTTGCAGTTTCTTTAGTGTGTAGCAAGTCCTGGGAGGCCATTGAGATAGAAGACAGGTCAGGGTTATTTTCCACACAGAAATGGGCCACTGTATTCATGTCAGATTCTCAGTAACTGTGTTCCCAGCCTGTGGCATCACATCCAAGTGTGTGTTAGTGAGGTGCAACAAGTGTAGCAGCAGATGAATCGGTAAGTGAGAACTTTATATTTGCTTAAAGCATAACTTAAACCATTGATTTTACAGGGTCTCTCACACATATGCGGGGTTTTTTGTCTTAAAATCCTTATGTTCAGGAACAAGTGTGTAATCTGTGATCATCACCTGACAAATTGCTATCAAGCCCAAAAATCCTGACAGGAGCATCTTCAAAGAAAGGTTTGAAAGTTCTGCTCTGAATTTTTACAATCTGTTCTTCAACTTAATGACAAAAGATAAGGAAAGCGGTCACAGTTCATCAGTACTGAGAGTTTTATGAGGCAGAGTAGGGGAAAGCAGGTCACCTCCAACTCTGAAAAAGAAGCCAGATCAAACAGACCAGGAGCGAGCTGGGATGGTCCCAGACGGGCAATAATTCACTTCACGGTGAAATCAAGCCTTTTTAAGGAGAGCTAACTCAGGCTCTTGCTATGCTAGACTCCTCATTCATAGTGGGGACAAAACTGACTCCCTCTGTGGGCTTTTCGTTTTACTGTAAAAACACAGTTTATGGCGATACATCAAAAGTCAGGCCTGGGAGATGAGATGATACTATAACCTTTATGACACACATCTGCGACAGGTAGCAGTAAACATCTAACACACTCTGAGGTCTTTGAAGAAAATGGGTGTGCAACTACTGACTGTCATGCTGTGTCAGTGTGTGTGTGTGTGTGGATGTGTTGTGCTCAAGCAGGTCTGCTGTGACTTACTACACCCTGATCCATCTTAATGACAACAATAAAGCTGGCCTTTAATTTGAGTAATAGTTGCCTCCTGCAGAGACCCATGTGCCCACTCAACAGGAAATGTTGCCCCATGTGTTCCTGTTAGGCAGAGAGTGGCGACAGGAACACCAAACACATGACGGATTATCCCACTGACAGTACTACACCTAGATTACTAGATTACCAGAGTACAAACGAGGCGTTAATAGCATCAAGTCAGCAGGCCTGATGACCGATATTCTATATGTCCAGTGATTAAATTCGATTTTTTACTTTGTTGAAATGTGACACATTTAAATCAGGTGAAAATAAATCCAGCTCAATACGCCGTTTCCCCCGCCGCTTCTCCGATATCCCGCCTCCTTTCCGCTCCTCCCAATTCAGAGAACGACTCAGTGAATTTTTTTCAGTGAAGATTTTGGTGACTTTTATTTTGCTTCTGTGGCATTTGAATGAAGTGTGTTTTACAATACTAAAACGACTGTTTCTGTGAATGGAGTCTGGTGGCTTTGGCGAGAGCGATATAACGGCTGTTTTTGCTTAAACACAACGGATGTTGCTCTTTAACAAGAAGGTCAATCTGTAGGGGTCCTTTCCATAACACTGTCAGACACTTAAAACAATCTAGGTCTGTCCGTGGCAAAAACAAACACTTTTAGTGGACGTATGCTGACCGTGCACAAAAGACCAGAGAGATTACAGCCTGTTTCGTGGTTGCTGGTTGCAGCCATTAGTTACAGAGACACATAAACACAGGAAGAATGGTCCATAATCAGATAATATGTGACCCGAATTTCACTCATTTTCTCCCCAAAAAAAAGGTCAATGCAAAGATAAATGCGCTTAATGAGGATAAAGTTAATGCTCTAGTATTGTGTGTTCATGGGGACGCTTCGGTGGAGTTCGGGTGCCCAACAAGGAGCTTTCACAAGACCACATTCTGACAGAGACAGTGTTATTAGCTGAACCTCAAGCCCCAGCAGCTTCTCAGCTCTTTGCTTTCAAATGTGAAATCATTTGAAGCCAAGTTAAAGCTGTGGCAAGTTGAACCAGAAAGAGGAAACCCAGTGCAAGAAGAAAAGCTGCTATGACGTGTGAATATGCTGCTGAGTGTGAGAACTCCTTCAGACATCTGGAGAGAGGTTTCAGCAGATGAACAGTAAACAAAAGGAACTGGACATATTTACTCTGCTGTTTAATGTGGAACCAGCTGATGTGTCTGACAACCTACAACATGAAATCACTGAGCTGCAAAGCATGAACGAGCTCAAAGCTGTGTGCAACAACCTCCCTCTGCTGGAGTTCTACAAACTGTATGTACGATTTTCTCATTCTGAGGAGATGTGCATGTTTGGGAAAAACTATCACTGTGAGCAGCTTTTTTCAAAACTGACCATAAAGACTCAGCTCTGCTCAAGACTGACTGACTCAAACCTGGAAAACCGGCTGAGTAGCATCATCATCATCATCATCATCATCATCACTGTCTCACCTCAGACGCAGAGGCAGTTGTAGCCATCACAGAGATTAGTGCAATGCATGTGTTAGATAATTTAGTATGACCATGGGTGATGCCAAGGGGGGCCAGGGGGGCCAAGGCCACCCTGATAGAATTGCTGACCCCCCAAGCAAGCACCCCTCCCACCTCCCCCTGCCCTTATACGCATAATAAGCTTCTCAGGTAGTGCCCGATCGACCCTAACCACAACCCATGAACGGATGTTCTAAAAACTAAAATGGTCCTTGATGGGTAAAAGGCTCACCACCCCAGTCCTATTTCCTTCGACAAAAAACTAAAAATGCAACCAAACCATTTTAAGCGGATACTGAAAAGAGGAAAAAACAAACAAACAGCTTTGGCTCAGCACACACTCACAATCTTCAGACATCTGGATGAGCTGCAGGATTTCACACATTCACAGACTTCACACAGGAATTACACACATGCATGCAAACCCTTCCACAGCATCCCCCCAGTGTGCATACACACACACACACGCACGCACACACACAGAGCATGTCTTTGCTTTCGTATTACATCATCCTCTAAAAATAGACACAGCCACTAGGCTATAGGACAGCATTGCTTTAATGTAGTGTAAACACTGCCACTAGCAGTAGTTCTAAACAACAGATTACAAACAAGAATTGATTTCCAAGTCTGGATAAACAAAGTCTCTTGTAAATTAACATTAATCAAAACTTGTAGTGGCTTGTGTGTTTTGCTTAGTTATTTTGTTGCAAGTCTGGACCCAGTCGAAAAAACATTATGGGAAGCCACACTGGTCCATGTTTGTATTTTGCCTGCATCTGATTTAATTTTCATTCCAGGATCAAAGCCACAGACCTAAAAAAAAAATACATAAAAGCAACAGAGAAGAGGCAATAATATGGTGCCCAAAACACAACAGAATACCAAGGATGACCGGAGGAGTTTGGTGTGGTGCGCTCATAACGCAGACAAGGTCAGGGAGAAAAAACATAAATAAAAATAAGTGTTAGCTTTGAGCAAGCTGCTTACCAGCCATAACAGCGTTAACGCACATCTCTTGGATTCCATCTTGCATGTACTTTTGCATATTACCTGGTGAATATTTTGCATATTCCTGCATAAAACTGTTCAGACTTTTCATTTAAATAGCAGCCATATTGTACATATCACATTTTTTCTTGCTACGCTTCGTGACTTGCTTTGATCTTCCTTTAAATTTTCTCACGATATATTTATTGTTACATATGCACCAATATACCGAGACAAATTCCTCGTATGTGAAAAGCTTCTTGGCAACAAACCTGATTCTGATTCTGAATACCTGGGATGACCGGGCTGACGGTAAGCTCGTGTCTGTGTCGGTGTCTATCCTGAAATAGCAGGTTTGTCCTCCCTCATTTCACCCTGGGGATGAAAGTAATATCTCGGTCCGTCTGCTCCTCTCATCCATCAGGAGACTTGGCACAAAGCAGCAGAAAGTGCAGGATGCAATGTGATCTTTCTGCCCGAGCAGTGGGTATCTTTACAGTAATGGATTTATAAGCAGATCCATCCAACTCATAGCAGACCACGCCTGAATTAGCAGCTCTAAAAGCATGTAATAATAGCAGGTTTTGACTGTTTTGTGTATGCATATTTCTTCCTGTTTGCCGTAAGAACGCTGCAGCTTTGTCTTTGTTCTTGACAGTTAATGATCACCTCAGCACCCGCGTTGTACTCATTATGACAGTCACTGGAGATGAGTATATTACAGTTTGACTACAGTGCTAATTACAGAGAAACACAGCAGCAGGTGTAGTCTATTCAGGGGTTGCCTGCTGGCTGGAAATAGATCATGCTGACAACAAAAGTAAGTTATTCGTTGGTCATTATGTGTGCAACATTTAGGCTAGCAATTGGAAAAAGTTCACAAGGAAACACTGTACAATGAAGGCTAATTTTTAAAAGAATGAGCTCTTCATTTTAGGAAATCCAAACATCACAGGGGGCAAGAACATCTGGCCTCTGGAGAGTTTGATCTGGCCCACGAGGCAATTCATAATGACAAAAACAGCAACTCAGAAATACAAAAAAAAAAGAACTCTACAAGTAACAATTGTTTGCCACGAAAGGAAGTAACTTAAATAGTCGATTAACAGATTAATACATCCTTTAGGTGGTCCCTGAACACAACACACACATAGCAGTCAGGATAATGTCAGATGCAGTATGTCGCTCTTTCCAAGAGAGACGCACAAGCAATAATCTTTGGTTGAAGTAAAGGGCAAGTCAAGGAAGTGAACATATTGACTCTGCTGTTAGATGTGGAACCAGCTGACGTGTCCGACAACCTACAATATGAAATCACTGAGCTGCAAAGCAACGACGAGCTCAAAGCTGTGTGCTGTCCATACCTTTGTACAGTCAGGCTAGCTGTTTCCCTCTGCTTTCAGTCTGTATGCTAAGCTAAGTTAATAATCTTCTCATGTCACTCTTGAAAAGAAAGCACTCTCTCTTTAAATATCAATAAGATAAGATGAGCCTTCATTAATCCCACAACTGGGAAATTTGCAGCGCTACATCAGCAAAGGGCTCGATAGTGTAATAGTGAGAAGCATAAAAAAATAACATATGATACATAAATAAACAATATCAGTAAAACAGATAATGGTTGTATTCCCAATATTGCACATAGAAAATCTTGATATTGCCCAGTAGAGGTGGGTGATATTAGTGCTGGGTGGTATACTGGTTCACACTGAATACTGGTGTGTGTTTTTGTTATGATGTGAATTTTTAATATACCACCATACCGGTGTATTTCATTACACTACATTCGGAACACTGCGCCGCTAGCGCTACTGCAAGTAGAACTAGTAGAACATGATGACACAGAAGAACTTGTGCCAAAAAGAGGAGCTGTGTCTGTTGTTTGGAGGCTTTTTTGGTTTCAAAAAAACAAAAAAAGTGCTGTCGGGCTAAAGTTGTCGCCGGAGGCGGCAACATGAGCAGTTTGCTCCACCACCTTAGCCGCAAGCATGTCTTGGAATATCAAGAATGTATGAGGTTAAGATCAGCGCTCTCCACATCAGCAGGTAACACGGGAAAAGCAAAAGAAAACTCGAGCCAAATATCACTTCAAGGCGTGTGTGCTAGAGGGACTCCCTGCGACAGAAAAAGCAAACGGTGGATCGAGATTACAAACTATCACTACCCACCCAGCCAAAGACCTGGTCCCGCTTGACACTGTAGAAAAAGAAGGCTTCAGCAGATGATCAAGACAGTGGATCCCAGGTATGAAATACCCAGCAGAAAATACTTGTATCAATTAGCCTGTTCTATATGAGCGCCGCCTGTACAGGGGGAGCGTGAGATGCTGCAGTTCAGATGATCAATGCTCACGCAATGCTCACACAATCCTAACTTGTAGCATACCAGAATGACGGGGAGAAACTCAGCTAAAAGCCTCTACCAAGCACTGCCACCCAAACGAAACATAATTCATACCCCAAGAAATTCTATGTGCATGTAACAAAAAGACGAAACTAGCCTACGTCCAATTTACAGCATCTGCTGCTTTCACCACTTCAGGCAAACCGCACAAGCCCGGTATCATATGAAAGCAGAGAGTCTGATGATGACGAAGATGTCTGCCTCCTCACTGTGCGACGAAAACTCGGTGAGCTAGCAGCCAAAGAGTAGCAGAAAAAAACTTTGCTAAATCATAAAGTATGTCTTACCTTTGCTGTTTTGTGGTCAAAAGGTATATTCCAGCTCGAAAAAACGCTGCTAATGTCTCCTCCTGTGACTCTGTGTTAGTTTGAGACCAATCACAAAGGTCCTGGTTGTTTACATAAAGAGAAGCGAGTTTCTAGAATGGAGGGAGCGCCCTTCATGCAATAACCTATCTCTGGGGTTACCTCCTTCTTACATGCAGTCAAATAACCCTTTTCCTTTTCTAACCTGAAAACCCCGATTACAATTACCATGTATACAGGAATAACCCTGTTTGCTCACGCATGTAAACAGGTTATTCCTAAAGGTTTTAGAAACCGGAATATTGACTGCATGTAAACGTAGTCACTGGTGTTTATATGGTGAATTTGGGTGCTGCCCCTCGATTCTCTTGACTCTGACTGGTTGATAGAGGTGTTGATCATCAAAACTGACCAATGGGTTGCTGAGACATTGACTGGTGTAAGCTCCGCTTCATTTACACATGAATGGGCAGAGGGCTCACAGAGGACCCTGCTGAACATCTGTAAAACTGCTCAGGTTCATGTTTTAAGAATGTTCTTTTGCACAGATATTACTTTACTAATTCTAGATGAATTTGGCTACTATCCCATGATTTAAAGGTGGTTTTCACTCTAAATAATGTTTTTTTTTTATTAGGCGGCGATAAAAAATTTCATTTTCTACTGTGTTCCAGATGAATTTACTGTGACACAGTAACACATATCTTGATTCTGACACTTCTGTAGTGATCTCTGAGGTCTTAGCTTTCTTTTGAGACTGAGATTATTCATAGAGCTCTTTTAGTTTCAGAGCATTGTAGAATTCTGATTCCTCACACATTACAACCATGAGCGGCTTTTCTTTGTACACAGCACTATTTTCTGGGGCCATGCAAACCTGAATTAATACTAGTGTGGAATTTTTCTACAATATTCAAACATCATGACGGTAAAAAAGACCAATCTAAGTCAATCTGCTGAAGTAATTCCTCTCTCAACCAGTGGGAAATGTTGTGAACACCCGATTATGCATTAAAAAAAAATACCGTCATACACCGTGAAACCGTCATAATTTTGAAAAATACCGTGATATACATTTTTGGTCATACTGCCCATATCATTCCAAAGTCCCACATAGATTTAGTAGCCCAACGAGATGCCGGTCCTCATCAAAGGAGTCTGAGTGTGTCTGCCCTGTGCACAGCTGTGCATAACAATTAAGGTGCAAGCAAGATACAGGAAAACAAGTCCATTCATAAAATCAGGCCGTTTCCCACGTACTTGAAAGCGTCAGGCGGTGATTTCTTCAAGCGGAGTCTTTTATTCATATTTCAAAAGGACTTAGGCTTTGTCAGGGGTGCTCTCATGACTGTGTCTGCCTGTAAACTAGAGCTATAAACAAAGGAAGGGAATTCAGAGCCTCGGGTCAAAGTCAGAGGTATTATACAGAATGGAGTCTATAAACAGTTTGTCTAAACCAGGAGATCAAAAACTGGTAGAAATACTTTAAAATGAGAGTAATCATGGCTTGTCACTGCAGTGTCAACAGAATGATAATACACGTGCAGCCTTAAGTCAACAGAGGTGAATGAATAGGCCTGTTCTGCTCATCTTCTCTGCTCCTCAATCATGAACCAAATGATTTCATCTCCTCTTCACTCAGTCGTAAGCATTCACTACCTTAAAGCTGATGAATGATGATGATCATTTGGCTCAATCTCATTTGATTAGGTGTGTGTATGTGTTAATCTGCTGGCCATGACGCCATGTATGTCCTCATCTACTGATTAAGGGAACATCCTGCATGACCAAAGCTGCTGCTTGACCATTGCCCTGATTGAACAACACATTATGATGCGCCTATTGTGCTGACATTGCTCTGATGGTGATGTCATCCTATTTACAAGATAATGTATTATATAACCTGACAACTTGCTCTGTTCTGGGCTCACTTCTTGCCGTCTCGCACTCGAGATACACAAAATTAACACAAAATTGCCAGAACAGATATGTTCATTATGTCCTCTATGCAAACCGCTGCTCTCAGATCAGCCTCTCACACATGTGCACAGGTCCGTTCACATCAGCAGCAGACAAAAGCCTCACAGCTCGCAGGGTACGCAAACATTTGATGACTGAAACTCGACTTGCTCCTGGCAGACGCGGTCTCCAAACCATCTGGCTTTTGAATCACTTCAGCTCCCTCTGACAGTCTGGCTGCTCTGTGCAGCCGAGCACTTCATGTAAGCTCCCACAACTGATGCAGATTTTCACCGACTCCAGCAACAGACCAGCCCCTGAGCCAGTGAGCAGACGAGCTCCATGTTGTCCTCTCTTTAACGCTGAACAGACCAACACATTAATACCCATCACAGTGGAAAAACATCATGTTCTCAGTCAAATTCATCACATCTGAGGCCTCCTGGGACTCAGGGAACCAGCATTTGAAGTACAACATGCGCGTGTAGCATCCTCTGCGCTGCTGGTCTTCTCCGTCTGGCCTGTTAGTGACTAGAAGCTTCCAGTGAAGCATAAATGACCCTTCAAATGGGTCAATTTAACAGACAGTAACTTACCCTGCTGGTGTCATTAGTTTCTAAGTCAACTCTTCTTTCTTACTGTATGCAAACTGGCAACCATGATATCATTTTGTTCACACTCTTGGAAATGAGTAAATAATAATAATAAGAAGAAATCCTTTGTTAGTCACATTTTTGACACACAACATGCAAAGTTAGGGAGGGGAAACTGCACACGCCATGCATATGTGAAATTTTTTCTCCGCCTTTAACCCATCCTTGGTCCGTCCTTCCTCCGCGGCGGACCAGGAGCGGCGAGCTGCCAGTCGACCGGCGCCCGGGGACCAGTTCCTTGTTGTCACCATTGGTCAGGTGGTGATCCTCTTGCATGTTTTTAGTGGGGGTATTTTTATGAACACGGGGAGAACATGCAAACTCCACACAGAAAGGCCCCTTTTTCCTTGAGCAGCAGGCGCTGAAGGCATGGTGGAGGACACACCACCAGCACCCACAGCAGGATTCGAACCGGGACCTTCTAGCTGTGAGGCGACAGTGTTACCACCTGTGCCACCGCGCCACCAAATACTTGGCAGGCTCCAAAATTGTGTTTTTAAATTACATTTTTCATGAAATATTCACATTTTCCTTTAAGTCACACATTATATACAAGAGTATCGGCAGAGCTGCAGTGTGACCGACACATATTCTGATCAAATAATCTAAATGAAAATAAATGACTCCATGTTTACAAAAGAGTGATGAACAATACAAATTTGAGATGACCCTTCAAAAATGAGTCATTTTATGAAGTGATGTCTGCCCACAGACTCGAGCTGTGGCCACTGAGAGAGCAAACCACTTTACAGATGACACTGTATGATCAATAAGAATTGAATAAAAATGATTTTGTATGTATGATTATAGAAATTTACCCGGATTTGTTCCGTTCATTTGTGTAGTACGAGGTGTTTTGTCCCTGCTACACTCCACCTCCTGAAACTCTGTCATATAAAAGGCTAAAGCCATTGTAGGTCAGAGGTCGTACAGTGAGATTAATGCTGCTACAAGTCTGCTCAGTCATCAAGCCGATCCTCAACTCTGCCCAAAAAAAGAGAGGGCTGAATCTGAGCCATGTTACATTTCTGAATCTATTATCAGACTTATTCCAACCATGACAGGGGGATTTCAAACGGACTGGTTTATGTGCAAAATATCACATCCAATTTAAAAAAAAAAGAACTGAAAATCTCCCTCTGAGCCGTCTCAGGGGACTATTTCCTGATGACAAAGGGTCTTTCTTATGAAATTCATATTAGCAGCAGCTTCAAGGGAGTCTGAGCCTGTGCCCAGACCGCTTGTTTATGGGTGTCAAACACGGCCGATTAGCGCTGCCTGCCAGCACTTGCTGCAGTTATTTGATTTAAGAAACCTCTCAAATTCCAACTTGAATGCCACTTGTCCCACCTCCATGCTTTTCATAACAAGAGCAGAGCAGGTTACGCAGCTATGCAGCCGCGAACACAGCGAACCACAGCAGGGATGGAGCCTTAATGCAAAAACAATGCAAAGCACAGCTATCAATAGCAGCCCTCGTAAAAAATCTTCATGGATTTTAACATTTGGTTATCTCCGCTGTCGATTTGCATATTTCACGCCACTGGATCCGAGTACTCAGATCAACCCTCCCAGCCAACTAGGAAGTGTAATCTGAGACCGGCAGTCAAACACAGTCAACACAGACTCGTCTGCGAGCTTTAGTCATGACCGTCGTGGAATGGAGGCATGCAGGAGAGTAGGAGAGGATGCCTGAGACTGCCTACAGGACCTGTTCCTCACACGTTCTTATGTAACAGATGAGATGTCAAATGGAAAATCTAAATAATCAAAAGCTGGATAAAAGTAAGGCCCATAGTGCATCCAATAATATCCAACACGTCAATCAGAGTGGCTCTATTTTTGTTCCCGACAAACCAAACGTCTCAAATTGATTCATTTGTCTGTGTGTGTGTTCAGACATGAAGGATGACGGACAGGAGGACAAACAGCCGGGCCGAGAATAAAAACTAACCTTTGAGGCCTCATAACGAGATCACACATTAAACACACAGCGGCTAACCCAAGGTATGTTTCTCATGCTGGCGGGCCATGGGAAACTACAGCACAGCTCCGTGGCACTCCTCCGTTCCCCATATTAATTACAAAGCTAATAGTTAAGCTTTGAGGAGACTCAGCAAACAGCAAGAGTTGCAGCCTGCGTGGATGGCTGCTGAACGCAACAAGCAGGCAGGAAACGAGCAAAGACAGAATGAGCAATGAAGCCATGTTGCTGCGATTTCTAGCCAGGGTTGACTGAACTCAGAGGGAGGAATGCTTGGCTATGACACTATAAATAGTTTCTATAATATTGCAGATTTCGTCTCTGACGCCAGAAAAATCTGTTATATTCTGATGTTAGCCATTAGTCCAAAGGAGCAATGTAAAACACTGTCAAAACAACAATGTCCCAGACGCTGTCTATCATGTGGAGCTGGGCCTTCATTCAAGATTCACTCTTTCCAGATTTACCAACATCAGTGGCTCATCTGAAATCACTTTATCATCAATATCGTTTGACAAGACCGAAGGCAGCAATGGCCACCTTGCCAAGCCTTGCTGGGACACGCAGCAGCGACACACAGCCAACACAGGCCGTAATCCCGTCATATCCACACTTGCTTTCTCTAATCTCAGAGCGTGGGCGTAGTTGTGAGCAGTTCAGATGGTAAACAAGTCGCAGGATGTGTGGGGATTGTAACATGAGGGACTGAGCGAGAGAATGAGCTACTGGCAGTCCTCTCTACAACAGGACTGGCTGGCCAACACCCCTGCCGACCCTCCACAGACCTGCAGATGCCTGGACCTTTCTCCAGGGCTCAGACGTCCTCAGATTTGGACGTGTGACAGCTTGTCAGAGTGCAGCAAAGCTGCTGAGAACGAGGCGACATTCACACGGAATTAACCACAAGAGCGAAGACCCAGATAGCTCATAGGGTGACTGCAAACTGAGCAGGGTTTCCTTTAGAAAGAACAGGTTCCGGATCAGTCCACCTGACCTGGAAGGTTTCAGTGTCCTGGACAAAATTCCAGTCAAACATTATTTGTGTCTATTGATCTTGAAAAGAACTCATAGACAGGCTGTCATCAAGTGCGCTCAGTGACAGCCCAGTTTCTGATGTTCGTCCTCTGGTGAATCCCCTCTTCCTCCCTGATTTCTGGCAATGTGAGCAAAACACCTTTTTCTTCCCCGTCCATAATGTCACAGCTCAGCCAGGGAACTTTTCCACTGGGGCCTGAACACTCAACGTCTTCATTTCTTTTCAGATGGAGCCATGAAATGAGTGGTCTGCGTGGCTTCAGACTGTATCTCAGACTCATCATTGTCATCATTGGACTTGCTTCCTTTCAGAATTACCAGATAACTGAAACTGGGGATTATGGAGAGTAGGTATAACATCTGGGTAAAGGTCTACCCTCTTTGGTATGAAAAGGGTTTAGTCAATGAGTGCAGTAACAGAAATCTCCTGTTTGCACTGTTACATTACTTCTGCATCATTCTGCATCTCAAATTCACTTGATTCTCTGTTTAGTTGCATAACCAAGCAATGATTTACAAGGTATGCAAAAAACTGCCTTTTTTAGTTAAACATAAAGTAAGCCACACCTGTGCCACTGCCATACCTTGAGAAAACTCCAAAAAGCTCATTTCCAAGTCAAACCCATCATGAAAAACTATGAATATGCCCCAAAGCGAGGCGGTTGAATAAAGTCTAGACTACACACAAGTGTACATCAACTAGTGTGAGAACATGGAAGATTGGCTTTCTTCCAAGCCTCACGTGGCTCAATCATTTCACTTCCATCATGCAAGCTCCATTAAAATAGTTCAGCACACCCAGGACCAGAGGAAGGTCGGCCTTCCTGTGTGAGCGGAGCAGAGCTGCACGGCGACCCTGCAGGAAGGTAACTGAACACCCACACCAAGCCATGCAGCACAGGGATAGCTCCACAGCAGAGAGACAGAAAACAGATTCCTCCCGAATTACCCTTCAATCCCTGTCACATACAGTATTACAAGGTGCAGGTGGTGGGCGAATCAAGTGTTTGACAGGTGCAGCAGAGATTACATTCAAACACTGGATGAAAACTTGAAGTACCTGGCTGTAAGCCATGTTTCAATACATAAACAGAAACAGGTGGGGGCGGGGGGATTAGCTGGAGGGAAGGGGGAGTAGATACGCCATAGAAGCAGAGTCCCAATGAATTAACTCCTGTGTGAGAAGTCACAAGCCTTAATAAATGGCTGCAGGAAATCCAGAGTATTTTGTTGTCATAGAAGCAGGAGAGATACAAAGTGGAGGCTAGAACTAATGAAATTCAGGGCGAAATTTCTTTCAAACAAAACACTTAAAACCTTAAAACTTTGAACACGTAATCCGATATGTGCTGGCAATGTGATAGGAGTAGAGGTACACTTATACACATGCTATATGAATGCCAAATGACAAGGAATTTATTGAAAAATATAATAATGTTCCTCAATAAAATACTCAGAATAGAGTTATTACAGAGCCCTGCGCTCTGTATATTAGGTATAATAACGGAGGGGGTGAAGCTAACAGCTCATCAGACTCTGTGGTGCAGACTGGTCCTCACTACAGGTTGTAGGATTGTCCTGAGACACTGGAAAACAAAAAACAACATTCCATTTAATGAATGGTTGGGGGAAATGACCAAAATAGCTAATTATGAACAGCTGATTTTTTCCTACATTGATACAATACTGAATGACTAACCTAGGAGAAACTGACACTGTCATTTTATGGTAAAGATTATGGCTGTACCTTGTGGTAGATACTTGTATGATATGTCATGTTTTTACTGAGACAGATGTTTGATAGCAAAGTGATATGGAATATGATGAGATAATGCTGAGTGGGATGGGCGTTACTGCCATGTGAATATCTGCATTGAAATGTCGATGCCTACTCTGTGTGTGTATACATTTATATTTAAATGTATCTTTTTTCCACTTTATTAATATTATTATTAGTATTATTATTATTATTATTTATTATTATTATTATTTTTTCCATTCATTTTTTCTTTTCTGTTTTTTTTTATGTAAATGTTGTTGCTGTTACTTGTTGGAAAGGCAATAAAAAGAGAATTACAAAAAAAAAAACTTTGAACGTGTAGCACCAGTGCTATAGGCAAAAACAGTTAGCGTAACAGCCCTGATTAACCATCCACCATCACCTTGTGTTTGGGAAAGCTGCTGTAGTGTCCCTGCAGCGGATGTAGGCCAAGCATCCTCCTGAAGTTGCAGTAAAGCAGGTATAGCCTCATGGGGGCACAAACACAGACCCCCAATTAGCTTCTGATACTGATACGGCACTGATCAGACTGACCTTCTGCCTGACATAGCGTCAGTTGCTAAGGAAGTGTAGTCGTTCGGAAACACACCCCTGAACATGTGCTGCAATGAGATTTACAGGTTATTCCAGTCAAAGGGGTGAAAGCTAAGGTCAACGCTGGCGTCCCACAGACAAGACAGATCTCCAGCTCTCATGGTAAGAAGACCAGGAGAGACGAGGCCGTAGGTTTCGTCTGCGAGCGAACATCGAGTGGGCTTTTTTCTCCATCAGGCCTGCCAGAGAAGAATTTGCTTCTTGTCCAGATAAGCAGATAACAGGGCTCACAGCTCCTCCACACACTACCAGAGGGTGGATGTGAAATATGATGTGGTCTCCGGAGGGGCAAACTGTCGACTGGAGTGCAAGGGCCTGACCTAAGAGTCCATAGACTGAGCGGCTGTAGTGTGCTTCCTGAAAAGGGCAAGCTGTTATAAAGAAAATAAAGGTGTGTCAGAGTTAGGGATGTGCACAGTCAGCTAGTCGATTAAACATTGCCGGCCTTGTAAGTTGGCACCAGACATACTTGTCATTTAAACTTACACTTCTATCACTTCTATGTACGCATTTCAATCACACGGTAATGTTCATTATGCACGGCGGGGTTTCTGTTGTCCAGTAATTACTGTTTTTTTTACAGAGAAAAGCTGTTTCAGTCAGACATATTCAAATCTCTTTCTGGGGAAAATAATACCTGTCGCTGCTCTACTGATTCAGTGAATTGAGGGTGAATTTTGACCAAACCAGAGCTGGCGGTGATGGTCGCAAAAGTCAGAAGATGACCCAAAAAAGGTTTTGGTGAATTTTAATTTGCTTCTGTCAAGTTTGAATGAGGCGTGATTTCCTCTACGATAAAATCATTGTTTCTGTAAATGGAGTCTGGTGGCTTTGGAGTTTTTTCTGAGGAAAACCCTGATGCACAGCAAAAAGTGCCACACATTTCAGCAGCATATCAAATGTGATTTGGCTACTGAAGAATGTGATTAACAGTTTACAATGGCCCCTGTAATATATGGAATACTTTTTGGACAATTTTTTTTTTTTTTACCATATAGATTAAATTGTGCTCAATTTTGACTGTTTTCTGAGTATTCTCTTTCTGTAAGACTGGTCAACCAGTCTCAATCTGAACTGCTGTCAGGCACATTAGCCATTAGGAACATTTCTTGTCAGAATAAGACCTAGACTAGATAAATCCATCAGGCTGCACCAGCCTGATATTTAGTAAGACCAGTGGGTGCTAGCACTCTCTCATCTACATGGTTTATTTATTATGCGGATCCCAGAGTTCAGACTTCAACAGGTGAGGTGGTGGTGGTGAATGGTGTCCGCTAACATCCAAATACTAACACAGGCATGCAGAGGCAGACTGATCATCCCCTCCGTCAGCCAGCGTTCACACTTTGAAAAGTTATTTTAAACAGCTTCGCCAATACGGCTGCAATAAATTCTGTAAATCTGTGTGATAGTCACAGAAATTAGACCCCGATGTCAGTAGTCTCCTCCAGTGTGACATTCAGCATAATATTAAACAAACTTATGAGAAGAATACAATGTTGACATTGACAACAAGCTCCAGTTCAGCGGACGGAAAAAGCTCATCTTGTGATTCAGCACTCTCTAAGCATGATGATCAGCAGCTCCAGCAGCACACACAGAGCTGAGACAAACATGACGAAGTCATGTGGCCAAAGGTTATATTTGAGCTCCATACTGTAGGTCTTTGTCAGTAGCCCCCCAGTTTGCAAAGCTGAGTAGTTAAACCTTGTGTTTAAGTAACAAACACGAAGGCCAGAAATGATGACAATGTTTGTGTGTTAGGTTGGAGATGGCTAACTGAAGGGATTGGTTTGATGTGGCAAAGGTTAGTGTAAGGATCAGTTAGTCACACGAAGGCTAAAGAGTGAAAACATGGACAGTTCTGGTAGCCTAATGGCTAAAACGCCTCCCATCAAACTGCAGAATCTCCGGTTGGATTCCAGCCGAGAATATGAACGTAAGTCTGACACTCGCTCTCCTTTCAGCTTTGTTTTGGTCTCCTGCTGCCAAATTCTCCATTTAGTTCACCTACTCGTCCCCTTCTTTGTCTGCCTGCTGTAGGTTGCAGGCAGGTAGTGCCCAGGTGTTAATATTGTGGGCTAAAAAGGACTGGAAACCTCCGTGAAACGGGGAGAACTGCACAGTTGGGTGATATTTCACTCTGGTTTCTTCACTTCAAGCAGCACCTTTCATACTTCTAGTCACTCAACTGGTGATAAAAGAATATTGATTGGCGGACCTTTAAAATCTAAAAGGTAGCAGCCTCCTTCATGAGACGGGCTTGAGCAACAGGTTGCAATAAATAAAGCTTCAGCCACTGATCTACAACAATCAGCCATTGATCTACAACAATCTGGCTACGCCTTCATTGGTACTTTGATGTGAATGATTGGAGACAGACAGATCAGACAACATGCAGGTTTCAATTCATGAGTCACCTAACATGACAACCTATGAGCTTCTGCAAATCTGTTTTACAACCACAATAGAACATACTTTGTTATTCCTCAGCATGATTATAAGCAAGATTGCACAGCTCTGCTATAATGTCCAAGGGTCAGGAAATGGGCCTCAGGAACGCATTTGCCAAATTGGCCTCTTCTGACCTGCAAGGTAGAAGAAACGGCCAAGAAGTAAGTCTTTAATCTGGAGCTGTGAGAAATCACCAAACAAATGGACCGGGGCCAAACTTAGTAAGTCATACACACAACTTCAACCAGCGGCTTTGCTGTTAGCCCCCCAAATCCGATCCGCGTAACACCACGTCTCGATGTTAAAAATGGCCTCACAGGAGCGCAAAACTTTAGGAAACAGGACGGGAATTCTATCTTGACACCAGTCTTGAGTTTCAAGCCTTCAGATACATATTCAGTCTGTGTTCATCAGGAACACAATATCCGTAATGATATCTAAATGGCTTCAGCAGTGAGGAATGACCTTATTCAGTAGAGGACATAGTTGAAGGGATAACATGATAATTGTCCTTCAAATACGCTGATTTCCGCTCACTAAGTGCTTGCTGCTGAACGTCACCCTCAAACAGTTAACAACATTCCATTAGCATTAGTTTCAGACATCTCTCCTTTCAAGGACTCACTGCAGACTAGACCTGCTACAATATGCATGTCGGTTTGAGATCTACGGGGGCCTGCAAGCTTCTGATGAGTCAACCGCAGCAGCAGACAGTTGGAATACAGCCGCTCACGCAGTGTCGGGAAAGTTCACTTTCTACATGAACTAGTTCAAAGTTCAGTTCAGTTCATAGTTCATAACTCAAAATTTTTGAACTAAGTTCATCGTTCCAAAAATGAACTAGTTCATAGTTCTTTTTTTCCATTTGTTGCTGCGAGCTGCTATTTTTCAATATTATTGCCACAGCCCATATAGAGCCACAGACAGCAATTATTTTATCAGTTTTAACTGTAACTATGCGTCATATTTCATCTTCATATCCAATTTTGAATTCTTATCCAACCAGGGTTTACATCAACATTGAGGGGACAGCATTTCCCCATTGCTGCTTTAACGCTTTGTTGCTGTTCATTCAGTCCACACTAGTAGCAGCTGCAGATTTCACCCCATGTGACAGAAGTGAGGATTTTCTTTTTGAAAGCTGTCGGGCAAAGTTTGCACAGAAATGTTAGATTTTTCCCATCCTCACCGACCTTGTCATAAAACTCGTTAAAATGATCATACGACGCCTCCTTGCTGCTTTTTGTTTTGGTGGCTGGTGTTGCCAGATTGGGTGTTTTTTCCGCTACATATTAAGGTCTGTTTACGGTATGTTTTGCCGGGTTTTCGCCTGGAAGGCTCTATAGAAATCTGGCACCCTATTGAACGAAGTTAAACTGAGAGAGCGAGCCGTTCACAGACACCAGAATGAACGAGCTCACAGTCACGTTCATCAGGCAGTAATACAGTACGTTCAGTTCACGTTCGCCCAAAATATGAACGAGTTCATGAGCTATCGTTTAATGAACGCATTCAGGCACAACACTGCGCTCATGACACAGCAGGCGCTGCCATCAGAGGGCTTCCTTCCTTCTGCCCTTTCATCTGGCAGAGTTTCCAAATGCATGGCACTTTGTTGGGTCGCGGGGGGTCAGAGCTAGACGGGAACTCACTCGCTCCCTCTGAGAGCCAATCAGCGAGGGATCGGGGTGACTCAGCTTCACTTGTCTCGGTGCAACGGACGGCAACGGTACCTGATAAACATGTTCGAATGCCAAATCTGCCTGATAAACTTTATACTGGGCATCTTCCAGATGTTTATGACCATGAGTCCATGAGTCAGGTTTGTCACAAGGAACCAGCTTTTTTATGGTGCTCTTCCTCAGTAACAAAGCTGGTCTTCAAACTGGATAAAAGGGTAGGACAAAACACTGGTGTGTTGGACTACTGAACATGGACGAAAGAAAGAGACCTGACTGTTCCTTGTGAATAAACTGCAGCATCCAGATGTTCACCCGTGTATGTTTTTAACAGAAAAAATATGCTGTGAAACTAGGACTGGACAAAACATCCCACTTTATCTTGTTTTTCATCAATATATTTTCTGATATGTTACATTTTGTAGACATTTAATTCAGAAACTGAGATGAGAATGTCTGTTTTTGGCTAATCCATTCAATTTAATACCTGGAATATCAAGATAAAGTGATGATGAATAAAGCTGAAATTTGAATACACCATAGCTAAATAGATTTAAACTCAGTTTTTCACATTCCTGACATTTAATCCTGCTAAACACACCCTGTTGGAGGTCAGTTATGACTTAAATGCTGGGGGTCACTGTCCATGTGGAAGACCCATTTGCCACCAAGCTTTAACTTCCTGGCTGATGTTACCTTCAGGTGTTTGGAAATTGTTACCAACGTGAACCAGACTTGTGGAGGTCAAACCGATTCCACAAAACCACACGTCAGACACAAAACTGTCCGTCCATCGACAGACTACAACCTTCATCAGCTCTGTAAGCAAACATCCTCCTCCTTCTCTGCGCCACATCCTGATCTCCTCTGAGGGAAACCGTGAGTTATGTTAACACACGCGGCTTAACATCCCAATCAACATCTGCCTGGCCTGCAACACCAAGTGACCTCAGGGGCCATGTCCAGAGTCAAGCACTGAAACTGCTTGGAGGTGGATGAGATGCAACATCGGTCATCATCACTGATCAGCAGAGCATCTTCAGTGAACACAGCAGAGATGACAGAAGACACTGTCACGGTCACACTGTTCAGGTGCTGAGTCAACTCAGTGTTTGCTTTATTTCCTCCAAGACATACAGAGCAGATACTGACATCACTTGTATTTTAGTGGTTTCTTACGCAACATTCAAATTACTCACGTTGTTTTCTATATTGTTATTGTAAAATATCGAAATGCTTATGTAAAAAAATGATGCACAGCCTTCCTGAACATAGAAATGTTCCCCACAAAATGCCACCAGAACAACAGGTTTTCTCTCCTGAGGGTCAAATCAAGAACATGCAATCCGCTGATGTTTTACAACAACAAAAAAAAAAAACACATGTTGCCAAAAGCAGTCCAGCATCTTCACAAACTCAACATGCTCATATGTATGAGGCATATCTGCTTTACTCTCATTCAGCAATGCCACATGATATTTATCAATATAATAACGACAAACTTCCTGTGTAAAAATAAAATGAGGATATAAGTGTAAGTGACTGGGAGTGAATATTGCCACCATGCAGCACATTCCACAGGCTGTCCCTTCCGATCTGTACCAGGCTGAGAGCTCGACCGAATTAAAGACGGGGTTGGCAGATGATCACTGATGCACCATTAAAGCAATGTGCATGTATTAATCTGATAGACAATGTCAGGTTTATTACAGGGCCGTAGTTAAGTCGTTAGTTGCTCTATTAAAACCACCAGACCGTGACATTCCCAAACGTGCAGAGGTGCAGTCCGCGGATCCAAGGGTAACGTTCAAAAATGCACCGTGTTTGTCAAGCGATCGGAGGGAACATCCCTTCTTACCTTTGAATCGTGTGTCTTTATAATCCACTCATATACGGCGGGAAATAATCCATGCCCGTGTGTACGTCCAGGTTTCCCGTAAAAGCCACAGCAACGGCGTATTATTTAGGTGGGTAATGCTGGTTAAGGCCAGCGCTGGGAGCCACACAGCACAGGAGAAGGCGCAACTTGAAACTGACAGAGAGGGATCGGTCGAAACCGTAATGACGACAAAGAGGGGGAACGAGCAAGTCTATAAATAACAACACGTTACTGGAACGTCGCACGCGTCTTAATTTCACTGTCATTCGTGCTGAAACAAGAGCACAGCAAAATATGAGGAGGTATCCTGAGATGAAACTATAATGTGTTGGAATTTATCGGGATTTATTTAAAACTGTAAGGCGAGATACCCCTGGTACTGCTTGGAGTGAGCCTGCGTGTTTTAACTCAGTTTAATCCGATTGGTCTCTCCCAACGTGACGCAGCAGTCCTGCTGCCTTCACGTGGTGTCAGAAACAGTAGAGCTGGGTTTACACAACAGGGAGAGACGGGCGGGATTTCACACGGTAACCGAACTGCAGAGATTTTATTAACATGGTCATTCAATAAAAATAATTCCTTGATACCCTATGAGTGACTGTGCCTCTTGAGTAAATACTGACTTGACTTGATATGAGACGTGTAGACAAAACAACTGATCGCCCCAAAGAAAGCCTAATGATTTCTTTTTATTACTCATAATGGTAATTGAACGGACCAATAAGTGATAACGGTCAAGCTGATGTCAGTGAGATCAAATTCTATGAAAACAGAGCCTACATTATCACGAAGGAGTAATTCAGCGAGCACCCAGCACATGACCTCTGTAAAAGAAATACAGGCAGCATGGAAAGAAGAGATTTAACTGGTTGAGTGACATAAAATAATGGATGTAATAAATCAGTCTCAGTGACTTTGGTGGGTCTGTATGCTTGTGTGTTTTCCACAGTGTGGAATCTCAAAAAATATAATTCCCATTGAATTCCAAAAGCCCATTTGTTTGTTTTCTAACAAGGCATAGACATGGACTGTGCCGTGGTTTTAGACGGGCTGAAGTTTGCCTTAGAGGAAAACCACTTAAGATTACAACTTCGGAAAATTATAAGTTTCAAACAATCGCTTGCAAATGGTAAGACATCACATGGCAAACAGTATAGTGAGTCTGGCTGCTTCCCACAGACAGAAATATGCATGGCTGATACGCTGCTTTGTTCTGTCTCAATCACAGCACAATCTAAGACTTACTACACTCACTACAAAACATATTGAGTACCGAAACAGCCAAGCAATCCTGAGTGCAAATCCAAAGAATTTATAAAAAGCTGTAATGATTATCCTGCTGTAAGCGTCTTGGCTGATTCAAAGGAAAGGTCAATGACATGCAGGATCTTCTTAAAAACCCACTCAGCTATCAGTCACTGCTGCTTCAAATGTGCCTCTGGATCAGAAGCTAGCAAACACTGTAATGTCAACATAAGATAAACTTCATCCGCATTGATCAGAAGTAAGCTTTTATGTATATTCTCCACTGAGTGCAGCGCTTTGTTGAGCCCTGAAGGAGGAACACGCCTGTTATTATCAGCAAGGCGGATACCGTCCTGTCACCTCCTGTCAATGGACAGATAGGCCTGTGTGGCTTGATCCTGACAACACAGAGGCACACAGCCATAATCTATGCAGTTTAAAATCCAATACCACCACTTGGACGGAAAGAAGGTTCAGGGATATTTAATGAAATTATAGGTAAGAGTCAGGATAAGTCAGGTACTAATCAAATTATTATTAATAGGACATACAGGATTGGTTCAGCAGTGAAATGTTATTTGCCTCAAATAAGTACCGCACTGCACGTTCACAGGCAATGTCTTTCTTTGATAAATAATCATTAGTGTTGCTCCAGGCTAGCTTATTATGAGGGTTACGTAAGGCTGTCGTTTAAGGTGGTAAAAAAAAAACAAAAAAAAACATTTAACTTCTCACTTCCTCCTACAGCGTATGGTGGATTGGGCTCTACACAGCTACATACCTGTGTAAGTGCATAACAGGTCTATCATTTCTGGTAACTCAAAACAAGGTTTAACTTTATTATCAGAGTCATTACTCAGCCAGTCACTGAGTTGAAATGTGAAGACATTTGCAATTCAGGTTTTGTGCATAATGAAAATGTAGCTCTTCCGTATGTAATTGAAAACATTACAATTGCAGCACATCTCTCATGTTACAGCAACACTAAAATGAGGTTCAAACCTACAGTAATCAAAAACAGCAACATTTTGACAGCGAGAGGGCTTGCAGCCAGGAAGGCTTACTGCCCCCACCATCACAAAGACGTTTCAAATATGAGGTCTCCAATCAGAACAAGCTGCCCTACTTGGATTTGCACCGATTTGCTAATTAAACAAACCACAGGGGGACGCAGGATGTCAACCGCTTCTGCATGTGTGAAAAGGAGAGGAAAAGGAAGACAGACTTGGAGGGTGAGTAGCAATGAAGCAGAAAAATAAGGACTGAGATTAGGAGTCAGGAGCAGACCTGCTCACTGCCGGATGACAACACATCAGAGACAGTTTTGCCACATTATGAAATTGAACTGAGCACCTTGGTTCCCACCACGCCTCTGTTCACTCGCTGAGGTTTGTTATCGGCCATTCACTGAGGACCAGAGGAAGCTGACTGAAGCATGCAAACAAAGACCAGCTGCACTCATCCCCAATATAACAAAGGAATTGCATGTGATGTCACTCCAGAAATCTTCAAAAGAATCTGCCATATCACGTTATTACATATGACAATAGATTGCATCAAACCTCCATTCATTCAGCTGTGATGAAGATGATGACAGGGTATAATAAAGGTGAGGTACTCACTGTACAGAGAGAAGACAGGCACAAGCAGGAGATCTGAAAGGTATTCCTCTTGCTGGGATTTGTTCTCTTTCTATATTTCCCTCCCTCCCTTTCCCCGTCTTCTTTCTGCCTCTCCTCCCGCCTTCTTTCCCCCCTCTTCTCACCACAGCAAGATGCTGCCTGGACCAGTGCTCGTTGCCACGGTAACCAGGACTTGGGGGGGGATTGTCATGTGACCGTATCTCTCTAGACGCTGATTGGTCTGACGCATGAAAGTAGGGAGGGAGGGATGGGGAAAGGGGGGTGATGTCACACGCCCACCGGCTCCCGAATGGGAGGGATCGTCACTGAGGCCGCCTGCAAGCGCACACAGAAACAATGGGCGCCTTTTTAAGGTGGGGTTGAGTTGAAGTGGACACAGTCAAGGATGATTCTACTTGACTGATCGACTGACTTGTAGGATTTCCAGATTGCTGATATGAGATGTCGGGCTTTGCTCTGGCCCAGTTGCCCCCCCCAAACACACACACACACTGTCATCTGCACTGCTGCTGCCACTAAAATGTACTCTGGCACTCCAAACTGCCAGGATGCAGAAATAACACAGGTGTTGTAAGACATATGAGAGCACCCATATGTGGCAGCTTGACCTGCTTGCACACCACACTTGAACCCCTGCGCAGGAGCTGCAGGGAGCTATTTATAACAGTGCTAGAGGCAGACAAAAACATAACTGCTAGTGCATGCAAAGGCAGGCATTCAGACGATAAAACAACAGACTTTTGGTCAGCGGGACATACAATCTAGAGGTTGATAACAAGTAAATGACCTAATTGTATTTCCTGAATTAAGAGACTGCATGAATGCTGCACACTGAGCTTTAAGTGTACTTTTTACAGTGATAAAAATACATAAAGTAAAAGCATCATGTGCTGAACAGCCTATGATTGCATAATGATAAGCGCCCTGCTGTTATACATTTTACAAGCATTTTACAGACTTGAAAGCTGAGGGAAAACTTGGCTCAAGAACAGCAGCAATGAAAGCAGCATTTAGCTGTTGAGCGAAAGGGGAAAAGAATCCTTTCCATGTTCACTGAGGCAATAAAAAGATTTCAGAAAGAGAGCTGGGGTGTTTTACACCCTATTTGAGGGAAAGTAGGTCTCTGTCAATTTCACGCTCATTCCCAATGATGACATGAGTAATCATGGTCCAGGCTTGTTGTCCAGACTGTTGTGTAACGGTCTGGGATTGGTCCAGTTCTGCCAGAGATGAGAAATGTTCTTGTTATGGGAGAATCTTATGTGTGTTTTTTTTTTCCCTAAGTTGATGTCATATGTTGTCTTTGCAAAGATATGTCTCATTAATCCTGCGTAGACACAGTTCCCAAAGTAGATTTTTTAAATAAAGTTTGTTTTACGATGCAAATGTGGAGACTCTACCTTTCTATTCCTGATGGACACATATAGATACTGACAGTTGAAGTCTTGGACAAAAATCCAGACACCTGTCATCTTTGGGTGTGTCGTTACATTCAGTCCACAGCAGGTCTGACGCATCTTCCTCTGGCCTGTGTCCACACACATTTCTTCAGTATTTGAGCACATTTTTAAAATAAGACAAATATCATGTGGGATTAAAATGAAAGCTACACCAAAAACATCTCCATGAATCACGCATTAATTTTAAAAGAGGGTTTAATGTATATTTCCACTGTGGATGTCAAACAAGCAGCTGCTTTGCTGTCTTTAATACTGTATGTGTTTTCCAGAATTCCATCTGCTTTTCATTCCTCTCTTATCCCCATCTACTGTAGCGAAGAGGCTGTCGGAGGTGATCAGAAAAGCAGCTCAAGCTCGTGCTCCAAAGGCAGCCAGGGCTATGCATTATGTAGCCATTTTTCTTCTAATGCTGTAACTGGGCAGTGAGCTTAACAAATCATTAATAAAACATGCACCACTGTCTCCGAAGCCATCTGTCCCTCCACCCCCATCAGACACTGAAGGTGTTATTCACTTTCTTTGATAGAGATCAATAATTCTTTACCGTCTGAGGTCGCAAGTTGCTTTCCAAATGCTTCCTTCCCTCTCATGCACGTCATAGGACACTTGTGTAGGAAGAAAACCTTTGAGCATGCCTTGCTTTCTCGCTCTGTTTGACGAGAGAGACAGCCGAGATTTGTATATAGACATAACCTAAATTATTATGCAAAACTGCAAACAGATTTCAAACAGTCCATGACGCACTGTAAAAGTGCGGAGTGAGCAAACAGACTCAAACAAATGAAGCTGTCAGTGAAACTAAAAACAAATTTGACCTTATACAGTTAAAGTATTTAGTCTTGGTGGAACAGAAGAGCCTATGGCTAGTAGTTTGTGTCTGCATGTATGCGCAGCTCTGAATTATGACAGAGTGTAGCTTCAAACAGGTTCTCTGACAGGACTGACACAATACGACAGCACAATGGCTACAGTAAATGAATCCCAGACACAGATAATGTGATGCCAGTGAAGACCCCACAGTGAGGCCTTCACTGGCTTTTTCCTCCAGTCCATCAGGCCTACTTCCATCAGTATACAGTACATATTTTCTCTGCCATTTCACTCCGTGTGCAGGGGAGGTGATGATGAGAGCAGTGACACTAATAGTTGATCTCATCATGTTCATGGCCGGTCAACAGGAACCCGTTATGGGCCAGCGAGCACTGGGCTGCAGATGAGGAGAGAGAGAGAGAGCAAGCAGGAGTGCGACTGGAGAGCAGGGTTACTCCTACAGCATCTGACACCAACCACTTGAAAAATTAGTCGTCCTAAAAAATTGGCTCATCAGGTGTCGAGTGTTTACTTTTTGCTGAAGCACATAAAAAGCAAAATCTGACAGTGAGATAATGTACTGGTGTTCGAGTAAAGACTTTTTATGAATCAAGCAAAACTACTCATGAAGAAATCTGCTTTATTTAAAATAGTACACTGTCTCATTTACTTTATTTATGATGTTTACGATGTTATTTGCGATGGCGTACAAAACCTTTATCAGGCACTGTATGAACAAACATCACAGTCGTATCGTACACGCATACACATGTAGACCAAGAGAAAACATCCACTTAATAACACACGACTGTCCAAAAGTTGAACATGACTCTACAGACATGCTAGCAGCACTGCGACGCTCTATTTAGGGGAGGAGCTTTGAGCTAAATGCTCGCGCAGCATGCTAACATGACAATGCTAACATGCTGATGTGTAGCAGGTGGGCCTACATAATGTTCATCACGTCCACTGTCTCACAGCATGTTAGCATGCTGTCGTTTGCTAATTAGCACTAAACAGTAGTTTAGAAGTACATTTCACAGGATAAGAGAAAACTTTGGCCTGCTGGTGGCGCTAGAGGAAAAGTCAGAGGTCAATAGGGTTCATCATCTGGGGATCATAAATGTTTTTTGGATGCACTGTTTTCTTCCTGCTTAGTTATCAGTGCATAAAAAGGCATCAGAGGATTTGTGAATGACACAAGGTGACTGTCTCACACTGTAACAAGCGTGTACTGGCACACACACACACACACTCACTGGGACAGGCACTGAGTACCGCTTCATATAGAAGGTCATTGTTTAAACCTAGAGATGTGCACAATATGAACCCTCACAGTCCAAACAAGGTCTTCCCAAAATCACATGAGTATTTTAGGTAACATGAATCCAGCCAGTGCTGTAACTTGAACATTTAATTTCCTGCAGAATGAAGAGCGCTAACCCTGTGCAAACACGACGTAAATCAGCACCAGTCGGCTGCTTCTGAGCATTATGGGTAGAAGAGACAGACTTGTTGGCTTGTGTGGTGGTAGGGGGTCCAACAAAGGAAGCAAAGACAGTGAGGAAAAGCTACTGAGTGAAAACTTACTGACCAGCAGAGGAGAGAAAAGGCAGAGTGAGGTCAGATTTCAGGAGGTCTGGCTGTGTCTGTGGTCAGTCTGAGGCACTCTAAATTTAACCGTATGTGTTTAGGAGACCTCAGACCAGGCCTGAGAGGACTGAAACAGCAGCAGTGGTCAGGGTGCAGCCACACCGGACCCATTTCTCACACTGCTGACCATTTACTGTGTCCGTGAACTAGCGTGTTTAGCTATAAATCCAGCCTTTCCTCGAAGTTAAAAGGGTCAAAGGTCACGGCTGTGACCCTTTGTCCCTAACCCTTTCCTGATTCTCTACTGGCGCTAATTCACTACTGGCCTAAGTATGGCTGTGACCTTGGTGACTCCGGGTGTTTAAGGGTTAAAGGTAAACTGCTGTAGATGTCTGTATTGGATTGGCTCGGAGTGGTTGAATGTGTCCACAAGTAAAATATTCCTGCTTCCTTCCTTTTCCACAGGACACCATCTCTTCTAAACAGAGTGAAGACGCAGTTCTTAGAATAGGAAAAACCAGAACATGTTCAGAATCATTCAGAATCGCTTCACCCAAATGACAAAACAAAATCCTGATTCTTCTTCTCATGGTAAATAATCATGCGGATGCAATTTTGCTTTTACTTGTCAAGGGTTTGGACATTTCTTTCTTCTTCCACGTGAATAAAATAGGGGTTAATAAACTTGTTTTTTAGTTCTCACAGCATTTAAAAACAATATGTAAACAGGACTAAGAGACTTCATGCTAGCTGCTAACATGCTGATGTTCACCATCTTGGTTAAGCAAGCCAGCATGCTAACAGCTAGCACTAAACACTGGAATATCTCTGGCTTTGTAGATATTTGAGTATTGGAACGAGTAATATTTTAACTTTACATGACCTGACATGATGCTGCCAGATGAAAAGTTTAGATGTCACTGAAGTTACTGTCAAGACATTTCATTCAAAACCACAAATGTGTTCCTCATAGCGCAGCTCATTTTGGAAACGCTAGGCAACTGCCATATTAAACCATATTAAAACGGGCACAAATAACACTATATACACAGCGAGACACCACAGCAGGTAAAGGAGAACATGTGGGCTGCTTCAGCTGAGCCGACCCATTGATGTTCTATTCAGCTGTATATCATTTATATGGGATACATTTTTGCTTTTGCTTGTTCTGCACCCAGAGAAAGCAGAAATATTTTGGCTAGCACAGTCACTGCTGTATAGCGTACTCATCAGGAGAATGAGTGTTTCCATCGTTCAACTGGAAGACAAACAGGGTGCACAGACTCAGTTTCACTAATCAAATCACAGTGAACTCAGTAAGAGCAGGTCAGCCTCGAGTGGTCTTCATAGCATTTGACCCGCACAAACAGGCAGCACTCAGTGTGTAATATGCTAAAGAGCATTTTGTAAATAATTAATTATTTTCCAATAACTAACTACAAAATCCACCCACACAGCACAAAGACGCCTGTCAGCCTGTCTACACTTTGGTGTGTGTCTGTGACGAAGTCTTTCTGAAAATATGTAAGCCAATTTTCATGACTCTGTTGTTTCAAGGACTCACCTTAACTAAGCAATCCCTGACTGGCAGCCTGCCTCAGATCACTGCACTTACCCTTGGGCTGGTACGGACAAGGCTTTAAACATGATCAGTTACCATGGCAACCAGATATTCTTCCTGTTCAGCCAATATGAGGATCCAGAGCCCTGTTAGATATTACCAAGCACGTCACATTATCAGATGCAAGAACAAAACAGCTTGGTGGGAAAGTATCATCTATTGTTGCACACTCAGACTTTCCAGACAAGTTTGTCCTCCACTGTCTGTTCAGACACCATCTCCACTTTCCACTTCAGCTCTGTGTTTATATGTATTTAGATGTATGCACCCAATAAGCCATGATGTCTTCTCACATGTGCACAGGAAAAAGTGGCTAGTGATGTTATTAGAGCTCATAACATATGTTGTTCTATTCACTCTAATGGCTGGTAAAGTATGCTGGATTCCTGTTTAACTCTTACTGTTTTCCCCTTCTTTAGACAGCAATGTTAATAAACTTTAATTTAACAGGATCAGTCACCAAGCCTGCCATGCTGAAGTTAATACATAAAAACACGTCAGACACAACAGAGCATGGAAATGGGCAATTGTCTCTAAATCCACAGAATTAGATGCTTTGAATTACATCTTACCACAAGGTTACACTCGACTCAGGCAGATGTTTACTTGATGGTTCGGTTTTTATTTCCTTTATCTATAGCACAAACAAAAAAAAACTCTCACCATGGCTGGGACAAAATGCAACAAAGAACCTTGCCAGCCTGCATGAAGCAAATGCTGCATGTTAACCTCATTAAAAAAAAAACTAGTTAGTTACTCATAATAATGTTTTAGACACGTCACAGGCCCGGTTATGTAACAGTAACACTCCACAGAGACTCATGTTGACATGGTTTCCTGTAGAAAACATATTATATTCATGAGTAAGATATTTTCTGCACTTCATTACTGCATATTAGTCCAGTCATGTTGAGTGGCTGACACATAACACAGCACTCTGAATGTGTATTCTGAGCTTCACTGTCACCTGTGTTACCAGCCAAGCATGGCAAAGAGGCTGCAGCTGAGCAGTCCCCTCATCATACCAAATACAGCCTCCAAACAGTGCGCGCTTGTGACCAGACCAGAATTTTAATTGTACTCTGCTCTGCTCTGCCAAGGTGCCCTCTCTGTCTCTTTCTCTCTGTCTCTTTTGCAGCACTTTCCATGCACTCCATCCCTCCCCTCTCTTCCCAGAGCAGCTACGAAGCTGCCGTATGCTGACTAGCCAGCAGGCGTTAACTGTAATCTGTAGTCAGTAAACACAGTCCAAAGCAAAACTTTCATTACAGCCAGAGACAGTGCAGAGCACAGCTGCAGTTTACACCACGACCTCAAAGCTCAGTACAAATCGCTAACATATACAGCACGGCCATCCACACCAAGAGGTCTGCAGGAGGATTCTGTCCATCTGTAATCAAAAACTTCAGCTTATCACATAAGACAACATAAGCTGAGCTGGAGTGCTGTTTTTTCATTCTGCATCAAAGCTGAAATGTTCTTCACCCCAACTTGACCTTGACCTATGAACACAGATCCAAACTGTGCTGTTTGTCCGACTTTAAGTTCCTCGCTTGTCAGCTCTTGCTTGCATTTTGATTGCGACTCTTTTGGCAGATGTTGATTCAGTAATTCCACAAAGGGCTGAGGTCATGGTTTCAGTCTTAAACCTGATACAAAGTGGCCATGATGGTCACATTCTGCAGCTTTCACAGCGAGTCTGTGCACAATCGCAGCCCAAAGACAGAAACCAAATACGCCACAGGCAAACACACGTGGACACATATACCTGTAACATATACGCATTCATGCACAACCAGTACCTCAGCATATGCTGCACACACACAAACACACAGACACGCTACAACACTTGGTACCCACTATCTTCAGTACAACAGCAGCTCTTGTAGCCTTCAAGAGACTGAGAGAAACATTTCCACAGTATTTTACCTTCTGTGGCTTTTATCAACAGCTCCTTTTGACTTTTCAATAGCTGTGACCTACACAAGAGAGAAGCTCATCATTCTACAATGTTCAAATTGTTGAAAAACACCGGGATTGTGCCAGTATTGGTTCCTGTAATGATGATTTTCTCTCTCGGATCCCTCTGTGCTGCATGCCTACAGAGCAGCCTCTTGCTGTCAGCCCTCAGGCTCTGACTCATTTTCTGGGAGTTAATAACACGACAGGACACGTCTGCAAGACGGAGCTGTCTGGAGGGTACAGTTATTTAAAATCTAAAGTACACGTTGAGACAAAAACTGGCAACTCTTTCCTGCCTTGGGTAGATTGTAGGCCCGACACTGAATATCCTGTGAACAATCGCCATACTGATGTGCTCTATACTCTTGCTCTTTTTATATTAGCATAGCATATTTAAGTGTTTTTGCTAATGAGGTCAAATGAGAAGATTCAAGTTTTACTGGTGTACCATACATTGAACACAGTAAAAACATGCAGCACAAGTGCAGAAGTCAGGTTTCCTGCTCTAACGTTGACAGGTCGAGGTTAATGGAGAAAGTGGGAAGTGACAGCATGAATGGAGCTGTCAGTGACTCTCCTCACAGGCTTTTTAACATAATCCATTACTGGTGTCTAATAGCAATGAATTGATCCCTTATTTGCTCGGAGCAGATTCTCAGATGTCAGTCTTTATGATGTTTTCTAATTGAGATCACATTAATTTTGTATTGTATGTGGTAGCAGCGCTGTAATGTAGCAGTTTATGGCCTTGTGCATTGTAAACTATGGCTAATGATAGCATTAAAATAATAAAGGGTAGTTCCTCTTCTCCTCTCTTTCTCTCACTGCTCAGCTCTCCAAATTCTCACACTGCATCTTATCAAACCAGATCTCTGCCCTCTGTGTCGATGGAAAAGAGCAAACACACAACTATCAAATGCAGCTGTTCAAATATTGTGACATGTGATCTCTGGCGGGCACAAAGAGGGCTTGTAGTAAATGACTGGGATACAAAGAGTGGGAGAACAGGGAGCGCATCTCTGTTCCCACCTCCCGACTAAAACACACACACAAAAGCGCACAGCATTGTACTTATCGTGCATTCTGCTGCACTGCATGCGGCGCTCTCGTCTCTGCGCTGAGAATCTGCCACACATGCAGAAAATCCACACACACACTCAGCGTCTGCCGCTGTCGCCACTTTACCGCCCACAATCATGTAACGCAATCATGGCAATCAGGATGTCTGAGGGGAAGCACTATCCACAGAAACCATGTGTTGAATAAAATGAGACTGAGAGCTGGTTTTTAATCTGAAATCTTATCAAAAGAGAGGCAGAGTGATTGAATTCCTTATCTTCTGAAAGAACAAAACTGCTCTTGTTCGGCTGTTTGCCCTGCTTTGTCATTCCTTGACAAGATGTTCAAAGCAATTCATTCTTCCCACTGCCAGCGCTTGTGTTTTGTGCACTTGGTAGCTTCCAACACAACCGTAGAGGGGGATCAAAGTCAAAGTCATCAAAGTCTCCGAGCCCTCCTGACACGTTTTTTAAATCAGACATTAAGTCCTTCCTCTCTTCACCTCCAGCTGATACTGGATCTGAAAGGATTACGAGGGGCTAAGTGATTCAATCAACCACTGAGAGCACTGGGCGGTTAGCATGATCAGTGCTTAAGGTTTTTAAGGTAGAATAGAACAAAAGAAAGAAAGAAAGAAAGAAAGAACACTCCCCCTACAAAAAGTCATCACAAAAAGCATCCACTGACTTCACAGCAGTGTTGACACCAAGTGACACAGCTGAATGAGCTAAATGCAAACACACTCACACTTACAATGCTACAATGATGTTAATCTGGTTCGTCTTAGTTTTGCATGTTAGCATGCTGCCAATTGCTAATTAGCACCAAACACAAAGAGTTGAGGCTGACAGGGATGTTCTTAGTTTTGGATGTGGTTTGGTCATAAAACAGATTAAATGTCTGACTTGTCGATAACGCTAGATGAAAAGCTAAGGCAGGCATGTCAGACTCATTCCACAAAGGGCCGTGTGGCTGCAGGTTTTTCCTCCAACCAATCAAGAGCACGCAGTCTGACCAATCAGCTGTCTGAAGACTGAGATCAGCTAATGAAATGAGTCAAGTCTGCTGTGCTGCTGCTTGGTTGGAAAGAAAACCTTCAGCCACTCGGCCCTTTGTGGAATGAGTTTGACACGTGTGAGCTAAGGGATCATCAAGGTCAGTGCAGGTCATCCTGAGGGGAACATGAATGCTGGCTTCAAAACGAACACCAATCTATCCTATAGTTGTCAAGATAGTATTTCACTCAAACTGTACATAACTGTAAACTGTATATAACCCAGTGGTGATGGAAAAGTCAAGGGATCACGAACATCATTAGGATTCATCCTCTGGAAACCATGAATGACTAAAACAAAACAGACATGGTCTGACAGACCATAGAGCCAAAAACACCACGACCACTCATCAACCATAGATTCACTCTTTAAATCAGGTAAGAGTTTTAGATAAAAAAAAGGCCAGACGTCAAATTAAAATACTTCATATTTTACTCAAGTTCACTCAGTCAACAAAGGGGAACACTCCTTTAACTTAGGTCATGGAGAACAACATTTTGTGAAATTTCTGATGCAGCTCAAGACCTTTGAAAGGCCTAAATGTTATCACTTGTCCATTATAAGCCCTGAAAAAGGAAAAATATTCTAACTGAAGATAAGTGCTGTTTCCACATCTACACGTTTGCCTGAAACCTTGAGGCAGGATTACAACCTAAATATCTTTGTTTAAGAGACCTCACAAACTTGATTCTTTCAGTCTTTATGCAGTTAAAGTGCTACACGTAGTCACGGCCAATTGTATCTAACTGTAAAATGAAAAACAGATTAGCAGAGAATGCAGCTTTTTAATTACAGTTACAGAGAATCACGTCAGAGTGCAGCTATTCTGATAATCCCAGAGTTGAGGCATGACCTCACTGATGAGGCCTTGTATGGTGTATGTCATGTCCGCTGTTCGTCTTGGTCTGATGAGGCTCTACAAACTTGGCTCCTCATGCGGCACGAAGGTATGAAATAATACTTTGATCTCAGGGGCCTCTGGCACACTTCGACTGTTGCAGTGTGCTTGGATGTATAAATATGGAGGTTATAAAACAAGCATGTTTCCAGTGAGAAAAGGCTAATTAAAACCTTGTAGAGATCACATAATGCTTCATGTAAGGTTTCTTTTTTTGGTCACGTTCATCATCTACACATGAGGAGGACAGTTCAGATGATTCACAGTTTTGTATCAACTTTCTGTTATATGTGATATATTCTACTGTCAAACTGCATTTCTGGAACTATGTGATTGAAAGCAGGATACTTTCCAGATGGTGGATAAATAACATAAAACAAAACCATAAAGAGTTTCATCCAAAAAAAAAAAAACTATTCAGAATTAAGACGGATCTAATTTGAAATATATGATGCCTTCGCCTCTGAAGTGATTGCTGGCAAGAACGTAAAGCAGAGAATAAGTCAAAATTATAGTTCTGAGTCATCTTGAAATATGAGCTTTGAAGGTTGACTCATTTCAGCTTTTGAAATAAACACTGATAAATGTTTGGCTGTCTGATAGATCCACAGTACAATGATGTTTACTGCCCTTTAAAGCAGAGAGAAGGATGGACAAACGTTGCTTTAGCTAGTTGGCTGAGCGTGGTAGAGAGTGTGTGCAATGGTGGCTTCTAGAGTAAGTTAATAAGGCAGATTTTAGTAGTAAAACTAGTTGGAAGTATTCAGATCAAGCAAACAATCTAGTTTATCAAACCACAGTCCTAATCATATAGCGCTATGCAGCAGAAAGAAAATGAATCAAGAGAGAAAATGAATGTTTTAACAGTGACCATGAAGACAAACTCAGTGATAAAAGAAAAGCCTTCTGCTGTATTTACGACTCACAGGAGCTGAGCTCCTTTATGAGCTGGATTATTTATTGCATATTTAGGAACATTTTATAAAGTATTGGCCTCTTGCTCATCTAGCTGGAATGTAGGACAATTTCCCATAGTCTGTCACAAATTAGTACGTATCCAGCACGTGTGTGTATCTTCTGAATAAAGATGCTTGACAGGCACGTGGAATGTTAATAATCAGATAAATGTTTTACATACATACATAAAACAGTTTACATTTATTTATCATCTAAAACTGCACATTTTTTTTTACTGTAAATACTTGCTTATATACTTAATTATATTGTATTTTGATTATAATATTCTAATATTATATAATATGTATTATACATTATAATACATATTATATAACTATATATTTAGTTAAATTTGCTGCTGTTATTATATTTTTTGTCACATTTTGTTACTTTTTTAAACAATTCTTGTATTCATTCTGTGTTTGTCTGTATGTTGGGATCAATAAAGAAACAGTCTATACAAAAATCATACATTTATACTGCATAATGTGTTTCAAAAATATTTATGTATTTCGTGCTTTTTGGCTTCATAGGGCAGTATACTTTGTGCAAATTTGGGAAAAGATAACTGCACATACATCAGAGCAAACTGGTGGATCATCTCTTTGTCATATGAATTGATCAGAAATATTATTTTAGCACACATTTTTATGAAGTGGATAATTCCTCTGAGCTGTGAATCTCTGTTTACCAAAGGACTGACCTTTTGTACGGCCCTGAATAAATGCGTGTGTGTGTGTGTGTGTGTGTGTTTGTGTGTGTGTGTGTGTGTGTGTGTGTGTGTGTGCAGTCAGTGATCTGTTCAATTTTAACGTGGGGGGGGGGGATGGCAGATTGACAAGGGAGACGCAATTTGGTCATTTTGCTAACAAGGGCGATGGCATCCACCCATATCCCCCCTCACATGGCCCACAGTCAGAATATGTGTGAATCACTTTTGGCTTACAGCTCTTGTCCTGACATCAGCTCTGATCTGTGACCTCATGTCTTTGTTTTCCCTCCCTCGCGGCCCCTCCTCTCACTGAGCCACAGAGCTTATCATTAAGAGAGGGAAGGAGAGGCTGCTTTTATCACCTGAAAAAGACAACTCATTCCACGGGTTCATTCCAACGTTCACTGCACGTCAGTCTGCGGAGAGAAACCAAACTAAGCTAACAGTTTTCCTTGAGTTGAAGTTATTATATGTAACCAGAGGCTGCACTGGCATGCAGCTCGTTTGCACTGGAACCTAATTACAGTCCTGTCCCGAATACAAGCTGGATGTCACCCAAAAGAACAATACTCATATCAGTCTGAGCAGGCATCCCATAATTTTGTCATCCAATGAGGGTGTGGAGCAGTGAGCTGGGTAACTCCGAATCCCGTAGTCAGCCTTACTGTGGTGTGATTTCACAGGTTACCGTGGTAACCTCGCACTCTCGGACAGCAGCTCGTCTCCGCGTGGCTGTTTTTACAAGAGCTGCGGCTGCATGGATCTCACTGGAATGACCGATACAGTGTCTGTTCTTCTTCTCTGACCTTTAGAAAGACAAAAACGGATCTTAAGACACGCTGTGTTGTGTGTAACTGTGAGGACAAACAGAAGCAGGTCAGGTATTAGTGGTGCAAACAGTTAAGTGCTCAGCCTGCATGAACCCTTCCTCCCCTCGCTGAGGAAAAATATGCTGAAGCCAAGAATAAAACAGAGCCCAACCACACCCAGAGTGCCCGACCACATTCAATAGGTCTTTACACAGAATACATTTGGGTTAAAGAAGATTCCCACAATCCATGTGGCAGGTTGGCCAGAGCTCAGCCGGGTCAAGGAAGTACAAGTACAGAGATGTGGATTATGAAAATGGCCCGAACATTATTCTCTGCACGATCCCAGCTGCTCACACACAACCCTCTGCCCGTCCCTCGACTGTTGAACCTGCATGAGCGCCCAGCTGGAATCCCCACCCTGCCAGACAGGCTTTCTTTAAACTGGCATTCAACTGGGACTCTTCATCACTACAGTGTACTTTTTCACAACAGCACTGTCCCCTGCCAAGCTTATGCACCGGTCCACTGTGTCATTTCAGATGGTAAGTGGGCTACGTGACTGTTTTGTTCAGTACTGTTGTGATGCAGTCCAAGATGAGAAAAGCGTTGTCAGAGAAAGACACAAACGTCAGCTGACAGTGAACATAAGACTTGATTTATTTAGATAAAGATAATATTTGATGGCAGTAAAATAAAAGGATAAAATGACTTCACTGCTGACCAATGTGAATGCGATAAAATATAGGGCTTCTGATTTCTTTGTGTATAGGGTGAAGATACACTGATGTGATGTGTTGGAGGAGCACCTGCTGACAAGCTGCCTCTATGACCTTTACAGTAATGTGATGACTCATGCCAGGTTCCCTCCTTGACTGTGTAATGGTGCATTTAAGTGAAGTCATGTTTGTTTGTGTGCTGATGTTCTCAAAGGCTGGGGTCCATGGACACTTGTTTGCCGTTCCAAAACATGACATTATGACACGAAAACAACAAAAATAAGAAAATGTTCACCATTTTTGAAAAGGGAACAAGGCAGCTTCCATTTCTGTTGTCAGTTTGCTGTCAGTTATGTTCTGATTATGTAGCGTGTATCCTCAAAATCCCATTGTCAAAAATACAACCTCACAAGCTGCATTTGAAGCCAAATATCAGATGTGAACGTGTCATACTGGTATGTTTGTGTGAAAACATGACAGCTCAGGGGCTCTTTGACAGCCCTCTCAGCACCGAGCAACACGTACAAATCTCATTATCATTCCGGTATCGCCTCTGGAAGTTTGATTCGTGACTCTGGCTGTTGTGTGACTGACACACCGCCTGTCCGAAAGCTGACGCCAGTGGAACTGGGAAGAAGAACCAGGGGGACAGCTGTAGTGAAGACTTAAGTCCAGCTTGGACCCCCTCCCCTCTCTGTGCGTGTGTGTGTAGACATCAATCATATGTCCAAATGTGTGTTGCATCTATTTATGAGCGCCTGACCCCGTGTGTGACCTCATGCCAGCACCCCCTGGCCTGTGTATGTGTTGAGGCGTGTAACTCGCTCCTTCTCACTCTCCTCAAAGTTCAGCGATGCCGTATCCTGTTTTCTGCCTCTTTGCACAGTCAGCCCCTGATCTTTACTCCCTGCTGACCCACTTCACACACAAGCACAATCGTGCGCTCGTGCACGTTCACCTGTACTCACGCAGACAGTGCACACAGAGCTTCATGCTATCACATTAGCATACCCTTTTTGTAGCAGGCAACATTGGTGTCTGCCAGAAAAATGTGTTCCATTATGTTCACCAGCTGGTTAACTCTGTCTGCTATTAGCTGCTGGAGAGCAACATGGAACGACCTTCTGCAACCATGCCACCAAAATGACATAACAATGCTCCATAGAGCCAGAGGAACGCTGATAATTCTGTGCGGGTTTATTGATATACTTGACCCCTTTCATATTACACATAGTCACTGATCCATTGTTAATAGAAAAGCATTGATTAGATGAGCATATGTGTAAATGTAATATCTATGCAAAATCAATGTAGCCTAATTTGGCTATGTTTGGTGAACAATTATATATTCACCTAACACTGACTTAAATCCATACATCCATGCCCCTCACTGTCAACTAAAATAATGTGACCCATGTAACTGCTGGACCAACTGCAGCTGAATGTTGGTGTAGCCGGCCCTGTTTTAGCACCAAAGGGGAACCAGTTTTGTGTCAGTCTGCTTCCCCTTCTTCGTTCTCCATGTGTTTCCTGTAGTGCTGCCCTTTGTGGTGGGGTAAGGCTGTGGTTAAGGGTCACGGTGACAGCTGATTGGGGTTAGGGTGAAGTGAGGTTGAGGGTGTGTATCACAGAAGAAACAACAGCGGACCTGGTCCCATAGCTGCCAGATTGAGGGTTCTGGTTGATTTTGGCTGAGAATCAACTCCAGTTACTGAAACAGCACTTGGGCGAGCTCTGGACTACAAATGGCCCTTTGCTCATCACTCATCAAGAGTCTCGCCACAGTCTGGCAGCCAGGTGTGGAGGATTTATGCTGCTGTTGAGCCCAGCCAGTTTTGGATACCTCAGATGAAATGAACTCTTAGAGACTCATGGATACTTTGTCAGTGTTTTCATTACTTAATAAAGATGCAGACAAACATGTAGAACCTGCCACGTTCTTCAAGCCACACTGACCTCTGCCTTGCCATAGGTCACCCACATCTGAAACAGGTTAGAGTGATGAAGGCGTAAACACAGGACATGCAGGCAGCAGACAACACATCTAACAAGAAGGACATCTATTGTACCTGCGTCTCTCCAACAGTCTCGCCTGTGATCTAAACCACAACAGATGTGTCTTTGTCTTTCAGAAACAGCGCAGCCTCTGAGAGAAAAACCAGGCATTGTATAAAAGTCACAGTCATGGTTAATGGTTCTTGCTTGTGTGTGTCATTGTTCTAAATCCCAAATGTTTTGGCGAATGTTGCATGTGTAAATCTGATACTGAAATCAGCAGCGTAATCACATGATCACATGGCGCACAGATGTCCCCTGTGCGCTACAATGAGCGCACAGCTCATAATTGAACATCAGGCCACTGTTGTCAATGGCGAGCTGTTGTTTTTGAGACTGAGAAAACTGTCGTTCTCTAAACGTCTAGGTTGTCCTTAGTGTCTCTTTAGCAGGTGTCCATTCCCCAAAGACTAACAGCATTCATCCATGCTTAAGGATGAAAGCTGAGCATCTAAATCAAATCCTGTTGAGTCGAATAAACATCCAACAAGGAGTCATGACCACCCCTGTGGAGAAGGGTACGACAACAACGACTGACTATAGTGATGAGCTCAAGAACATTTCAGTTGTTATGGTGAAGAAATCTGAACATCTGTTAAAGGAGTAAATAAATACAACAAGCAAAGAAATCAAACGGACTTACTGTACTGAGCTAAACTATTTATCTTACATTTAATGTGTTAGGAACCTTCATTTTATACCATTTCATATTGCTTTATGTAAATACATGTACAATGTATGTATGAATGTATGAGGAGAGCTTTGTATGGAGGGTTACCAGATAAGTTCTATGGTTGCTGAATTCATTTACTCGATTGAGGTGGTCTTAACCACCACTGTGGCAGCCGACAGCTGAAAAAACAATGATGGTTTTGCAATATGAGCGCCAGATATTGGAAGTTTTCGTACAGAAAAGCAGGAGAAAATGGCAAAACGAGATCTGTTGGGGGTTGCCTCTGTTAGACAAGACAAATCCAGCCTGAAGAAACAACAACAAATACAGACAAATGAGTAAGACGTGCTGAATCTGGGCTGCAGTCAGAGGACACGCACAGAACACAGAGGTCACATTTCAACCCTTTCAAGTTTCCTTCATTGTACGCTGAGTGCAGCACACTGATGAGGTTAGCTCAACAGCAACATGAGCATGAAGGCAATGCCAGTAAAAAGCTGCTAATCTGGATGGAGACCAAAGATAATCTGCTTCAGATGACATGATGAAACGTTCATCTTTGTATTCCAGTTGTGCGGTTGTTTAAAGATGGAGGGAGATGCTGAGAACGCTTCCCACTATGTTTCAAACTGGACTCCCAGTTGTGTTCACTGGAGCCCAAAATGCTGGGATCCTGCGGTTATTTCATGGATGCCATCAGACAGAGGCACAAGTTCTGAGACTATTTATAGAGCAATGTTTAGTCACAGCCTGTCCACATTAGGTCTACAGGGATCACAGTAATGATACTCTGTGCTCCAACAGTAACAAAGTCCTTCCATCTTCTTCCATCTTTCTTTCAGCATTCTGTTCCATATAAGCTGCTTTTTTAAAACATGGACGAAAACACAAATTACATGTGATAAAAAAAAAATACTGTGCAGGTCAGTTGTGCAGTCAGAGCGACAAAAGAACAGTCAGACAAAACACACCCCTGCAGAGCCCATCTGCTGACCAAAACAAAGCTTTCAGAGAAATAATAGCTTAACAGGATTATCTGCTGATTATTGTCCGAACAGTTGACATCCAATGATTGCACGTGTTGTGCATGCAAAGAAAACATACATGTATGAATGCGATGCCTGTATGCACATGCACAAAACATAAAACACACATACTTACTCTCTGTGTTCCTCAGTCATTTTGACCCTTTTCAGTGCTTTCTCATTCACTCCATGTTAATGGTTTGACTCCTTTAACTTGCCTCTATCTGCACTGTAGCTGCTGTAGCACAGAGGTGGAGAACCTCCAGCCTCAGGGATGTATACAGCCCACAAGGCTCTTTGATCCCTTTTCAGGTACAGCAATCCATAAATACAAACAAGCAACTACTTTTCCTAATTGCTAAGGACAATTTAAGAAAACTACAAAGTTCCCCCGAGCGGTCCCTGAACACAAAATGCCTGTAGCGGTTGATGTCATGTTGATGCATCATGGTGCCTGTCAACAAAACAAAAGTAGATGAGTGTCGTGCTTCCCAAGAGCAGAAGTAAAAGGAAAGCCAGTGTGTCTACTGCCTCGATCAGATACACCATTTTTTGTCTTTTGACCACAGTGCCATAAACTCTGACCGTGTCTTGGTCGGGTGACTGCCAAGATATGAGCCCGATGGATCACGGCACGTCTGATCTTACGATCATGCATGAGTTTAGATGCCATAGTCAACTAATCGCCTGGCTGATGAAGTGCTTCCACTATTTCTCACCAACGTTTCCTTGAGGAAACATCAAATAGGCAGGGGTACTGTTGCCACAGCTCAACAAACTTTTCCTCTCTTTTATTGTCCCACTTGACAGCAGCAACCTCAGCATCCCTCCTCCTCCACCTCCTCCTCCTCATCGCCACGGTTACGTGACTGCGGTCTGAAGAGAGCACCCAATTGGTAAACACTCAGGAAAATGTCGTGGGAGGTGTCACACTAGACGTGTCAGGACAAAAACATTCTGACATGCTAGTCTTTTCGTTTAGCATGTCACACTACACGGGTACAGACACTGTCATTCATGATCTGCTACGACACTGGTAATTGGCCCGCCACGACAAAATTGTCTCAAAATTGGGCTGGATTCATGTGGTCTGATCCAGGTATAAGTTAGGCTGTGGGGAGACACTTACAGTGATTTAAAAAAGGTACATTTTGAATGTTAGTATAACTAAAAATACGCTAACCTGAATGAGTTACAAGCACAAATGTGCTTGAATAAAGTTAACGCTCTTCAGCAGAGTTTGGATGTCCAGCAAGCAGCTTTCACAGACCACATTCTGACAGAGACTGTGTTATACAGGCAGGTTTTGTGGTGAGCTCATAGCTAAGAAGCTGAAACCTCATTCAGAAGGAGAAGTTGTGAAGCTGAGCCTTGTTGCTGCTGTGGAGCTGATAGCAGCAGATGAAGTAAAAGTGCTCCAAAGCATCAGTTTGTTTGGAATAATTCATTCAAAACTGACTGCCATAATGACTCAGTTGCACCCATATGAAAATGGCTTGGATTGCTACTGAGTATGGCTCTTGAAGGATGTTATAAAAACTGAAATGGTCCTTGATAGGACTGATTGACACACACTGACACTAACAGTCTGGCTGGTCTGCAGAGCTGCGTTCTGCTGCTGCTGACTGCTCTGAAACCGCCCAGCGCTGTGGTCTGCAGGACAGCAGCGCAGAGAGATCCAGTGTCAGCCAGCGGGGATTAACACTGTCAGATGATCAGCTGTGGCATAGCGGGTCACTTTATAAAGTTTAACAAAATACCTCCGCAACAAACCAAATACCTGAACTACATGCAGTGCACCACCAGGGCTGGAAAGTAACTAAATACATTTTCTCGAATACTGTTCTTAACTTGAGTATTTCCATTTTCTGTTACTTTATAATTCTACTCCACTACAGCTCAGATGCAGATATTGTATCTTTTTACTCTACATTTATTTGGCAACTTTAGTTACTGGCTGCAATGTGACATACACATTCATATATCAATATCCAATACTATAATGTAGACTGTTCTGAAATGTGCCACACTGCAGTACTTATACTTTTATGAAGTTAGATACTAGTATGGTACTGTGCTATCTATACTTTTAACTTTTAATGCTTTTAATTTTACTTGTAACAGAGTATTTCCTCTCTGTGTAATTGCTATGTTTACTTAAAAGAACTCAGTACTTAGTCCACTGCTGTGCGTCACTCTTGCATAAAAGTGTGTACATTATACACCTAATTACCGTGTTTTGTAGTTTGACTCGTATATTCTTTGACAGAATGACTCCACTGATTGCAATGAATTTCAATGACATTTGCTGATATCCAGAGTATGTTAATTAACTTTCCTCATGTGTCTCTACTTCCACAGATGAACTGTCCTTATCAGCTACGAAAACCTTTTCTACACACTTTCAAATGACAAAAGCTGAAAAACATGAAAGAGCTCAGCGATTGTGCCTGGATTGTGATTTGTACTCAGATAATGTAAATTACAACACTGTAAGAGCTGCCTTCATCAAACGGATTTAAGCCCATTTGTCACTGCACTGTGGCCTTCATCTAGCACAATAAATACGTTTAATGTGTCAAACTCAGGACAACAGTGTGGCTGTGGAAGAAGGCAGGCAGCAGCTGACAGGCAGGATCAGTGTCTGAAGTCAGAGCGGAGGGCAGCTGCCGAGCAAACGGCGCTCTCTTATGAATGACAGCTATTCACCTCCCCCTTAAGCATCACATGAGCGCTACCTCCTACTCAGCACAGCACAGCACAATCTCACATTGTGTCTGATACAGTAGAGCCTGGCGGGGAGGGAGGGAGACGGAGATAACCTGCACTGTGACCTTGAGGACAGAGATCGCCCACTGGCGACACAGAGTTTGCGTAAACCAGAGATACCTGACCTGACACATCACAGTGTAATGGTGCAATGAAAGCTGCTGCTTTTGGCTCTAACCTCAGAGAAAATATAGTTCTGTGTCACGCAGCAGCAAGTGGGGCAGCACGAGCCACGGGCAAAACATAAACATCATATTCTTGTCTTCTAACCTTCACCCCTCCACAGCTGACAAAACAAAACAGATGACGCCGGGGGTCCATGCCTCCTCTCTGTTACGTCACACGTGTCTGCTAACGGCACACACATGTGCACAAAATCTAACCTTTTCCTCACAAGCTTTTGTTTCTGCACCTCTAGCTCAGAAATCGGCCTCACACAAGCCTGCCTCCCCCTCTCGCTGTTTCCCGACGCCAACGTCAGACAGAGAAATGAGAAAATGACCCAATTACAGAGCAAAGATAACCTGCGCTGGGAGGGCCCGTGGAGAGGGAGCAGAGGATGATGATGATGGGAAAAAGAGCATGGAGTGGAAGGCAGGCGGGGGGGGGGGGGGGGCAGCGTTTAGACAGTAAAAGGAGCTGCAGTGACATCATCACCACTGGACTTGTGGTCATAAAAGGAGAGGAAGAAGACGATAGAAACAGCAGAAATTGGTTGAGAAATGTGTGTGTTTGGATAAACTGCAACGCCTCCATTCCCCTGTAAAAATTCACACACACTGGTGAGACTCAGAGTGCAAACAGTGACATCCCTCTGTGACAGCAGTGCCAGTTGGCACATAGCTGGATGCTGCAGAAGATGCCTGGCTGCTGCAGTGTCTCTGTTTTCTGCTACCACTGATTCAGAGGCAGCAGCTCGGATGCTGTGTAACGTCGCGGCACGCAGAGCATTGCATAATAAAAAAGCCATGCTGGTAAACAACGAGGGCGAGGACCACATCCACCCACTGCAACACCACTGCAACTGTCGCCCAAATACTTGCTCACTCATCAAACCACAGGAATGTCTGTTTCTGACAGGCAGCTGGAGGAACAACATGTGCTGTGTATCTCACAGATACTGTACATGCAGCATACAGATGGCAGCAGCTAGACTGCACCAAGCTCAGGCACCCCCAAGGAGAAAACAAACATACAGCCTGGTTACGATAACAGTGTGGAAAGACATCCTTGCGAAACTCTTCCTATTGCATCCATAAAATTCCTGACTCTCTCTCACACACACACACGCAGAAAGAGCTACAAAGACACACGCACAGTGAACAGCAAGCTAGCAGTCTACTCACAAGTGTTTCTGCATTCTGTTCTTGGATCAGTGGAAAGGCATCCTCTTTCTCTCATCTGTCAAAGGGTTGTCCTCCTCTGCTCTGCTTGTCTTTCTGTCTTTCACCGGCACACTAAAAAGCGAGAGTGGCTGCTGAACACAGAGAGATCTGCAGTGCTGGAACTCAGTCAGTATGCTAATGCCTGGATCTGCTCTACCTCCCTCTCTGTTTCCCTCCTCCCTCCCTCCGTCATACTTTTCTTCAAGGTCAGTGGGTAGAACTGCTTATTTGACTCCTCCCTTAGTGGACAATTGCTTCCCTCCTCATCCCCCCCCCCCCCCCCCAATTCCTCCTACAGCCTGGACACCCGAGCAGTAATTACCATCATGATCCAGATTAACTCCTGGGTGTGCTCTTGTGCTACACTTGGCCAGGCTAGACTCTGCTAGCTGAGCCGGGACGGGACAACACACAGACAGGATTACTGTGTTCAGTTTACTATGTTACTGTGGGACAATCTGCAGGGGACAAGAGAGGGGCAGAAGCGGAGAAAGACACTCAGCAGACAGCATGAATATATCAACGACAACGCATCTACAAGGACAGAAACATACGTGCTTGAGAGAACTGAAAATGCAGAGGCTGTTAAATGGATGACACTTAGAACAAAGTTGCACAATTTATGTGAGGGGAAATGAAGCCTGAAATTAAAGATGATCATTGAGAATTTGACCTTTAGCTGCAGTGCCGTCCTCTGTGCGTGGGCACACAGAGTCTCACACAGAGTCATGGAGGAGACCAGAGTTAAATAGCTTAGGACTGGCAGGAGATCAGACCCAAGGGGACACAGCTGCAGCAGGAAGCCATCACCTGAATAGTCAACAGTTCTCACTGCTCAGACGGATAGCAGATCATTTCCACTGATTCAAGTGCAACATAAATGCAATCAGGCTGTGAAAAGCTCAATGCAGGGACCATCCGAGTGTGTGCACTCTCTAATACTTGCTGAGCTGTGTGCAGTCTGTGGTTGGAGTTCAGGAGCTTTGCTGACTGTTCAGCTGCTTCACTCACTGGCTTTAGATTCCGTGATGAGATTAGAGGGGAGAAGCGTCTGATGGGATGAGACAGAAGTCAATACACGAGCAGGAAGTGCTCCTTCACCACAAGGAGAAAGCCACAACAGGACTCCGAAGTTGATCCCAGTGAACATTTTACTATTGTGCTGTAAGTTACTGCATAAGCATCTCCATTCTCTTATTTTATGAGTGCTGTTCATAAGAAAAAGATCATACCACATCCAGTGCACATGAGAAGTACCAGTGATGGACATGAAATCATTCGTCCACCACAAACACTGCATCCAGTGATTTGACACTGCCTGATTGAACACCTTCCCTTCCATCATTTCACGACATGTTCACAGTTCCTCCAACAATCGTGACGAGCACGTAGAGCAGCCTTGTTTCAGAGACATCCTTGGGAATTGGTTACATCACTCTCAGCAAAGGGAGCAGTCTTTGTTGTGGGTTAAGCAGATTTGCTTTTCTTGCACTGCACTGCCACCCTGTGGGAGACTGGGAAGTACAACACCTGCAGCGGCGCTTTTGAGGTTGAATGAATAAAATGAGGTAAGATGATGAGTTCATGATGTGTTTTAGCTATTTAACTCCAATTAAAAAAGAATTAAAAACTCATCACCTTTAGAATGGACTTTAATGAAAATACACCGGTGCCTGTCAGGTCTACTGATGTAATGGTGTGTGAGAACTCAAAAGACAATTAAAACAAGTTTCACCGACTGCGTCAACAAATCGAATCGACTTATGAGTATGAATTTAGAATCCGAGGACACGCTGAGTGACAATTTTTGTATTTCAAGAATTTTGGATCAGCATGCGCAAAAACAAACAAAAGAAAGAACACAATAATTAAGCATGCAACATCGATCAAACATGGAGTTGGGCCAGCCAACACATCATTTTCACAAAATACAAGATGTAGAAATAAATGAACAAAACAACACCACCAAAAAAACAACAACAATAAAAAAGAAGTGAGGATGAATGCGCGTGAATGGGCTGTTGTTACAGTACAGGACCAGCAGGTGGAGGCATACAGTGTGAGATCGGTAACACAAAACATGAAAACATGAGGTGAAATGGAAAACCAGGAGTGAGCCAGAGGAAACTCCATACGATGATAAAGTTTGATCACCGTTAGCTGGATGGAATTTCATTTCAGCTTCAACAGATCAGCAGCCACGATGTCACATCCACGTCTTTTACAGTATCAGCTATTGTCGCAATGTAGGTTGGTAATCACAGCCTTCTATGTGACACAATGGATGACAATAAAACAGTACACACACATCCCAAGTGCTTCATCTGTTCAGGTGAGTCCAAAAGGCACATCACATCGCAAACATGAAAGGATGGGACGTCCGGTAACAACGCTGGTGCTCGTGCAGGGAAGATTTACGATCCACCGCGTAACACTGGTCCACGCTCCGAGACATATTTTCAAGCCCTGCTTTTAAAATCCATAATTTCCTCTTTTATTTGATTTAAATAAAATATTACTTCAGGCCCCAAAACATCACAGCATGTCAGGGGAGGGTCGTGTAAATGAAAAAGTAACCTAGAATGATTTCCAACCAGTACGACGACTACGAGACATTTAAGGTGAGCAGGATAACATGAGGCAAGGTAAATCCAAAGAAAAGCACATAAACATGACTGCTTTACGTAAAACATAAATGACAGCAAGTACAGTACACTTTTTCCTCCTTCTTGTGCTAACAAAAAGGCAAAGCAGATGTTGAATACTGCATGAAACACACGGTCGTTTAATACGTAGTCAACACAGGTGAATGTTAGAACAGATCATTGGTCTTTATGACTTTCCCTCATCAGCAGTTCCTCCTCACCGTCTATCAAACTGTCTTAACACTGATTTGTCCACACAGAATCTCTTTTTGAAGGACCTGAGCTGTACCAAGTAGTCTGCATACAGTGCATCAAATTACTACCAAATACTGAGTACATACAGTACACCCTAACTGTCAAGTACACACTCCAACTCTTCATTGACTATTTGTAACACGTTTGTCTGTATGTCTTACACCTGCTTCTGAAGTCATATTTGAAGATTAGAGTGATTTCAAGGCCATTTGTCATGTTTCTCTCTAAGCTACTGAGCATAAATAAAAAAAAGGACATGAACACAAGCTGTCCTCAAAAAACAAGTATGTACTGTTGATCAAGAGGTCCAAAAATATCAGCTCAGGGAGTTTTCACACCTGTGCTTTTTAGCCCGGTTAAATCAGCCCAGAGTCAGATTTAACTGGGCTCGCTTGGCTTGTTCTGTGTGAGACAAAAGGGGGAAAACTCTCCATGTTAAAAAAATCATCCGCTGATTCTCACCAGACCAAAGCGTAGGTGTGAAAACATCCCATCTCTGTGCTACTGCCACATGTATGAAAGAACAGGTAGTGTTTCTAAGTGTTATTAGTCTCTATGGACGCCGCTTTATGCCTACTGTCTGAACTGGCTCGCTGGCTGTGAACTATGACCTTACTGTAGAGCGTACAGTGGATTGGGTCAGGTGAACTACATCACAGTGTCAAGGCATAGCATGGCTCATCATGGCAGAAAACAGGAAGTAGCACCTGATGGTGATAAAGAGCTTAAGGGCCTGCATTAGAAAACAACAAACACCTGTACGGTAGTTAATGTAATGTAAAAAAGAAAAAGACATTTCTTAAAATGACATGTGTCTCAGGGGGAATTTCTGTTCCGTGAAGGCAGCATGAGAATGAATCTGAGTCCGGAGAAATGCAGCAAAATCTCAAAGAAGTCCACAATGTGGATCCACAGTCGCCAGAACTTGGCATGATCCTTCCCTGATCCACAACGAAGTGCAGTCCAGACACGTCATGTCATCTCATTTCAAAAGGTCCAGCACATTTTGTTCATATTGTTCTTCATTTCATTACACCGTCTCTGATTTGACACACTGCAGCTGATCTGAGTCTGTACTCTAAAATAGTGCCAGAGCAGTTAAAAACCTTCCCGTCATTGAGGAGGGCAGCCTCTTCGGGTACAAATCTCTTGCAGCCACCTCTTCTCTTCACTTTAGCAGGACTATCTCTCTGCTGTACACCCTCAGGGACTTCCATGGGAAGCATTGTCAGATTAGGCGAAGCAGGCAGGCAGGGTCAGTGGCATGACTGGTCAGAGCTACAGACCGGAGGCCGGGGCTTCAGCTGTGGTAGCTGGGTACAGCTGCCTGTTTCTGAGACAGACGCAACAGCTCCTCCCTGATGGCCTTGATCAGGGAGGCGGAGGAGTGGGTAGGAGGAGATGTATCCAGGGGCGGAGGGGCTGACAGATAGCCCACCCCCGCGGTGTCTAGGTGGACAGGGGGTGCCGAGGGCTCCCTGATACCACTTCTGGGTGTCTGGAAGATAGAGGAGGGCGAGTAGTCAGGACAGTCCAGGAACTGAAGGCAGGAAGGAGGGGTCAACGGATGGAGAAAAGGGGAGAGGAGGAGGGAAAATTGAGAAGAGAATAGAGGAAAAATGTAAAAAACTTTAAAAACGAGTGACAGAACTAGAGAGTGGGAGCGAGAGAACTAGAAGAGCAGCACAGCACTAGAAGAAAGCTAAATATACATACACAGAAAACAGAGAGCACTTTGAGGATAACGTTGACAAAAGATCAAAACCAACAATGTCTGTTTCTGAAGACTTTCTGTAGCCTGTCTGTTGCTCTCAGCCCCCAAAACATCAGCTCCTACTCAACGTGTTTGGGTCACAAATACACGTTTTCATATAAAAAGCTTGTTAATTTCCTAAGACTGATGACCACTATAGCTTAAAAAATGGTACTACTATTTTCAGCTGTGTACTGATACATATTTGGTGCTCTAGTGAGCGGTAATGAAAGAATATGGCATAGAGATGCTGCAGCAGCTGACAGTATGAGAAAAATAACGTGTTTCTTGTACACTGAAAGATCCAAAATAAGTATGAACCTAAAAATAAGCATAACATGAGACCTTTAAAGGAGAGAAAACAAACCCTTGACCTGAACAAAGCGGAATTTGTGCTTCACTCACTGCATCTTTTTCAGCCTCTGTCCTGGAGAAATTATCGTCATGGTAGTGGTTCCAGCCAATGCCTCCGTTGTGGCCTGGAGCAGCCCTGACCCCTGCTGGGTAACCATTCATCCGGCTGGACAATCCCACCTGTGTAAGATGGTGGAGCTGGGCGCCTATACATACACACACACAAACACACATCACACCAGAGAGACAGCAGCTGACACTCAATCCTCTGCAGCCCCTTTAATATACTTTGATGCAATCACTCCAGTCTGAAAAGCACTCTGTCTCTCTGCTGTGCTGCACTCTCCATGGTGAGTGCCAGAATCCATTTCTATTAGTGTAAGTCACATGACGGCAGCATCACGCCAGCTCCTTCAATAATTCAAGAGAGACCAGTCTCTTGGCACACCACCTGGGGTGTAGGTGTGTGTCTGCATTAAGGAACAGTGCTGTGGGCCACAACCAGAAGTGATCTAAAATAAACTGTCTCAACAGACAAACACTCTGAGGGCAGCAAAGCCTTAATTGTTGAGATGTGTCTTTTTGTCTTTTCACGTGAAAACGTCTGAAATGAGAATGAGACCTGCAGATCATTTGCTTGCAGATCAGCACAACATCTGAATCCAGCATTATCAGCGGCCCTCAAAACAGCTCTACGGCTGTTTATGTGCATGTGTACAGTTTCCATTTGTACCTGTAGTTCCCCCTACTGGTCGTGGTCTGGCAGATGAGGGGAGCTCATCAGAGTAGAGGCCCCTGCTGGAGTACAAGCTGTCTGGCTGGAGCTGCTCACAATGCCCTGCTGTTTCTCCTGGTGGAAGGTAGCTCGAGCCAAGGCCCTGCCTAAAACACAAAGACACGGGTTTTCATTCACTTGTGATTTCATGAAAAATGCCTGATGAGAAATTTACTGGTCCTCAGCACCCAGTGATACCAATGATGGTCCCCCCGTGGTGGTAAGTGTTTGATCACAAATCCATCAGTTAGGTCTCCTTTGGCTGCTCTGCTCTGGACACAATGAACCGACTTCATGAAAAAAGAAAAGCTTCTCAAATATTTGCTGCTGTGTTACGACATGAATGTGTTGACGTCTTTTGGAGGCAGTTAAGAGATCACTGCTCGGACTTCATCCATTAAACCGCTAAAATAAAGATGACTCTTCTCTCATTATTCATGAGGCCCAAGTGACTGCCTGCATCTAGAGGAAAACATTCCCACCGGTGAAGCAGTGGAAATCCGGCTGTACCGATCGATACGAGAAGTGAACGTCAAATAAGCATATCATTTATTAATTTACACATGAATATTTCATTTTACTCGACTGCTCTACTAACCTCGGTATCAGGCCTTGGACAGAAGGAGGGGGCATGCCCAGCTCAGTGAACCTCTGGGGAAGACAAGGAGAGACACAGAGTGCTTAGGAGAAAGTCAGTAACTATAGTAATGACAGAAAAAGGGAAACTAAACTACAACGTGTAATCAACATAGACAATATTCAACAAACTTTATGTGTCAGAGCTTTCACACTGTAGCTGAAAGCAGAGCAGTGCTGAGCCTGTGTTGCTATGTACAGTATATTTGGGCAGAGGGTCTCACTTTGAGAACTGTTGTTTTTACAAAGCACGGTTTTTTTGGATATCCCTCTTTTTTCTTTTTTTACAGCTGCACCTTTCCAGCATATTAAAGCACTGAACCTGCAAGAGCAGAACCAGCAAATAGCTTTTATTGCTCCGCTGCTCACTGTTAACTCTCTTTCTGTATTTGTCACCTGGGGTGAACACCGTTGTTCGACTATATGAGACAGAGCGGTGAGTAATGTATGCTGACAGCTGTAAAAATGCATTCAAGTACGATTGGAGAGAATACAAGTGAGGAGTTCAATTACTAGCAGGGTAATTAAGCTGAAGCAAAGATAGGAATATGCTTAGTTGTAGCACCATAGAACAACATAACCATGAAATACTATCTTCTTATTCTTCCACTGAGAGTGTGGAATACAAGGTTGAATCAATAAAGTACTGATTAGGTTTTTCAGCAGTTCTATTGCTGACAGCATGGGCCTCACTGCTGATCTAATGTGAGTGATTCAATTGGAAAAAATCTTTACAGCTTCCTATAACACTAATACAAGGCTCTACCATCTTTAAATACCTAACTTCTTTTCCTCTATAATGCCCATGGGCACTGAAAACCTTTATTTAATCATACAGCTCTACCCTCAGTATGAATTTCAAAAGAGGGGGACATGCTATACATAACTTCTGCTTTGTCTCCTGGCAGATCTGCTCATAACATGAAACACTGTGAACACAGTGTGTCACCCATGCATAGCATTATGCACTCCAGGCTTAATGTATTAACAACCTGTGGCACTGCATAAACCAGCCTTTGTAAGGTGCTGCTTTGCACAGATCTCTCTTCAAGAAGTGGACTAAATATAAGTACAAAGCAAGCAGAACAGTGAGCTTAGTATTTCAGCAGCCTTCTGAGCTGTTATATGACAAACCGGCCTACACTGACAGGAGCTAATGCCGATCAAGCATATGCAGGGTACGTTACTGTACAGTCTTAGGAGCTGTAGATAGATGACGGGGGCTGTAAGGTCGCAGCTCCATGTGGGTGACAGATGGAGGAATACTTAACTGATTAGTTTGCTAAGAGGACACGATTAAACTTGAAGCTATAGGCTTCATGCTGGGAATGAGCTGCAAAACCGGGAAGAGATAGTGAATACAAGGGATTTTAGATGTGTGTATTTAGTGGTTTTTCTTTTCTGCTGCTACAAATGTGTACATTATGCATTTGTCTAAATCAATCTCACAACGACAGAATACAGTTTGCAGGAACTTAATGTAGCAAAAGCTTGTGCCACGTAGAGCCGTTTGTTGCTAACACATGATTGTGCAACATGAAAGCAGTATGATTTGATTACGAATTAAATCCATTGAATGGTTAGTACTCTATCAACAGCATCACGTAGATACAGGGATGATTTCTTACACCAGGGAAAGGGCCCAGAGCTGGGTATGAGGGACCCCAAGGTCTGGGGCCACGGCCTGGAGGGCTGGATGCCGATGGGTTGGTGTTGACCCCGGGGAGAGTGATCCCTGCTGTGCTGCCCTGAGAGGTGGGCGACACTAGGGCGAAGGCATCATCCAGCAGGGAGTGCATCTGTTGCCGCGCCTCCTCAATGGAGGGCTGTGGGGGCATGTAGGGGGGCGGGGGAGGGGCATGGCCTGGGGGAGAGGAAGCGGGACCCAGGAAGACGTCATCAGTGGGGGACGGGCTCCTGTGAGGGGATCCTGGGCCTTGGTCAGGGTCAGACTGGAATAAAGACAACATATTTAAGGACAGGCAGAGACGTAGGGGTTATAGTATTTAAGACTGAGCAAATGGCATGATTCTTCTGTACTACTCACTACATAGGCCACATTGTTAACTCCAGGACACTTTCTGTAAGCAGCATCACTGTCTTCAGTGATGAGGTGGTCTTTGTCTGCGTCCATCATGCCTCCATTCAGCTGCTCCTTCATCCTCTGTTTGGGAGAGCGCCTCCCTCGACCACTGCCAAAAAAATGTTAATCCTCAATCTTTTTCTGGGTATTTTTATTTACTTTAGGCCAGGCCAAGGAAATGTATACAGCCCCACACACACACCCATATATCGATCATCCTGTCCAAACAAGTGCAATGACCCATGAGCCCAAACCTTTTTTTGGATCCCATGAAGATGGAGGCCATCTGGGCATCTGGATCGAGGATCTTATCGATCTGTATCTGTGCTTTCTGATAGATGCGGTCCTGGTCCTTTGCATCTGCGGGGCCGCTCGTCACGTCATCCATGGCAGGGAAGTCGTAGTGGCCCTTCCTCTTGGCACGGAGACGTATCTTGTTGCGATGGTGCTCAATCTCTGACTTGTGCCTCAGTGCTACCTGGATCTGTGGAGAAAATGACCTCATTAGACAACAACCTTAAAATCTGTAGACGACCTGTCGATGAGTTAAGAGTTCATCAGTCAGGATGACAATATTTCATACATATATATTAAACACTGTTCACAGAACGACAGCAGCATCAGAGAATTAAGAATATTGAGTCTATTTAACCAGTAAATTAGTGAATTATATCTTCCAAAGGACTTGCAACTCTGCCATCTGCTCCTATTACATCTTCTGAACCACACTGATAAAAATAATTAAAGTCTTTGATTCTTCTGTATTTGACAGAAAGTCATTTTGGGCTTGAAATGTTGTATTTTCCTCATGAAAAAGAAAATTTAACAGGAGCAACTGACAGTGTTGCCAGTCCTGGGGGATAATTAGCAGTGTGCTTGTTTTCACAAGTAAAGCAATTTTTCTGCTTTTTTTCCAATGTGGTTGCACTACTTTCAGGAATTTTCCAGCAACAAGTGTCATTTGTGCTATTTTGCTCCACCAGTAAAAAGGTTCTTAAAGTGTCCGTCCTCACTGGCAGATTGTCTTTCATATTTTGGGAAATGCTTCGCAAACCTCTTTGTTGATTTGGTTGGTGTCGGACACTTTGCCATTGATGGGCGGGCTGTGCAGCGGTGGCACAGGCATGGGCTGCATGGCGATAAGCTGGACTTTGTTGGGGAGTCTCCTGCTTGCATCTGTGGCACGAGACATCCGATCAACATGTTCAAAGATGGAGGCCGAGGACAGCTGCTCGTTTGCACTGTTTATAGGAGGAGGACCTGAGGAAGGAATCAAAAAAGTGAAACACAGGTTTCAACTCAGTCAGCAAAGTGTAGTTACTGCAAGTCTAAATGCTAATGGTGACTTAAACTAGGAGACAGAGCACAGACGACTACTGTGAAACATTTACCTTTTTGTTCACTTGACTATATTTGAAATACGGCTTATAACAAAAGCGAGTAAATGTTTCCGGTGGTAACAGAAACAATGATTTCCACTTGCAAGAGCTGAACTTCATTTCAAACAATGGCTTTGCTTTTGTTTGTGAAGTTGATTGTCTCTACACTGTGACTGACAGCTCAGCAGACAGTGATGGATGGTGAGAACAAGCTGAGCACAAAACTACAACACAGACAAACACACAGACGCAGCTGCTGCAGGTCAAGCCTGAGGTCTATGAAGACACAGATGGAAAGACGGCAAACTCTTACCAATTCTATTCTTGCCTGCAAACCGCAATAGAAAGGAAAAAGAGTTTTATTGGGGCGCAGGAGATCAATGAAGCACCTATGATAGACGTGGTTACTGTACCCTGACAATAAAAATAAAAGCCTAGTGAACTGAGGTCTGGCCACAGAGAGTGCTGTTTAAACTTTCAGACATGAAAAGAAAAATAAATGAGAAGCGAAGAGAGAGGGAAAGGCAGGCAAGTCATCTGGGAGGATACATTTCCACAGCTGATAAAAGCTTTTCGTCTGGTCTTGTGAAGCTCATTAATCAGAGAAAAGAAAGGGAGGGGCTGCTTCTGATGAGCAGAAAACACACACTGATCCAGACACGGGTTGAATCAGCATAAAGAAAGACGGCGCATTACATAACACTGAGTGTGTCTCACATATAAGCAACTTGTAAACACTGTGGCAAAGCATATACAGTCCCAGGAAGATTTATCAATAACAAAACAGAGCCCATTCCTCTGTATGTGAGTCAGGCTGCAGTCTGTGTGCCTGACTGCCTCTGGCTCCAGCGTGTAGGCTCTGAGTGACATTGCAGGCTTGCATCTATCAACAAGCTGTCAGATAGAGTAACTTCAGCTATGTTTTCCCTCCTATTCTCTTCTCCCTCCTCTGTCTGGACTTCTTTCAACCACTGAATAGAGGTTGAAAGAGGTGTTTGGCCTACCTTCACTGTCCCCCTCTGTAATCTTTATGTCACTGCATGCTGCACTTTTCCTTAGTCTTTCTTCACATTCTCCCCTGCCCTCAATCTGGCCCTCTTGTCTATCAAATCATGCCAGCTTGAGCTCCTCTTGCTTTATCTCTTTATGTCCGCACAATCCCTTGTTTCCTCCTTCCCCTCCCCCCTTATATTCGCTCTCTGTGTTTGGAGGAGTGGCGTGAGTGTTGCCAAGGCCACTTGCCATTTAAAACATTGATGGGGACCTTACGAGTCTGCTTGCTGTCGCTGGGCGTGGCGTGGGCTCTCAGGTTCTCCTCAGTTGATTCCCGCTCACTGGAACGGTCACTTACCACAGAGTCTCCGTCTGACGGCGAGATCCTACCCAGAGAAGACACACATGAATAATAGAAGCCCAAGAACAAACTAAGCTTGTAATGCGAAATGCATAAAGGTATTTCCACTGACAGAATTATTAAATTCCCAATTAATTTGTCTTTAACAGACATCAAGTGAGGATTAATGTCAATCCTACACTCAATAACAACTGCTGTAATGGACGATACTAGTTCAGTTAGTAATAGTAGTCTTTTGATATCATATGTCTATCAGCCACAGCATTATCTATTCAAACTACTAAATATAGTATGTGCATGTTATCCTGACTTAATATAAATGATATATAGATGAACTGACAGAATGCAAGACTGAAGATCCCTCACAGTCTGGTGCATAAATATTTGATCTGAGGATCTGTTGAAAGCTTTTCGTCTGGTTGGCTGAAACAAGACGAGCAATGTAAAAAACGAGCTCTGTTAAATGTCTAAATAAATATCTTAATATCTGTGTCACGTAGTCTAAAATGGACTGCTAATGTAAAGAAGCTCTTTCTGGTACTTTTTTTTATACATAAGGAAACCGTAACCTGATGTAATTTACTGTTCTCATTTCTTTATATTCATTTGAACACTGTCATGAACACTTTCTCAGCACCGTGAAGGAACACTGACCTTCCTCGCCTCCGACCGCTGCGGGACGCCTTGGTGGAGGAGGCGGAGTTTTTAGATATGGGAGTGGGAATCTCCCCATTCTCAGATGGGCTGAGAACATCTTTAATGGACACAGGCAGGGGACCAGGGCCGGGCCCTGGTGGGACGGGCTCCTGAATCACCATGACATCGTCCTTACTCTGCTGGCCAAGGTGCAGCTTGGCAAAGTCAAAGCCTTTCACACTGGGAGCCTGCAACTGAGGACAAGGGCAGAAGTTACAGAGGCAAGACGGGGTGTGAGGAAAGATGAACAATACTGGAAACATCCCATCATTTTTAAGAGGAATCATGTTCAACTGGCGGTGGAAAATAAGCAGCAAGTTCAGACTGGGACTGTCCAAGGATGGTGCGCTGAAATTCTGTCCAGACCAAGAGTTGTGAGTGCGTGAAGCTACATCCAGATAGATAGATAGATTTTGAGTACAAAATTAGGCTGAATGACAGATGAATATGTGTCCAGGAGGACTCAGGACTCAGACAGGTAGACATGAATGAATAAAGAGAAAGAGTATGAGAGGGGGGCAGGGAGAGATGCTGGAAACATTGAGCTGCTTCCTTTCCTTTGTGCTGTTGGGGGATGGAGGCAGAGGGAGTATTTGAGTGTAAAGCCCTCTGGACTTACCACAAGCAAAGGAGGGAAGAGAGGATATCAAACTCCACTCCTATGACACTGAAATGTGTATACATGAGTAGGCTAAGAGTGACATGAAACATCCCTGTTAATTCGCTGAATTATACATACACTCACTGGCTTTATTGGTGCAAAATCATCTGGCTTAGGAGAGGCTTGTTGGTATAAAACTGCTAATCCAGTGTGATGCTTGCCAGTATGAAACTGCTAATCCAAAGAGAGAAAGAGAGAGAGTGTGTGCCTGTGTCTGTGTGTGTGCCGCTCTCCCCGGCATAGAAACAAGGCCAGTCATTGAATGCGAAAGCATTCAAAACTCTGCAGCTGAAACAGTAAAAGCCGTTTCATTATAATTAACACTGAGACTGAATGAAAGAAAACACACAGCTACTGATATCGCCCACACATTATACTCCCTCATTACTGCTTAGCCTGGTCTAATAGTAAATTGGAAAATCACACCAGTTCATACAGGCGAAATGACGTCTATAAATCTACTACTTCACAACACAATGATACGGTATCATTCCTCAGGATGATCTAAAGGCTATAAACACACCGATAAAGTGCTGCAGGAATGAGCTCTGGAACCCAGAAATGAGCGAGCATTGTTGCACTTCCAGGTCCCTCAACTAAAAAAGTGCCTTGAGTAGGTTTTTGGTGAGATGCCTGAAATAAGGTCTGTGGTTAAATACAATCTTCATGTTCAAGTTTTGTTCTATGAAACAAAATACATCAGTAAATTCCGCACTTGTGATTTTTTCTTGTACAAACTACTCTAACTCATTTTCAGTTTATTCTAACGTGTGTATACAGTAAAATGAAGCTGGAAGCTTTGTGGGGGGGACCTTGAAGCCATGCAATTGGTCTTCAGTCAAAGGGACCGGGTGATGCTAACTTGTGAGTTAGCCTACAAAAATCTGTCATCCCTGCAGCACAATATACTTCAATCCACAGTGAAATCCACCACAATGTGAAAAACTGGATTTTCTGTGTCTGGACATCACAACCAGATAAAGGGGGATCCTAACATCTATTACCCAAACAAGCACTAGTCACTATGGCTACTGAACAATATACCTCCTCCTTGGCTGTCCTCCCTTTAGTTACCACTTTCATTCTGTCTTCTTTCTTCGTCTTCCCTGTTTTGATTGTCATTGCTTTGCTCTCGTGTTTTCTTTGCTCTTCTGGTTTCATTCCTTTCTTTTTCAAGCTTTCATCTTTGTCCTCGTCTTCCTCTTCCTCCTCCTCCTCCACCTCTTCCTCCTCCTCCTCCTCTTCTTCCTCCTCCTCCTCTTCTTCCTCCTCACTGCTCATACTCTGTTTGCTCTTGGGAAGAGCTACTGGCCTCTAAGCAGAAGTAATGGTGGATAGCATAAATACTTGGAGTGATGACGTTATTGTCTCTGTATCTGACATATCTGAAAATATTACAATCTGGACTATTAACTATTGACTATTGACAGATCACTACATTGGCTTCCTGTGAGTCAAAAAATAGACTTTAAAATCTTACTGTTGGTCTACAAAGCATTAAATGGCCTAGGACCAAAATATATTCTAGATTTATTAACTCCATATGAAGCATCCAGACCTCTCAGGTCATCAGGGACAGGTCTACTGTGTGTTCCCAGAATGAGAACCAAACAAAGTGAAGCAGCTTTCAGTTATTATGCTCCTCACCTGTGGAACGTTCTCCCTGCACACCTGAGGTCTGCACCAACTGTCAGCTCATTTAAATCAGGGCTGAAAACATTATTATTTGCTACAGCTTTTAATTAAAGTAAATATATTTGCTCAATGACTTTAATCATTCTAAATGCTAAATTATTGTCTTTTACTGGCCTCTGTTTTTAATTTCCTTTAACTGTATTTTATTTTTATTTTTCTATTCTCTTCTAATCTCTTTCTTTGAAATGTATGATTTTAATGGATTTTTATGCTTCTGTAAAGCACTTTGAATTGCCTGGTGTATGAATCGTATTATACAAATAAATTTGCCTTGCTTCACATAACTAATATGTAAAATTCAAACAACTGCTGCTAAGACAGCAGACACACACATAAACTACATCTCATCTTCTAGAAACCACCAGACACTGCTCTGTACCTTCCCTCTTTTAACCTCCTTCTCTTCCTCTTCTTCTTCTTCTTCTTCTTCTTCTTCCTCATACTCCTGCTCTTCCTCCTCGTACTCTCGCTCACTAAAATCTTTATCCTTTTTAACTGGAGGAAGTGTCTGGAGAAGGGATGTCCTTGATTCTCTGAATGAGGTAGCAGACTGAGAGAGGGGGAGTGGTGTTAAGTGACAGAGGATTGCGGTGAGCAGACAGGGCAGGCGAAGTGGTAGTTACTTCTGCACATTAGACTCATTGTATGAACCCAGTGTGGAGGGTTTGCTTCACAGCTCAGCTCAACAGGGGAAAAAAAAGCCAAAGCCAGACACAGACAGAAAGATCTACCAGTAATTTTAGAAGTACAGAGCTCTCTGCTATTGTTGGTCAGGGCAGCACAGTATAGATGGCCATACCTGTGCATTAGCCCTACATCTCTCCTTCACTTTAATGTAGCTATCATAAATAAAGCATCACACGATGAACTTGATAAGTTTGAATGGAAAAAAAACCTGCATGATAGCTGGGCTTTGGAGTTGGTGTTACTTTCAGTACTAACAAATTAGTACTACTACGCAGTATACGGCGCAGTGCTCTAGTAAACTTTACCTGTTCCTCTCAAAGTGAACTAATGTCTATATAGCCATATTAATTATGGTTAAAAACATTTTGTCTACCAGGGTGTACACTATGTCAAAGTGGGACTTCAAGGAGAACACTTGTGTCAGAAAGAAAGCAAGGACAAGCTTTTCAACTGAAGACAAAATGAGTCAAAGGGGACATGAAGGGCAGTGTTGTTGTCACAAAACTGTACCTCAGAAAACCTCAAAAACAGTTTGCATAAAATAAAAGAGCAGCTCATTTCCTGCATTAGCACTATCATGACTTCTAATCAGGCTCATGTCCTTTAATACGTCTCTACTGGGATCATTAAAGTTTAACTAATCCCTTCTAAAAGGAGAAACGCTGAAGTCCAGCACATTCACCGCAATGACAGATACACCTTATTAATTAACAGCTCATTTGGATTTGAAAGCGCTCCCATCTTTCAGGCTTTCCACATACGCTGATTCGAAGCTTTCACACAGGAATGCTTGGAAAGCTACTTTGACCATCAACATAAGAGCATCGTGTAACCTTAAATACACTCATCAGTTATTTATGTACAACAGAGTGATTATCAATGTCAAACAAGTATGTTTGCCCTTTTTTGTGAGAGTTTTAACTTTTGTTAAATCAGATGTGGCAGAGATTTAAAGGACCAGTTTGACATTTTGGGAGACGCACTCATTCGCTTTCTTGCTAACAGACAGATGAGAAGGTCGATAATGTTCCCATATCAGCACAGCAGGGCGACACAGCCAGCCCGACTGACTCCAAAGCTTTAAAAACACCAGCATCTATAAAGCTTGCTAAGTAACATGTTAAATCTTGTTTGTCTAATCTGAACACACACTGAAATTTAAAACCACAAGCTGTGTTTTACGTGGGAATTACATAATGGAACTATTTTTGAAACCTGCTGAAATTTTGATTTCTTCTTGCTGACTAATGTTACAGTTGTGATTGTGCTGTGAATTACTGTCAATTTACATGATTTAAATATGCCATTTAAAGAAGGAACCGCAGCTCTGCTATGACTTTAAAACACTGACACAGCAACAAAGTCCGGCATGAAGCCAGACACTGTACCGTGCAGCAGTGCTCGGACTCTACCTTCTGTCTCTGCTGGATGGAGGTCATGGCGTCCGGCTGGAATTCCAGCTTGTCAGTCCGACACAGTTTCCAGTACAGGATGGAAATGATGACGATGACCACAAGGAGGGGAATCACCACCCCGATGACGATCCACGTGTTGGTGTTCTCGGTGTCAGAAGATGAGGACACCACCTTCTCTACAGCTACATGAGGAAGAGATGGAAAGTTTTTAGCTGAGCTTCAGGCACAAATATGCGCCATACTGAATCATTTCGTTTGTGTACGTGGCTCAATATTTCAAAAATTTCCTTTTATTCCCTTTAAGGAAAACATGCGGCATCACTGGAGCGCTGGCTGTTGTCTCACTGCTGTAATCTTCAATGCAGACCTTCATTCGTTTTAATTAACACTCATTTCATCCCTTGGGAAAGCACCAAAGAGAACACAGTCAGCTCAGACACACAGCTCCCTCGAGGGGATCTCATTAGGCCTTCATCCCTTGTTTAGATTCTTAATGAGGAAGACAGACTTTTAGTACAACATGTACAGGGGGAGGTAATTAGCTCAAATGTTACTATAAACATACAAAGGAACACATGGAGCCAGGAGGTAGCGTGTATCTTTTTTTTTTATCTATTATTAGGAGCTCATGAGCAGTTTTCCTGATATTTTGTCCCTTCTCTTTCTTTCTGTATCACTCTGTTCCAACACCTATTCAGCTCTATTTTGTTAAATGCAACTCGACCTTGAAAAGTCATACACCCACAAACAAACATATATATATATATACACCCATCTCTTTGCTATCCTCAAACCAAAGTTATCTACAATGCAAGAGGTACTAACGTTGTGCCAAAATGCCCTGGACACGATATCCCAAGACGATGGCAGCCCTTTGAACGTCCATGCTGTTGAGTAGGTTGGCTGCTTGAACTGCAGGCATCCTCTGACCACTGGGACCCTCCACAAAATACACTAGCTCCAAGGGATGGTCCACACCCACCAGCCGGCTCGCACTTACAACCTGGGAGGGGCAAAGCGGAAGGGCAGGGTGTGTCATTTGCCCAACGTCTGCATGAAATCATGTTAGTGCAGATATTAAAAACTTTTTTCATTTTCAACAGTTCACATGAAGCGAGCGTCAGAGTGACGTACAAATGCACATAAACTCCATGAAGCCATAATCCATGAAGCCTCCGTTTGTCATCAGAGCAACTTCCATCCATGTCTGAATACTCTTGAACTGGGTTCAGCTACTGCAGTATTTCTTTTAGAGATAAAAAAGATTTGTTTCCCATAAAAATTCAGGATATTTGGCAAGATCAGAGTCTGACAGCAACCTAGACTTCAAGAAAACTCTTCAGCTTGTGTAGCCATGTGTTTGGGGGCATTAGGATAGTGAGAGAAATATTCATTGTTACACAGGACACGTTGTCTATGTGGAAATGATGCCAGAGCCCTGTATTTCTTGCCTGTCATACAGTTACACAGAGCAATCACTCGGCCTACTGACTACTCCAGGGTGGCTGCCCATGCTGTTCACCACCCTTTCAAAACAGTTGGCAGACATCATGGCACATCATGATGTCTTTTTCCAAACATAAACATGTCCAGATGTAGGAGAAAGGCTGAAGGACACTCAGTGAACCTCATTACTTATTCACACTGCTCAGGGACAATTTTGTTGTTTATTGCTTGCATCTTGTTAAAAGTCTTCATGTCTTGGTTGATGAACTTTTACTACAAGATCACAGTTTCTATCTACGAGAACACACACGGGAGGAGTCGACTAGTGTGAGCTTCAGTTCAAAGGGATCAAAATCATAATTAGTTGTGTGACATGTTTTCATTTTGACATTAACATCTGTAAACGTTTCCCCCTCGCAACATTTGTGGCTAAAAGACGGAGCTGAATTAACTGGAAAAGATGTGCTTCCAAAAATGAACACAGGATCCATGGAAGATGACGCACTACACTCTCCACAGTAAAAATAGGATGTGTAATGAAGGCCCTAATGAACAAAGTGTCACAATTTCAATAAAAAAGATGACTTTTTAATGGAGAGTGTGCTACCTCATTTTCTATAAAACCCTGCAACATTACTCATTTTTGAGTTCTTCTGACTGCAGAAACTACAATTCAGACACTGACTATTTCCCCTCCTTAGCTGCCATATGCTGTGCTGAAACTTGCTGTACCAGCCTCCGATACAACATCCCTGTGAAACTACACATTCAAGGGTGATTTGCACCTTTTTTTTTAATAGCAGTACATGTTTACATTCACTTAATGTGATTAGGCACAGAAATAAGGTGAATATTTTAAATGTACTGTATGTATTGTACAATATAACATGACACATAGCTGTACTTGTAATTGCTGCAAGTCCTTTTACATGACTGTTTTTTCTTTGTGTCTTTTTTCTGTGTAGAAAAAAAGCCTACATGTACTGACACACATGCACAAATATCTTATGATACCACACTCACTTGCATTCTTGTATTCCCATTAGAGTGTTCATTGTGTAAATATTCTTCTATGTTGTCTAATATGTCTGAGTGTGGCTGACTGTGTGTGTGTGTACATGCGTGTGTGTGTGCGCATTCTCCCTCTGGGTGCCCTGAGGCACAGTGCAGTCTGCTGTCTGCATTACTGGAAAGAGTAAAGCGCAGGTCATGCCTGGGTTGACACAGAAAAACGGCTGGGCAGGCTCCCTCATCCAGGGTCTAATCCAGCCCATGCACGGTTATTAGAGTGGAAAGATGGCAGCGTGAATGTGTGTGTTATTGCACGACCCCAATTCAACCTCCTCTTTTATCTGTGTAGGCAGACTCATAAGGTATTCTCATAGGTGACAACACCACACTGATTCTGCCATGATGGTCCAAGGCATCCGCTTGAGATGTGTGTATGTGTGTGTGTGTGTGTGTGTGTGTGTGTGTGTGTGTGTGTGTGTGTGTGTGTGTGTGTGCACACAAGAGTGAGTGAATCTTCTGAAGTTCAGATGCTCAGTTTGAGTCACCTCACTCTCATTATATCCAGTCAAAGTGTTAAAAAAATCCTTAATGATATCCTATCAAGGCCAGAAGGAGCACACACACATAATAAGGCCTCTACTGTACGTATTGCACACATTCACATTTGTGACTGTGAAAAATACAATGTTGAAAGCTAGAAAGGATGCCAGAGCCTAAAATCAGAGATCTAATTTTAACATACCCGCAGACAGTGAAGTTTGACCAGCATGGTCTTTTGTTTTCCTAACTGCTCTGTGGCTCTTAGACAACAATGCAGGAGGCAGAAAGGTCAGACAGCATCAGGCTGCTACTCCATCCATGGATGATATTTATCACTCTGACAGCCCCCTGTTTAAAGACCACCAAATGCACTTAGACTGCATGAGGTCAGATCAAATATGCATCTCTCGTCTCCCATAACAAGTCTCTTTCACCTGAGTGTTTTGCTCTCCCTGTTCCTCTGATTTCTGAATCCTTAACCCACCCCCGTCTCTGTATTGTCTCTGTGCCGACAGAGACACACTTTTAATCATCTCAGCTGCACAGATACAGACAGGAAAGAGAAACAATTAATAATTGATCCGCTCTTAGCAGCTCTGTGGCTGACGGGAGCTCACATCCAGTAACAGGACCAGAGAAATGAGGAAGAGGAGAAAGAACAAGGACTCATGAGGTTGTGGTCTTTCAGTGGCCTGCCCCTGGGCTGAATGGGATGCTGTTGCCATGGAAACAGAGCCCTATCCTGTCCCCTTTGAGATGAGCAGAGCAGGTGCGGGGCGAACTCACAAAAGCTAGTGCCTGATTAGTAAAGCAGTAAGGCTTTCAGTGGTTGCAAACACTGCAACACACATAATGAGGCCTCAGTACTCGGCCAAGGTGGTCAGAGAGAGCGTGCGTCAGGGAGTAATGATATGAATGGTACAAGAAAGGAAGCTTTTTCAAGATGTACTGTGTAATCTTTAACAAACATCCTGTTAAAGACTTCTGAATGCTTTGTTGTGTAATAAACAACAAATTAAACAGGTAGTTCTATTGTATACTGTTTCCACAGAAACGCACTGCAAGCTCTTGAACAAATGCTGCATCTTAGTTTTAATAATTTACAGCCTAGTGTTGTTTTTTCAAAATTTGGATTTATTTTAAAGCAAGTAAAATTTAGTTGTTTCTATTTGTGAATTAAAAAAAAATGTTGAAATAAAGGCAACAAACCTCTATTTCATGCAAGTGAAATTATCTACCTTGGTTACATAAAATGACTCCACAGTACTTACATTTCTTGTGATGCTTGATAGATTTTGCCCTGTATGTATTATCTTCTCCAACGGCTATGCAGCTGTGAATACAATCACTGGGTACTGAATAATCCTATTCAAAGATACAGTACCTGAACACTGCTGTTGCCTATGGCGGTGGCTCTCTTAACACGTCTGACTAATCCCATCGCCTCCCCGACTAACATGGCCACTCGCCGCTCCATGTTGGCTTGGAAGGTCCTCTCACCCACTTTCTGGTCCAGCACGCCCAGGAGCACTATGCACACAGACAAGAGTGTGTCAGTACAAAGGGTCTCAAATTTTAGTAGGTGTAGCAGCTTTTCACCATGCCAAGAACTGAAACCATCATACCTGTTCTAACCCAGGAGGAGCGAAGCAGCTGGCTGGTGTTCAACTCCGGATAATGGAAAGCTGTTGGAAAAAGTATAAAATGATGCTTAAGTGGAGTAAGGTGGAGTTCAGTGTTCATGATCGGGATCGCAAAACACACCAGATACCAGCGGTGACATCTGAGGAAGTGAAAATATCTAAAATATAGAGAGAGAGCCACGTGGTACTCACGCTCAGCAATCTGCAGTACAGGGAAGCCCATGTAATAGCTGAACTCCACCACTGTGAGCTTCATCAGAGCGCCGCTGACATCTGAGCCCATCACATAGCCCCTTGAACCACGCACACAGAAGGTGATGTCCACCGGGTTCCTCACTAGCTGTTGTCCCTGATATTTAGGAGCAGCCATGGTGATGTTTACGATCTAAAACACAATTAGACAGAGATGCACTGTTCAGACAAATACACAACAATATGTAGAAAACATTTTCCATTCTGCTGTTGTAGCTCTGGGAAAGATACAAAAGATTTACAATGAAGTACCCAATCTGAGAGTCACTGGCTTCAGTGATTGGAGAGTAGAACAAAAAAACTGGGCAGTGAGGCCTGTTTGCTAGTTGTTCATGAAACATTTCCACAATGAAACAAATGCTTCATTTAATCCTTCTACTTATTCCAACTGAAAGCCATCAGTATAATGGGATTACATGAAACTCTTTATTAACAAACAGTAAGCTTTTTTAATACTCAACAACTAGAGCATGAACTCCTTCAAGTGCAAGCATCCAAGTGAAGTACCCTGGGGTCTTGTTCATGAGTAATGATGCAATGGAGAATGAGGTAGCCAGTAGGATTGGTGTGGTGTCCACAGTGACAGTAATGGTTAACAAAGAGCTGAGCTTGCAATGCCTTAAGTCTCGCCTACGGTTATAACCTCTGCATTGTGACTGAAAGACTGAAATTGTGAACATGGGTGGCTAAAATGAGCTTTGAGTGTCTATGCTCACAGGGTGCTCGGATAACCTAAAGACTCTCGTGCTCTCTTTGTGTTGGAAGGAGCCAACTGAGGTTCTCTAGGGATCTCACCAGCACGAGACCCAACAGTAAGAACTGGAGAACACAGATGGGCAGAGTGACGTCTGGGCTACAATGCTTACTATGGTGATATTGCCACCCAGCCAAATAAATTACAGAAAATAGATGTATGGCTAGATCGAGCATGAATCTGATTATGTCAAACCAAACTAGTAATTTAGTTCTTACAGTGACGTGATCTTAATAAACTAGTTTTGTCTGACTCCCCAGGCACCATTTCTGCCACCAGTCATTTACTGAAATCCGAAAGCCTCGGTCACTGTGATTAAACACAGCAGCCTCTATTTGCAAAGCAGTATCACAATCAAAGGCAGCCTACACTGCAGCAATCACTGCAGGCATCCACTGCTAAAGTGACTGGAAGTCAACAGGGCCCGCTCAGTCAGCAAGCAAGCACCTTGCACAAATAGAGTGGCAATCCAAGCTTGTTTGTTTTTCACTTTTTTTTGTATGAAAAACAACCTTCTTCCTTTTTCAGACAGACAGATAATAAAATATGTTTAGTAAAGCCGTAGTGTTCACTGGAGGTAAGCAGATCTGACAGACCAGACCTGTGATTGAGAGGGTTCAAGATTATCTATGGCTCTATTTCAACGATGCAGGAAACACAGACGGAACTGACAAATTTGATAATAAAAATTGAATCAACTGTAAATATTCTGCACAAACATGTATGCTGTAAGTGTATAAATTGCCAAAATGTTGATAGAAAATCAGGGTTTTTCCGTCAATTAAACACATTTTTCTCAGTGGTCTATCTGCAGACACACAGTAGCTACAGGATATGCCTACTATATGATACACCCTTGAAATGGTTAGGTTCAGGCACAATAACTACTTGGCTAGAGTTGGAAAAGACCTCAGGGGTGTGTGTCATGAAGTTAAGTGGGTGTGTCATGTAGCCTGTGAGACTGAATCCAGACCCTTCTCGTTTTTTCACAGCGCCTACGTGACCACAAACATACAGAGGCAGCACAGTGATCACTTCAACAAACTCTCTGAAGTGCAATCACATCGCCAGACGCAAGATGCAACTTTGTTGAAGACTTTGTGGCTGTATATGTAGAGTCACTGTTTCTGGTTGAGCACTGTGAACGAGGAGCATTTCCCGATTGGTCTGATCCAATTAGACGGTGTGTTGGAGCTGCATATGGAGGGAGGCTGTCCTACAGTAGATTTGTCTGATGAAACAGTGGTGCATTCATTCATGTTCCTTAACACACCCTCATGAAAACGTCCTAAGTGAGGCTACCCATGCTTCCCTGCCTTCTGGTCCCACTCACATGCACTGTGAAGTTGGTTGACTCCTTTGCGCGCCGACGCACTTCGGCAAAAGCCTTGGTCAAACCTTTCTCAATGCTCTCACTGAAGTTGCAGAACCGCACATCTATGTGACTGGGAACAAACTGCAGCACTGCACAGAGTGAAGACAGGAAAACGAGAGTTTAAGATCACGTTTAAACTCTAAAGGTTACAACAAACAACTAAATGTTGAAAACAAGACAGCTTGTTGAAAGGTCATTTACCTGTGTGGATTTGATATTTACGGTCTGGTGTAGTCCAGCTGGGAGACACAGACAGGAAGCGGCGCCCAGAGCGTCGCAGAGCATTGATGACAGATATGGCTGTGTACACAACTGGACCAGACACCACCCGAAACACAAACTTTGGTGGGGGGTCCACAACCTTAACAGACAAAGCAGGAATATATGACAGACAAATCACTCACTGGAGTCATTCGTTCACAGTTAAGAGGCTTGTGTTAAAAAAGCAGCTGATGTTTTTAAGAGGTCATTGCAATCTTGTGGATCTTGATGTGACTAATCCTGTTTATCACAAAACCACTGATGGCTTTCATCTGCCATCACTGTGACGTACACTCACACACTCACACAAATACAATACTTAGACCCATGTGTGGGTCATTAGATGAAAGTTCATCCACTTCAGAATCATTTTATATTCCAATAGGATCTCTTCTACATTAAAATGTACCTATATTGCCTTTGCATGTCCCTCTTAATTGCTAAATAAAGGCTAAAACCTTGGTATTACCTTCAAATTAATAACATAGCTTAACTCTTGTTGAGGTAAACTTACCTGCAGCTCCACAGACTTGTTGAATTCCCCTTTCAGTATGTCTCTCACTTGAGATTTGGCATATCCAACAGTGGCCCCAGAAGGAAAACCTGTAGAAGAAAGCATACGAATGGTTATAGTCTTATTTTGTTCTAAGAAAGTTCTCATATATGTATATTTCAAATGACAGTTTTAAGTCATAATTCACACACATTTCATACACCATGCATATGGATTACAAAGAGTTGTAATTTAACACAAAGTATAATTAAATGCAAAAATGTACCAATTTTTACTAAATACGCAGGCCTGTTGAGGTCACAGAGGTACTGTCTCGACATTGTCGCTGTACTCGTGCTCTTTCCGTTGGTGGTTGAGATGACGTTGACGCTAGTTGAGGCCTCAGTGGTGGCAGGAGTTCTAGTTGTGGCTTGATGAAAAGTAGGGGTGGCAGCTGTAGTTGCGGGTACAGCAGAGACTGTATTAGCTTCACTGCTAGTTGGAATCAAGGTCATTGTGGCTGGGATGTCAACTCCATCTTCAGTCACCCCCTGATCACCCAGCACGTCTGGGGGGACCACAGTAACATTCGACATGAGTTCAGTCGAAACTACAGTGATATTGAGAGTTGGTTGAGTTGTAATAGCAGAGTCTCGGAGAGTTAATTCTGTTGTATCAGCAGTGGTGTTGTCAGCAGGTTCAGGTTCAACAGGGGAGAAGGCTATGGTTGCAGTTAAGACAGGAGTGGCATGTATGGTACTTTGTGGGAATGACTCTGTGACGAACCAATGTACATCTGTCAGAGAGGAGGAAGACATTACATCATCTGGCAGCAAAGGTGTGGCACTGGGTAGCATAGCTTCTTTAAATGCAGTGCTGTCCAGGCCTACAGTTAGTGTAGCCGCAGACCAATCTGTAGTGGACAACTGATTACCCCAGCTGGACGAAGAGGGATCAAAGAAGTGGGTTGGGACTATGGAAGGATCCAGAAAAGGCTCAGAGACATTGACCAGCTGAGGACTCTCCTCTGTGGTTACGACTGTCGTTGATTCATCATGAGGCTCAAACCCTGACATATCACTGGAGTACTCATCCTCAGTCAGTTTGGCATCACTGGTGGAGCTGCTGTTGGGTGTGATGTCTGTAGCACTGATGGACACCACGGTAATGTTCCCTCTGTGTTCAGCGGTGTCTGAACTGTTGTTCTCCTTGGTCAACTGAGTGGTGTAATACTCCAAGCTGTTCATGTCAGGTAAGAGGACATCTGTGGGTTGAATTGTGAAAGCCTCGGGCCAATCTATGTCTGATACATCGGGTAAATCACTGTTAGATGAGGGAGTAGATTCCAGTGCATAGTGAATTGTAGAGGAAAAAGGCGAGGGATAAACGGATTTTAGTGCAACAATGGTGCTAGGTGCTGTCACGAGGCTGGGAGAAGGTGAGATATGAAGATGATGCAAAGATGTAAGGGATATGCCTACTCTGGAAGGGAAGGATGTGTCATAGCTTTCGGTATAGTCCTCCAGATCATACGAGTCAGAGGGCACCTTGGTTACCAGAGAGTAGTCCTCTCCATCGGAATTTAAGAATGACATTGTTTCCAAGTAGTCCCCAGAACCCCAGTCCAATTCCATGGTGTTGGTGGGGTAGAAGTCCTCTGGAGAGACCTCAGTGGGTTCAGATGAAGAGGGAGTGGAGAGGGGGGCGATGGAAGGCACATTGTAGCCCGGGGCCAAAATCTCAAGTGGGTTGGGTAGCATTTTTACGTCATATGCTGGTTTGTTCTCATTCAAGGGGGCACTGCTGGGGCTCAGCTGGTCCACATCCAGGATATTACTATAAGCTTCATCTGCTAGAGAGTCAGCAAAAGCCAGTTTAGGGGACTCAAGAGGAAGTGAGGTCATTACTGCCAGAGTTTGCTCTGATGCAACATCCTGTTGCTTGCCCACAGTTACTTTCTGCTCAGAAGTTAGGCCTAGCTGAGGTGTTGCTGACCTTGCAAAAGCATCGGGGCTTAATGGTGTTATGGATATATTTGACTGAGACTGCAGCTGGGATTTTGTAAGTGCTGGAGAGGAAGAGGAAGATTGCTTAGCAGAATTTGTCCTGGCAAGCTTCCAGTTTGTAGAGAGTTTAACAGGTGCCTCAAATTGTGGACTAGACTCCAAAACAGGTTCGGAGGGGCTTAATGATGGAGAGGAAAGAGAAAGTGCTTCTTCTGCACGGGAATTTTCAGAAGCGAAATGTCCCCACTGAAAATGTGGGATGTCTGCAGTCCTAATGTCATGGTTTGGTTCAGAAATGGATGGCAGGGCACCAGGTGACTCTGGGCTCTCAAAGGCAGTATGATCTGAGGCTGGTAAGGCTGCTGGTGATGGCCCTGTTGAACTTGAAACATCTCCAGCCAGTCCCACAGGGTGGTGTTTGGAGCTCAACAGAGACTCATCTGTAGAGGAATAAAGGGAATACTTAAGTTTAGTGTTGAACGAATTCATGCCTGACATCAAACAACATAAATTACAAGCATGAGGTGTAGACTGTGATTAAAATCAGGCTGCTTCTATTAACTGTTATCACTCACACATTCAATCTGATTTCTTTTACTCACCAATATATTTACCAATATAACCTCTGAGAGCGAAGTTAACTAATTCTTTTCTCCACAACTTCAGGATGTATATGACTTTGAAAAGCAGTTACTTATTTACACGAAAACCTGTTAATGTGTTACCTGATATCAGTTCCAAGATTCAATCAACTGTAATTTCATCCCTTGTAACAAAAACAAAGAGTCCAAATGGTTGAGCAGAGAGGCAGGCTGAGACCAAGCATGACTGCATGGCAGAGAGGCAGGCACCCCAAAGCAAGCTACGTTGTATAACTGGATATGAACAACAATGGGATTACATCAGTGGGATAACAGAAAAAAGTGTGTTCCCTCAAAGACCCTCAATGGCCCAAAATGAGCAAATGAATATTGATCTGTGAGGAAATAAAAAAGAAGATATTGGTCTGCTCAGAAGGATGTTTATAGGATTACTATTCATCATGAAATGAGTCATTCTAACGCTGGTCGTCTCTGGAGCAGAGGTCACAGTGTTAAATATAGTGACTTTATAGCACAGAAAGACACTTCATTGAAACTGTAGGAGAAAGCTGTGGTGGGTTTAGGATGTCATGTGTAACCTTGGCCTCTATTTAGATAAAATCAATACCATATTGACAGATGATTTACAAACTGCATTTAGTGATACAAAGTGGAATTTGAGATCGATGAAATAGTGTGGTTGGTTCTCCACACAACACTAGTTATTCAGTAAACCCATTTTTCCATTTTACCCTATACGACAGGAACCTGCACCATGTACAAAGTAGACAACTGACATTTACCACTTCACTTAGTGCTTGCTGACTCCTGCTTACACCTGGTCACTAGTCTAATACCCCATTTGCGTAATGGAACCATTAATCCTGAGGAAAATGACAATAAGATGAGGGAGTAAGGAAACACTCGCAGGCTGATACACTGCCATGATAAAAAGATCAAGCTAGACTACAATGTGAAATCATAACAAAAGCTGACAATGCTGACATACACGCACAGACCATGTGTTCCACAATGAACGAGTGGTCGTCCTGGCTCATCACTTTGATAGCCTGGGCTCTTACTGATGCACTCTAGGGAGAACATCTTATATCCTTCTCTATGGTACCTGACCTTGGAGTGATGGATGGTGAAATTATCAGCTCACCAGGAAGCAACTCTTCCTCTTACGCACAACAGTCAAATCCTTAAGGGCAACACTAGACCAGCCAAAATGTAGAAATGGCAAATGTGGCTTATGCAACACATCTCCGACTTAATTTGTGCCAAAGGCCTTTCTCTCCACATTGCATAACATGTCATGCATGATTTAATTTGGGAAGCGCCTTGATTGCACTACATGGTAAGGGTCTGACAGTGTAAGAAGGGAAGATAATAATTCTTAAATAAGTCATGGTAATAGACCTTTAAACAGTTGTAGCTGTTTAAGTTTGCCTATTCTACATACTCAAATCTGCTTCATACATTTTCCATTAGAATAATATTCAAAGCCCCAACAGACGTTTCATGGGTCTGTTGAATGAAATCTTTAGACTTTATGTGGTTGCCTCCACAGTACTGTTAGACAGGAGCTGCTGAAGATAAATGGGACAGATTACAAGAGATGAGTTAAGGTGCCTGCTTACATTAAAGGAAGTGCTATCCTATGGTTCATGAGGTTAAAGAATCAGAATGAACCATAATGGATGCACAGAGTATATAAACATAAACAAACCACACCAAGGAGAAAAGACACAACAATTCTGCTTAACAAGCTCAATGCAGACTGCATGTCTTAAATTTGTCCTTGAAAGTAGGTCTTCTTGAGCAGGGCAAGACTTTAAAGGCACGATTATTGCCATTGCCAGGAGGAAGCCACCAACAGCATCTACATGGTGACTCAGCAGCTGCTGGTAATATTGCTGCTCTCTGTAGTGCACATCAGCTCTGGAAAATCATACACACTTGAAAGTAGCAGCAGAATCAGCTGAGGGTGAAGACTATTTTTAACACTGGGAACAAACAACAGATCACTTATAAAAAGCATCAACAAAAAAATACATACATCTGAAGGATCATCTTCAATTTACTGCATCACTTCACACAAGAAGACTGCCTCTGGCTGGGCCTGGGAGAAAACTCCCAACTTAATTATAACCTACACTAGTACCTTAATTGAGTCAACATGCGATTATAACAGAGCCCATTGGAGAGGACTTGGAAAGGAAAAGCCAAGGCTTTCTTGTCTGAAGGCGAGTCTGTGCTGCACATTCTCCAAACTGCCACACAGCTCCTTGTCTGCTGTGCCAAGTGTTTGAACCCCCGGGGATGTATCACACAGCTGGTCAGATGCACACACTCTTACCACATTCAGGGCAGACCAAATAATGTTCTTTTAATCCATTAAAAGGAGGATCAAGTCTCATGTTCTATGCAGGCTGTTTACTGACTTTTCAGTTTTGTGGGGAAGTTATAAATAATCACAAAAATGGAGCATGAAAAGAAGAAGCCACAGCATTTGGTGTACTGTGCTCTTCTACAATCTAACTGTGCAAATGCTACAGATATATAAAAGAACACAGGCCTGACATTATACACAAGCTCTGCAGAAGACCATGTGTGGTGGAAGAACACGCTGGTGTTTGAGGTCCTGCTATGGTACATGACCCCAAAATGTCACCTCATCTCAGCACACCCCTCCACTGACAAACTAATTCATTTATAGTCACATTTAGGACAATTAGACATGCATGGATAGAAAAAAAACAGCCAGCTAATTGGGACAAAGATCATTAGTAGCAGGTGATTGATGACATTACTTGTACTGATGATGAACGAATGTTAAGGAGAGTATAGCGAGCCAAGAATCAATGCTTTCTTTCACAACAGAGCACTGTGTTTTCAATTATTGCAGTAGTTTAATCTCAGCTTCACACGATTAAAAATTAGTGTGAAAATATTTTAACAAACAGCACACCAAAACCTATAAAATAAAATGCAAAACTGTGCCAAGCCAAAGCTGGATGCTCTTAATAATTAAGCAGGCGTGGTCTTAATACGTGATGGCTTATCTTAGGTAATGACAGTCAGAGCTCAGCACGACAGACAGCAGCCAGGCACAGTGAGTGAAATTGGCCTGAACTGGGGTTAACATTACAGTAAGCAGAAACTGACAAAGGCCTTCAAGGCCAAGCCGCGCTGCCACCTGTCCCCCGAAACATGAGTGTGTCACACTCGGGCGGCCACTCATTGTTGGGCACGTCCGTGAAACTCGGCACTGAGACCCATGCAGAGGGAAACCTTTAAATTTCAGGTCATGAGAGCATAAATGTCAAATTCTCATTTTATGCTAAATGAGAAGTCCAGTTTTTCGTCTCTCTTTCTAATCTCACTCTCCCGGTCAGTCACCTTTTCTCTTTCTATAGCATGGAATTCATTTCAACAAAAGATCCTCATTTCGCTGCCATCAAGAAGAAGAAGAAGAAGAAGAAACATACTTTTATTGTCACAACACACAGTGAGTAGCACACTACATGCACACGCCATGCTTCCGTCAAATTATCTTCTCCACATTTAACCCATCCTTGGTCTGTCCTTCCTCCGCGGCAGACCAGGAGTGGTGGGCTGCCAGCCGACATTGGCGCCCGGGACCCAACTCTCATTCGTCACCATTGGTCAGGTGGTGATCTTCTTGCATGTTTTTAGTGGGGGTATATTTTATGGACGATCCCCCAGGTGAACACGGGGAGAACATGCAAACTCCACACAGAAAGGCCCCTTTTTCCTCAAGCAGCGGGCATGGTGGACACGCCACCGGAAGATTCGAACCTGGGACCTTCTAGCTGTGAGGCGACAGCGTTACCACCATGCCATCATGCCACCAATCAGAACTCATTACAGGAACAGGGAAGGCTGTTATTGTATTAGTGATAAATAAACTATACAACTAGTTTCTAAAGATTCATATAAGGAGTTTAAATAAAGAAATATTATTATCCTGCTTCTTCACAAAGAAGTTGTCTGCTTGTAAAAGACATGAATGAAAAAATATGCCACAGTCTCTTAATCTGACAACGCTGTAGAATTAAAGCAGTGAGATTCTCATTTATCATTACGGGAAAAACCTCCCACTAATGACATTCCATCTCCATTCATCAGGCCTTAATGTGTCTAATGAAGAGCTGCCTGGATATGAGCTGTGCTAAATTTGCTTTTGACCACACTGACAAGTTAATGAAACCTGCAAGTCCAAGCCAGCATATGTGTCTTATAAACAGGTAGTCATTTTATTGTGTTATTCCCTCTACTTATGAATCAGTCACAACATGCACAGCTGCCACTGACAAGCAAGAGGAAGCATTACGTGTGTGTTTTTTTGTTTCTTTGTTTTGTTGACATACCTTTGCTGTTCCTGACAAGGTGCTGTAGAGTGCTGTACATTTATTAATAAATTTCCATCTATAACAGCAGATTCAGTGAAAACCCATTTGTCCATATTTAAGAACACGATGGCACAAAAGCAACGCTCTTCTTGTGGCTTGGTTGTTTTGTTCTACTTCTGTTTATACATCTGGTTACAGGCTCGGATCAGCGCCAGCAATCATGTAAAAAGGATTCTGACAAAAGAGATTATTACTGCTGCTGGCTGATCTGATGTTCCTTTCTAAAATCGCCACAATAGAATAAAAAGATAGGGTGGAGAGACTGAGCTGCACGCAGACACAACTTCAGGCATCTGAAATAGCACTAACCCATTTACCCAGGATGGATCTTCTCGAAATCTTATGAGATCCTGTATCGAGTCATCACAGCTCTCCACTAACCTACATTATGTGTCTGACTGTTTAGAAAAGCTCTACAGAGGCCCAGGGTGTCTGGATAAACCAGGTTTTACACATGCACATTTAGATGGCAGAAGAAACTGTTCATTTCTAAAAAAAAATCTGCCTACTGTGACAAGGCAGATATAATTTTAGTGCTTCCTCCAACAGACAGATTAGTAAGAAAATGTTCAGCTACATCTCATAAAGAAATGTTTAGCTTTGTTGCATTTAGCGCAGTGCAGCTGCAAATGTCACTTTTGTGCTTACATCTATAGAAAAAGAGAACAAGGTAATATCCTAAACTGAATCACTGTGCTTTAACACAGTGAAATATCTGGGTATGTTCGAGCTGACAGACACAACAGTTGAGTTGGAAGCTGCATTTGCAGAACATGAGAAGGACAACAAATGTGTTTCTGCTTCCATCTGTTTCAAGGCAAGTGGTTGGGTGAAGTCCAAATAAGATTTGCCTGGTGAAAGGATGAGTATGCTTTTCAGTGCAAGAGACATTACTTCCAAGCTCTCAGTATAAACACATTACACATGAACAGAGAAACACACACCACAAAGACATGAGCTCCAACTGAATTGTTCAATACTGATTTTTGGGGCATTTACCACCTTTAATTATCAGAATAAGGTACCCATTGCAGAATCAGCCAAGGAGCTGTGAAACACACAGACGTGTGCTTGTGTGTGCACATGCACACACCACGCACAACAATGCAGGCATGCCTATGAATGTGTGTCGAGAAACCTGAGATACCATTTCCAGAGCCTTCTAATGATATCATTTCCTATGTTTGCCAGACTCCTTATTGGAAAAAAAGTAATTTAATGGTTGTGTAATTTGAAAAAAAAAAAAAGAAGGGAGAGAAGAAAGGCTCTTTTGATATTAATGCTAGCTAACAACAACCCCACACATGGTTCTGTTTTCAGCTAAGCCCATTGCGTGACTGGCTCTTTTCAGTTGGCAGGAGCTGCGTATGCCGAGTGCAGTTCAACAATCAAGATACGGCTGTGTTGACATTTGGTTTATCGGGAAAGCTTTTAAGATGGGAAAGATTCCATTGTTTTTATCAGTGAGTTCAATTAGATTAAGCTCCCTGCCAAAGCCCCCCCACCCACAGCAAAAAACTGGTTTGACTTCATAAGGGGTGTATTTATTATAGACATACAGTTGCTTTCCAGATCACTTAATTGTCAACTTTAGCCTACATCAAACAGTAAAAATATATATAAAAATGGATTTAAATCAACAACAGAAAGGTTAGAAATACTTTAGAATGCTAATCCAAATCTTGTCCATGATCCAGCAGACCAATAAAGGTTAACGCAATATAAAGTTTTGTTGTTGGAAGGGTTGCCAACATCTACCATAAATTTATTTGTTGATCTGATTTGGCCAGAAATTTGCATGAAAATGGAGACCTGACTGAGGTCATGCCTGCACTTCATGACATATTTATGTGACCCTTGTTTTGTTTTCCAGAGGGAATACTTTTTAAGATAAGTGAAAGAGGAGTGCAAAAAGAGGGGGAGCAGGACAAGGGGGAGGAGAGGGGAGTAGTACAAGAGTCTAATTGAGAAAGAAGAAGAGAGGTAACAGAAGAAGAATGAGGGAATGTGAGTTAAAGGAACAGGGAAGCTGACTTTCAGGGAGTCTTTAGGGATTTGTAGCATGCTGGGCTACTGTATAACAGATTTAAGGACTTAAGTTCATAAAAGCTCACACAAACTCACAGGGGTCTCCCCAGAAATCATGACTATGATGGTATGACATATTTCAAGAGCTGATGATGAATGCAATGCCAGTGTGTCATTCTTTAAGAAAAGCCCAGCACTACTGCACACCTACACACACACGCACGCACATGCCCGCACACATAAACACACAAAATTTGGGTACACTCCTTCACTTTCCGCAGTCCTGATTTTCTTCGAAAGACAGGAAGGCAAGGACCTGTAACCAGAGAGGCCCAGAGGACTGCGTCAGTCAGCAGCCTCCTCTACCTCTACCTCCTCCTTCCAGCGCAGGCCACTGTCGGGCTTTAGGTCGTGGGAGAACAAACACTGTCTGCTGGGCTGGGTCAAGCTCTCTTCAAAAGGTAGCTGTTTTTTAACGGCCCTACAAGTTAATATGTGAGCAGAAAATGGAAATATCTGTGCAGGCTGAGGCAAAATACTGACTGTCTCTTAGTAGTTGCTGTGATGTTGAAAAGTCCAAACCAAAATGATTTCGCCTGGAGTGGCTTGAAAAAGGCCAGGCTGAACCCCACCATCTGCTCTGATAAATATATAAATAATCAGCTGCAGTTCATTTCAGCACATAGTGATTTGGGCTCAGCACAATATGGCCTCAATGTTGCCTTCTGTCAAATCGGAAACTTTGTATTTCACATTTCAAGCTCCAAATACTGACAGGCCATTAGTACAAGAAGCTGTAAGGGCACAGTCTGGGCAATCTATTTGGAATAAATACTGCAGGCTTGTGCAGCAACAACCGCCGTCAAGAGAACTGTTTCTATCACAGTCTGAGAAATATTAGCGTTCTTAGTTGTACAGCTGTGATTACAGACACAGACAATGATGACTCATTTTATCAAAAACAGTGTGCCTTTGGTGATTCTCTGGCATACGCATCATGTCAAGGTAACTTATTAATAGCTGGCAAATAACAAAACAAAAACAAAGAAACACTGAGTGAGTTGTTTCAGTGACTGATCAAAATAGATTGTTGTTACTACACAATATTCATGCTATGTTTACACACTTGCAGGACGCTGAAGCTGCAGTGGAAAATTGCCTTGGTAAAGCACATAAAAGGGTACACAAAATCACTAACAGATGTACGTTCACAAGCCCCCACTATGGTACCCTCACATCACAATCTACCAGTATGATGCAGGTAATGGCAGACAACTGGAAAAAATTAGGTAAGTGAGACTGTGACCATCCTTAGAAAAGTTGACTGTATAATGACTTTGACGTGTGAATGTGAAATTGGAAAAGATAATGATGGATACTTATAAGCAAGTGGAAGAATAACATTAAAAAGCTGCTTTCCGTCTGTTATCATTGACCACCCTTGACCAGCAGACCAGCTTCCATTGCCCTCCACACAACCAAATAACGCTGGCCAGTCAGCAGACAGGCAGGGAGGGTCAGCCACCGGCCGCTTTCCAATAGATCTTTCTGGTCAAGCTGCAGGCCTGGTGAGAGCAAAAGTACCCACTGTTTGGCTCTTGATAGGTCCTGCCCATTGATCTGCAACTGGCTCCCAGCGCTAATGAATAATGAATAGCCATATTGTCATCCCGCACAGATCACATTTCACATGGCAACGGACTGCGCTGGTGATTAGCCAGGACTTTGCTGGCCTGCAGCTTGCTGTGCTGAACTTGCCAGCCACTGCACTGCAGAGAGAGATACTGCTGAAGCAGAACTGCGAGGGCGCTTCATGATATTATCACATAAAAAGTTCATAATTATATTCTTCACATTTGTGAAGACCTTTCATTTCACATCTAGAGTGTGCGTGGAACCATTTCTTTCACAGAAACTGAGCAGAGGACCGGAAAGACCAAGAGAAGCAGAGAAAATTACTGTATGATGTCAGGTCTGGAGGAACAATTATACGTAGGTCGCCATGCTCTATTTGACCTAGAAACTAGAAAGTGTGCTTCTGAGTCTGTGAGAGGAAAGCTGACTGGCTGGTGAGTTCACTGTTGAAACAGACCATGGAAACACAGTTGTATAACAATGGGTGAGGATGAAGAGAACCTCCGTCATACAATAACTCGGGCTATTTCAACAAATTCTCATTTTGGGGCAAGAAGTTTACCATAATACTGTTATATAACTTCATTTTACATCCCAGACTAATTAGAGCTATGACATACAAGTAACAGTTTTCACTTCTTTTCTGCTACTGTCTTGTGCAATCATGTCCAAGCTGAAACAGTGTTTGTTCTTAGCTTAACTAACTTAGCTCATATAATACTGAGTCAGCAGTCTCAGGAAAAGGTCACACTTCTTGCCAGGATTTTACATCACATTGTGAGATATTCACTCAATTTTTATCACCCATATAGATATATTACACTATAACTTGACACAAATTACCTAAAATAAAAGAAATTTGTGCCTTAAGAGACGTAACCGGAAAATGTGGTTGAGGCCAGTATTCTGAAACGTCAAAGGATAGCATTTTTAAAGGAACAGGCCAAAACCAGAGCAACAATGACAGCAGTAAAGTGTTATCTTATGGTCGTTCAATTTCTTACAATTATTTATTCTTAAACTAAACAAACACGGCCCATTCATTGATGTTCCCATTGTGCATTAATGTTAGCACCAATTTAGAGTGCACATAGGCTAATTCAGAACAGCATGCAGCTATCTGAAATCCATCCAAACCATGGCTCATAATCCTATTCTCCTGTGATACAGTGGTTTGCAGTCTGCACAGGAGAACTGCCAATACGATGCTTCACAAAGTGCTGCATGTAGCATAGTGTGATCATCACAAACCACGAGGACAGATCAACCAAAACTAGACTCTTTGCTTTGGCAGAACATGTCTTCCTGTCAGAGATAAAACAACTCTGTTAGATCCCTTGTCCCAATGATGCATTCCTATGAAAATACAGAATAGTAAAAGCACAGCAAAATGTGCACCAACTTTCAATTTTTCCCATTTTATTACACAGATTGAGTCACTTGGTAAGCGGCTGTTACCAAAACACCAAGATGGCATGGGTGTCAAAATACTACAGCTGAAATTATTCATGCTGTATTTTATCCACCAGGTCACTGAGAGAGTTTGAGAGAATCTGAAATATGACTTGGACTCTTTTACAAAGGCCTCACAAATGCATTAGCAGTAAACTGAGGAAAGTAGGTAGACCACATTATTGGTCATCAAATTAAAAAAGCTGCGAGTGGAGGTGTGTAATAAGAGTATGAGTTTAAGATTTACTGATTTCCTGCACAAGGCTTTCATTGTGGCATTTACTGCATAATCCTATTACAATGTAATATCATGAGTTTTGGGCTGCACTTAAAGCATGTTTTCACTGGGCAATGTGGAGGTGGAGGCGTCTTGGCGGGATCATGTCACTATCTATAAAAGTAAGCCTGGAGAAAACACCCATCAAGTGGATGGATTTAGACCCTTTCTCTTTCTCTAATTACTGGGAATTGGTTTAACTCTACAGTCTGTGGGCTGAAGGGACAGAGTCACCTCGTCGCTTGGAAAAATCCAGAATCAAACATTTAAGTCTTCTTCATTATAAATATCACAACTAACCAAGGTCATGCAGCAGCCCTGACTTTGTTTACATGGAAATAACGACCTTAGTAAGCTAATGAGATAAACTACCAGATATGGACTTCCTGGTTTCACTGCACACATTACTAAACTGAAGGTAACATAAAGTTGCACTTATAGGGCTATATTCTACTATGCAACTGCGCTACGTAATTTCTTCTTATTGGGGGGATGACACGCTTTAAATAGAAGAGTTGGCAACAGTGGCCTGAAAGTCAGGGCAGCATGCTTATGAATGGAAGGTCGCTGGTTAAGCTGGCCTTGAGCAAGGCACATAATGACCCTGACTGCCCCGGTGCAGCTGCTCAGCTGCCCACAAACAAGACCGCGGTTGTATTAAACATCTCTGAGATGTGACTGTGTGAAGTACTGCTGAGAATGTGCATGCATGCTGAGCAAACCTACTCTAAGTGAAAGCGTAAAGAAAAAAATAAGATGGTTCAAACTTTTGGGGGAAATTTACGGTGACCCTGCACTGGACAAGCAGTTCAGAGGATAGATTGATGGCTGTAGGCTCCTGATTTCTCTAATACAATCCTCAAGAAGAAATTAACCATTACCAGAAATGAATCCATCAGGACAAAGGTTAGGTTGGATCTTGGATGTCATTACCACATTTGCCTGTACACACATATTCAGCAGGTTTATGCAGCATTCATGTTAAGTGGAATTTATGCACTTATTCAGTTAGATTAAGTGATGAACAGCAGAAAGATGCTGGGTTGTGTTTCAATATGTGGACCTTGTAGTCCTATGAGTACCATATTCACTATTTTGCCAACTCTTAACTAAAATGATAAACTCAATGGACATTTTTTCCTTCAAAATTACCTCCATAATTTGGTTTTGCTTTATCACCTCACAAGTGCAACTTGTCAAAGCAAACCGAACCACAACGAATAAGATACTGATCTGCATCAGTTATGTAAAACAAGGGAAAAATCAGCGGATCATGTTGTCTGAGTCAGCGAAAAGGTATTCTCTTACCTGCAACAGGTGAGTCAGCTGCGATCACTGTTACCAACACTGTCATCCCCAGAAACACTGCACGCTGGCCGTGGGCACGCACAAGAGCCCTGAGCATGACCACCAAACCCACAGAGGAGACGAAACCTGCCATGGTGCGGTGGGGGTAAGGTCAAGGCATTTCACCCAGTTCAGAAGAGAAGATTCATTCCAGAGACACAATCGAGCTGTGGGTTATTTCGGGCTGTGTGGTTCGGTCTCCCTTAGTTTAAGGCCCCTCCTTCCATAACACGTGCTTGCAGTGAAGAATGGCTGTTGACAACAAAAGAGCAACAGTGTGACACTCACATCAAAGCAACCGCATTTACAGTTACCACTTGACCATCACTCCATTGATCAGCCATTCACTGGAAACAACCACTGCTGATCTGAAGTGCACAGAAGCACACCTTCTATTTATGTTATCCAAAACCTTTACCTGATTACGCTTAAACTCGCAAAACACACATTAATGGGAATAACTGCAACACCTGTAGTAACAGAAAGGCTCATTCCAGCAAGGAACAGATCAGCCACTTGGAACAAGATCATTCCTCCAAGCCTGACAATTTTTCTGAGGAAATTTACTATTTCTACTTTTCATTTTGCCTGATCTTCACACTGGACTGTTGAATTTGGATTTGGTTTGTTTTGGATTTGACAAAAATATATTTAGTGCATTCGCTGAAAATACACAGAACTAGGATGCTAAAAAAAAATAAATAAAACTTTACATCTGGTGTTAAAATAAACAAACAAATAGCACGCAGAGTTGTCTTATGTGTTATACTAACCTGACACATTTCATGCACATGGCCAACCAGGTCATTATAGATTAACGCTAACAACATTAGTCAAAAAAGACACACAAATGATGAATTATTACCCCGGCGGATCAACTTAACTAGCCTGCTAATTCCACATAGGCGGATAAACGTAACGTGGTGAATGAAGCGAGAGGAGGGCGGCACAGAGACCCAGCTCAGAGCTCAGCCCTCGGCTGTGCGGCTAGCTGCTCATCATGACACACTTCAGTCTCTTGTCCTACATCCCGTCCCGTTACTTGCAAGTTTAACGGTCATGTGGCTCTTCATAAGGCTACACAAAGCAGGTTACATTTGAGTGTGACAGAAAGAAATGCTAAGAGCAGCTTAGCTAACATAGTTTGGTAATATTTCCCAAAGCTAGCTAGGAATACACAGATAATGGCTTTTTTTCATTTTTTCCCCCAGCCATTCCTGTCAGCCTGCTCATAGCTGCGCATTCAGACTTACCAAAAAAAAAGGAGCTCCAGCTCTATCAATTCCTTTGTCTGGTTTTCGAGAAAATATCCTCGGATGAAATGAAACGCGGTGTGAGACTTCGTCGTTAACCTTCATGTAACCACCTGCCCGCGTTACAAGTTATTTCAGTGGCAACGGACTGTGCGCGAGCTGGTATCTCGCTTTCATCTGACACTTTTTTTACAGTTACCTTCTCTCGTCCTGAGGATTGGGTTAGTCCCGCCTCCTGGCTGATCTGATTAGTTTCCAATTTATCGACTCTCGCTCTCATTGGCTGCGGCTCTTCTCTGTCAAAGTGGGGTTTTAAAAATTAGGTTGGTCCTCCACGACTGGCGTCTGCGGCTTCCACGGCAACGTTGCCTCATGCGATGATGCACTTAACAAGGTAAGGCCGTGGGTGGATATATCTCTGTTTGCCTGCTTATTGGCTGAACAGAGTTTACCTCCTCGTCACTGAGAGAAATCACACTAAGAGCTATCAAGCTGACATCATCTATTTTTCTGCAAGGGCTCTTTTTTAATAAAGTCTTCTGGATGTTGTACTCCTATGCCTTTTATTTTGCAATTCCACCAACATTAATAAGTCTGTTTAAGCGCAGTGTTTACACTAAACGCGTGACACAACACAACGAGGATGCATATTTAGTTTTTATTATAATGCTTGATTTCTGTCTGGAATTAAAGGCTCCAACTTACAAAGAGCTTGAGATATGGCGTCCCAAGTGCAACATAGCTGATAACGTCAGCCCCGTTTATAGGCGTCAACATTTTGGTGCACACCGCCACCTAGTGGAAGTATAGTGTAACTAATGTTGCTGATTCTAGACCAGTGTGGCTCTCAATTACATCATATGCCCTCTTTTTGTGTGTACCATGGTATCAATTATTCAATCCTAAATTCTTATAACTCTTTTCGAAACATGACTTGATATTTGTATATAATTTCATAATTTCATTTTCATGTACTTCTACTTCCCTTGAGTGCATGCTGCCTTATTTCTACTCCACTGCATTCCAAAGGCAAGAACAGTTTTTTTTTTTTTACCCTACTTCATTTATTCAACAGCCATAATTGTGGCTTCTTGTGATTTTACATACAAACAGTATGATGAGCTTATGCAACATATTGTTGGATGGATTGAACTACCCCTCAGTTTATAAAGAATATATAATGTACAGGGAACTCCAACATTAATGCGTTAATATTAACAATTCTATAATAGAATATATAATATTCACAGTGAATGAACATTTACTTTTTATACATTTACACCTGTATAATGTTATTCCTACTTATACTTACATAAGGGCATAGAATACCTCTTTCCACGGCAAGATTCAGTGTCTTTCTCAGGACCACTTCAACAAGACTTACCAACGCTGAGGGATGGTTCCTCTGACCCCAGATCCATAATTCCTCTCACCGACGAGAAAAACATACTTCAAATAGCTCGATGAAATAAATCCCCTTTGATCACAAAGTCATTTCCACTTTGAAGCCCCTACACCACCATGACTCCCAACAACACAGGGGTTTTCACTCAATGTACTTCTTCTTAGGACTGTGCGCTTTTGCTAAATTGACATCTCCCTGACTCGCCTGTTAGCTTTGTTGTGGGGCAACCAACGCCATAATCCTGTACTAGTAACTTGTCGTTCGGTGACCTCATGTAAGTACCAGGTTAGCCAAAATCGTCCTAAGGTCTAATCATGTGAGAACACCTGAGTGGATGTGTCACCTTTATGTTTTTTTTTTTCATGGGTGCAAAGAAATTTTAGAGTAATAGTGTGTTTTGTATTTGCTTATTATTGTAGATTTCTATTGAATGTCTGAACTAATATGCTCAAGCAAACCTCATGTGGACACACTTGAGACGCACACACATACACAGACATACACAGACAGACACACACACACACACCACGGTAGAAAGCAGGAGACTGGTGCCGTGACTTAACAGTTTAATGTAAATCCAAGACAAAGTGTGATTACATTTCTACACATATACAATATGCATATGTGAGCATACAAATTCTCATTAATAACTCGATTCACCTCGGAGACCGAAAAAATGATCAAAAGTAACAGTGAATAACAAGCTATAACATAGTTCACCACAACGCGAGCCCCCTCTCACCCTACAGTTAGTAAAGAGGACAATTAAAATAACTATATTCTTCTATTTGACGAAGCTGTTTGTGTGTTAAAATCCTCCTGTAAAATTTACAATGCTATCATTAGTTTTTTCCAAGCCTAATATAAATTCACTCCATTTTTCTACAACGAAAATGATTAAGAGAAGCACACAACATCATAATGGTAACACAAGCGCTTAGTAGCAAGTACTCAACTTGTTAGGAGGTTTAATTAATCCTTCTTCTTATTGTCATTATTATATTTATTTAAACATTCTATAAAGCCAGTAAAATATCCATTCTCATAACATACTTAATAATATTAGCTAAGGAACAGGGTATACATAGAACGCTACGTCAACAGATTGAAATAATGAGACATCACACCCCAATAAACAAAAAGTAAATAAGAAAAGACAATAAACAGAGAAGTATACTAGGAAATACTGCAGCACACATTAGCTTTATCGACAAAGAATGAGATTTTACACCATTGAGAAACCATACAGCAAGGGACACAAAAGGGGGTCAGGGTTTGATGCGCTCTTAGGTTTTTAGAAAATGTAAATAAACGAACAGAACACTTGCATGAATGTTGTTGTGCAAGTAGCTATTTCAGAAAGTGAGCTACACTCATTTACCGTTAGAAGTTTGAGAACGTAAGAGGGATTATGACTCTGACATGACGTCTAGTTTAGGACGATATTTTTGTGGTGAAAAAAAGGCAAATCTGGCTTTGAATGTAGCTTTGGTCTACCACTTCTAGATTCCACTTACTGACACCGCAAAATGAACTGCTTGGCCAGAAATCTCTCTGAAAGTAAGATGGGAAAAGCTACGGTTTTCAGTTTAAAGTCTGACCAAACATGTGACAACGCAGCAAATTGGGGATTTAAGGTGGTAGAAATGAATCCAAATCCTTGCCCGGTTTTACGCAAATTAGAATAAATGAAGAAAGAAGCAAATCAATCGTATTCGAATCAGTTTTGGTTCTTCAATTCATACATTTTAGTCATCTGACACCCTCTATCAGTGATGGCATCAAACCTTGACCACCTCACCCTGAATTCCCCCAAGGAATAGCCAGCAAAAGGAGCGGATCTCCTCAACAAAGGTAAAAAAAAAAAAATCAAAAACATACACTCTCATCCAAAAGGGCTTTAAGAATGCTCGTGTAGCTAGATTATGAATTTCCCGGTGGCAGAAAGTACATCAGCTCATGATAAAGCCACCTAACACCTGTCCCTAACCCCCGTGTACTTTGGGAAGCAGCTGCGACTTTGCCGACCGGTTCACACTGAACGAGTGTGCGGGATGTCTGTTGACTTCTTGCTGAGCTTTAAGTCACCTTGACAAAGTTTGTCTGAAGAGGCCTAATGGAGCACAGCGTGCCATCTTGCTCTCAGGAATGTTTCTCAGTGTTTCCAAAGCTCCAAGAGGCGGAGTATTCACGATAATACCATGAGCAAAGCTGCAAGTGAGAGTGTGTTTTATAAGAGAATGCCAGGTTTCGTAGTGAGAGATACTGCCTTATTTGCTTTTCTCTAATTCGAATGTCGTCTTAAACCTTTGGAGGTATTGTTGCTTATTTGGAGAAGGCAGTACTCGAACAATAAAGTAGCTAGCTGGGAAGGCTATACTCACCTCGACAACACAAAACATCTTTACACTTTACTTAAGCACATTTTGGTAATTGTAAGGTCACTCGATCTACGTTAACGCTCACATTTCTGATTCCCCTTTCTTATAAAACACAAAACATTGGTTATGTGAACAGAGCAATACACAAAGGTATCATACACATCATTTTCCACAATGTTGCACATACAGGGCTACTCTTAAGTGGATGTTTCATTTGAGAAAATAGCGATTATTTCATATCCCCTAATTATGAGGATAGTGCTAATTTTACATTGTTTCTTTCAGATGGGAGTTTGCTGGAGATCAGATGTATAATTATTGCATCATGCATGGCCACAAAACGGTGTAGAAATCAAATGAATAGTCACCCACGGAGAAAGATCTAAAGCCATTTCAGATGTCGCAGGTCACATATTACATTCATTTTGTGCAGGTGACCATGGATTTAAAGGTATAGTTGGTACATTTTTGATTAGTTCATCTTTACAGGTCATTCTATTCCATGGCACGCTAATGTAAAACAATTTTTTTTTTTTTTTTACAAATTCATTTTCATACAACACCAATAAAGCTACGACATGGACAACGTAACAAAAAAACAAAAACTGGCATTACAAATTGGAGAGAGTTTCCATAATTATTGAGCGCTCAATCTAGACAGGGGCCGAGTGTGAGGAGTAACGAGAGTGAAGCGGAAAAAGCTTTGACACAGACTGCAGCTTGTCTCATAGCTGGACGTCCAGATTCTAATCATCATGACTGTACTGTATGCATGCATGAAGCATGTTCAACCCTCCCTGTGGACATGTACATCATACGCACACATGCATTAGCGTGTGTGTGGGGGGGGGGGGGGTAAAAGAAAATGTCCTCGAAAGCACTTGTAAAGCGTTTAAAGATGAGACCAGAAGTTATTGCCTGTCTGCTCTATGAACGCCATGGAGGATTGCTCGTACTGTACTGTGCTGTGCTGTACGCGATCAATCTGTTGAATTCTTTGGTGGGAGGAGCGGAAAAGTCCGAGTGTGACGATGCTGTCCCCGTGCTGACAGGAGAGGGGACAGGACAGCAGTGTAGCATGGGCAATGCCAAATTATCTCCAACAGTGGAATGTTTCAGTAGTCTGTCTCAGAACAGAGGAGCCAAAAGATTTCAATGGAAAATCTTCTCTCTTACGCGTGTGTGCTTAGGCCCCAATGACCTAGAGGAAATTAAGTAGATACAATAAAATAAAAAGACAACAACAGAACAGAGAAGAATGATGTAACCAGCAACTTACTCTATAATCACATCTTTAACTGCCTGCACTCTAGGCTTGCATGCTGGAGCTGACGGGGAGTGGAGAGTTTTGGGGAAACAAGTACCACAATGACAAACCACTCTGGAGCCCATCAAGAGGCTTTTTAAGAGACACCCTCAAGCCAAAGCATCTGTCTATAAGGGCCCCACGGGATTATCATCAGCTCAACACTTACTGTCATCAGCAGTGTCGCAACACTTTACACAGGTACACCCACCTCCACGGAATACTAAATATTACTGTACATCAACCCCCAGGTTACAAATTAGAAATGAGCCTGACATAATAAAAACACACACACACACACTCTGATAAAACATCCACAAGAATTATTGCAACAATCTCTAAAAATAAACACAACATGTACTACAGCCATGTCATAAAGTTCAAGATAATGTTAAGTTAAAAAAAAAAAAAAAAAAAATCACTTCAAATGCAAGTACTGTGGCATACCATGAAGGAGAGGGGAAGGCTTTCACTAAACCACCAGCGGTTCTGATGTGCCCACGTTCAAGAGGACAAACGAACGGAGGAGATTATTTGTATCACTGGCTACGAGAAAAAATGATGTCTGTTAAATCGAGCAGCAAACACACAAAGCGACAGCCCTATTGGTTCTCTAAGTGTTCAGGTATCCCGTTCAGCTGGCGTGGCGATGTCTGCGGTGTACCTGGTTCGAAGACAAATGGACAGTGACGACAAATCGGCCACAAGGTGCCCTTCCAGGTGTATGCTGTGGCATTTCCCTTCTGTTCTGTTCTGTTCTGTTCTGTTCTTGCAGCTCTGAGATGCTACCCATACCTCAAGCGCAACAAATAACTTACAATTATCTTTGCTGGAGAAACGAACAACAGCAACAAACGACAACGACAAAAAGATTCATGTCAGAACTCTAAGTGTGCATTCAGGTAAGGTAGTGCCCCCTGCGGCTCCTACCGACCACCCGGGCTCAGTGTTACTATCAACCTGCTCAGTGCCAACTTGCTACCATTTTAGTCCCATTTAAGATAGAGAGAGTTTCACCCTGCCCTCCACAGTCCCTACCTAAACTGACCCTATGCTTTCAACCAGCCCCCTCACTCATGCCTACACAGTGTCTCTCTCAAACGACCCTCCATACTCTGTCTCCTCGCTGCAGCCTGGCTATCTCCAGCCTCACAGAACCACCCTCATGGCAACCATCACTTTCTGTCAGGCCCTTCTGTCGGACTAGCTTTTAACCTTAAAAAAAAACGACCTCTACTGTGTCTCAAAGTACTGTAACTCATTCCCTGTACATGAAAACTGAGCTAATATCTCTGCTCTGTAATCACAATGCATGAACTCTCTTGTGTGATAAAAAAAACAAGTATATTCCAAACTAAATCCACATTTTAGGTGCCACTGTGATAGAGGTTTATAGCTACAGCTATACTGTACATTTTCATATTTACATTAATATCCAGAGCAAATGTAACAAGAATGTATCTATGACTTTGGTCAGTACCCCAGGCAAGTTATCTCATGCACACATAATAAAATAGCTCAGCGTGATATCAACTCCGACATTAATCTTCATCACCTATACTAGGCTGTCATAAAGGACAAGAAACAGCAAGGGCTGAGCCTACACCTGGAAGAGAGCTACAACTGCCCCGACTAGGATGTCAAACCAGGGAAACATGTCTCTCTAAGTATAGCTATAGTCTCTTGTGGCTTTCAGGATCCAAGCCAAGTAAACTGTGTCGTTATATCTGTAAGGCACTACGAGGGAACAATGGTCAAAACCTAAAGACTGAAGAGAATTTTGAGGAGGTGGACTACACACGCATGGCTGACAGTAGCACACACAGACAATCACGTTGTACATGCCTATGTTATTTTAACCACTTTGTGCAATCACATTGAAAAAAGAGGAACAAATAAATCTATTGGTATCGGAAAAAGGTTTCTTCTTAAAACAAACAGGTGCAGACTGCTACATTCTAAGAACGGGGCCCAGCTAAGACACCTAGCTAAAACTGAAGTATCGTCATAAAGGTGAAACATAAAGGAAAAAATATCTATAAATACACTAAAAAGTTTGTTGTCTTCTGTTGGTTATATTTCCAGAAGCCTCCTCGGCTGGAGAAGGTGGAGTGGGGGGAGTTGCCTCTCTTTTCTCCCCACACCATGGATGATTTGGAAATATTAAGACAGTTCAAGGCCATCATTATTTTTTTCTTTGAAGAGCAGCAGGTTTCCGTATTTCACCTTCTCCCAAGTCTCTTGGGATTCCGAACTTCCAGTCAGTAACCCCTGTTCGACAGTCACTTCCCAAATTTAAGAGGGGAAAATAAAAGAAAACAAAGCAGAAAGCCTCCACTGTCCCTGTTTCAAACCTCCTAGTAAAACTACTGAGACGTTACTTTCCTCAAAAAGTAAAGCAAAGAACTGACAAATAAAAGCAAAAACTGGCCCTTTTAGGAAAAACAAAGTGAAAAAAAAAAAAAAATCTCGAACTGTACCCCTCTGAAATTCAACCCCATCTTTCCCTTCTAGAGAGGCTGTGAAACCTATTTTTCTTTCTCTCTCTGTCGTTACATCTTCAAGTTATACGTGACAGTTTCATGAGGATTGCATGTTCCTCTGTCTCTGTTTATGTCTGAGGTCGAGGAAAGGATGTTGAGGATGTTGACGGGGCTCATGGCGGATGGGTTTGGGGGAAGCAGCAGAGCTGGGTCAGGCTCTCCAGTGTCAGTCAGTGTCTTCTCTAGAGGTAAGGGTACTGGTTGACCTTGGTGGGGCTCAGCGGGTATCCAGTGTAGACAGTGGAGGCGGGTGAGGCGCTGATGTAGGCCTGGTGGGCAAACTGGGCTTGGTACTGGCTGTGGTGCAAGGTGGGTGAGGGCAGCACGCGGTGGCCCATGCTGACTGGGACCTGGTGGACGATGCTTGTTGGGTAGCTTCCGTGCTGGACCGCGTGGCGCGCCGAACCCTGTGACGCCACCAGGTGGGCCACGGTGCCGGTCGAGCCCAGAGCAGCGGGGGCTGTGTAGGTGTAGAGGTGGGGCTGGCTGGGCAGGTGTGTGGCAGCCAGGTGGGGGTGAACATTGCCCGTGTGAGAGGGGCTATTGTGATGGAAGGAGTACGGGGCCTGAGTGGCGATGGTGGGGGTGATGTAGGCCTGCTGGCGCCGATGACCTCCGTTTCGCTCAGCTACCATGTGCTGCTGGGCCTGGAAGATGAGACGATAGAGGGGTTAAAGTCAGTTTTATTTCTCCTGAACAGTTAGAACTGAAGTACTGCTGTGTTTGTGCTAAGCTACGCTAACTGGCTTCTGGCTTCATATTCAATGTGAGAATGTGATCAGTAATGATGTGAGAACATGAGAGTGGTATCAGTTTTCTCGTCTTAGTCTTGGCAAAAGCGTATTTCTTAAAATATCAAACAATTCCTCTGAAACATGACCTGAAGAAGGTGCCAATTTGAAGAGCTAACGTTTCACACACACATATTCACATGTGTAACACCCGTTACACCATACCTGGCTGAGATTGAGAGGCTGCTGCTGGAGGGGGTGAGGCCCTGAGCGCTGCTGTCGGTAGGACCCTCCAGTCACACCCCCTGGTACGTGATTATTGCCAGACACCACTCCATTGGAGGATTTGAACTTGTAAGCTGAATTCTGATGGTTCATTGCATCTGGAAAAGATACAAGCTTGGTTAATTGGTAAGCAGCTCCTTCAAATTTTTATCTACAAGGTTGTGTTTTAGGTTAGGGCTGAATCTGTCACAGTCCTTTACCTGGCATCAGGCGCTCACACTCACTCGGGACTTCGCTGTTCTGGGTTTTGAGAGGGGGAATGATGATGGTGCGGGGGTTGCCATTGTTGTAGTTGTCCAGGATGGTAGTCTTTGTGTCGTAGCTGTTGTTGTTGGGGGGTCTCGACTCCACAGTGTAGGGGCTGTTGTTGCTGGAACAGTCAGAGTCGGGCGAATCATGGACCGTCACGCAACTGATGACATTCTTCCGCTGCTTTGAAGATGAACTGCAGGATCAAAAGGAAAGAAGAAGAATCAGTGGGACGATCCCCTTTATTTGTCACACAGCCACATCCACATGCACACACATGCACTGGTGAAATTTATCCTCCGCCTTTAACCCATCCTGGTCGTCCTTCCTCCGCGGCAGACCAGGAGCGGTGGGCTGCCATCCAACTGGCGCCCGGGGACCCAGTTCCTTTCGTCACCATTGGTCAGGTGGTGATCTTCTTGCATGTTTTTAGTGGGGGTATTTTTTTTTTATGGAGGATACCCCAGGTGAACACGGGGAGAACATGCAAACTCCACACAGAAAGGCCCCTTTCCTCAAGCAGCAGGCACCGAAGACATGGTGGAGGACACGCCCCCGGCGCCCACAGTGAGAATCGAACCCGGGACCTTCTAGCTGTGAGGCGACAGTGTTACCACTTGTGCCACCGTGCCACCACCACCAATCAGAGAGAAACGGTACTGAGGGATCAACTTCAGTGACTCAAGACTATTGATGTGATAATATTATATGTGCTGGCTTATTGGCAAAATCCTTTCAATGTATTTATCCAATGTCAGATTCTAGATCCTCACTTTAATTATATACTGCATGCTGCAGCCAAGTATAGATCCTCAACCCAACAACTAATTACTTAGAAAGTTCTAGCTTTCTTTTACCACCTACTCTGTGATTGCTTACTGTGTTTCAGTGCAGTATATCACAGCAAACAATGATCTTTGACACATCTTTGTTCTTCTGTTGTCAGATGATTGCATGGCTATAAAACTGATGTGATCGATGCTCGCAAAATACAACTGCCACAGAAGTCACCGCTGGCCAAGGGTGGCCTGGTTAGCATTTTATGACTTCAGATCAAACTGCTTTTATAGTTGCACAGTCATCTGATATTAGAAGCACACAGGCACAGGTAATCAAACATGCCTCATATCAATCACGTGGCAGCAACGTGCCAGAGACTGGTGCAGTAGCTGACCTGTTGTTTTGTTTGTGGTCTTCTTCCTCGTCTGTGTCACTGCTGATGGTGATGATGCTGACTGCTGGGCTGGGCGTGTCGGGGATTATGATGGTCTGTCTGGGGACATGGTGCTGGTGCTGATGGTCGCGGGTGGTGCTGGAAGCCTGCTCAGCTTCGCTAGCCCCCCATCCGCTGCCCCCACAGCCCTGCGGGGGTGGACAGTTGGAGGCCGAGCCGTTCTGTAGCACAGCGCAACGTGGGGGCGTGTTCTCCTTCACCCGCTTGGAGCGCTGCGGGGACAACACCGCCTGAGAGGACGACACCTCGTAGGCTGACATGTTCCTTAAAGACAGAGAGGAGGCTAAATGTCACACAGAGGACAAAACACACGGATGCTGAAGATCAAAGACCTCCCAATCAAAAACTACCGTGTGAGACATCAGGATCATTTGGGGATGGCGTGTAGCTGGAAGTATGATGATTTACAGTAATTCTAGAGTCATCTGAGTGTCAGAGTACCTGGCAGACATCTGGTGCTGTTTGTTCTTTTTGGAAGAGGAGTTGTTATTGGTTGAGGGCTGCCTCATGACGTGTGCCACTCCCACATTGAGCGTCTGGTTGGATGGGAGTGTGACGTGGCCAGCCAACAAGGCTGGCTGCTGCATGATGGGATTATAATGGCTGCCATGAGGATGGGAGTTCCTGCAATATAACACAGTTTTATGTTAATGCGACAACAAGAAACCTGCAAGTGAAGTATCTGAGCATAAAACACTGAAAAAAACATTGATATAACAGGACAATCAGAGGCAACACTGGTGAGGAAAAAGAAAGACAGTAGGAGTATTTCCCACAGAGGCCAGCGGGTGGCAGCAGCTCACTTTTCTAAAGAGGACGCAAGAAGGAGAGGGAAGAAGTGTGGGAGAGAGCAAAGAGGGAGGGCAGAGGAGCTGACACCAGCAGCTGTGGAGCGATAGCTCTGCAGAGGAAGTGCGACACTTTCCCAATCGTCTCTCTGAGGACAACAGAGCTGCCACTGGACAGGAAGGGAGGGAGAGACAAGGAGGAGGGGGTTGTCTGGTCACAGATGGACAGCTCTGAATGAATCTGAGCATACATGGCCCCAGCAGCCCTCCACGAACACATAATGTACCTGCATCCTCCTCATCTCCCTGCAGATCACCTTCTCCCATCTATCCATCCATTTATCGAGTCATTGCAGTGACAGGCTATACTTGACATGATGTCTCTACATGTACCATCTCCCTGAGGTAAATCTGCTCTTATAAAAGCAGCAGTGTTCACATGGGGACTGTGATTCATTGAAGATAAAGGACAAGCTGTCAGGGTGGTACAGGCTCCACGGTCAATCAGTCTTATGTCGTGCCGTCTTCCTATAGCACATTTTGACCTATAAAAGTCATAAAACCACTGCTGGCCTTTGAAATCAATTTATCTGACCTGAACTACACGCATGTTATGTGTGTTAACTTCATTTCACAAAGTGCTTTATTTTTGAAGCTTTCAAATGACATATGTGGACCTATATAATTATATTTCATATATTTATTGATCCACCAAAATCCTTGTGTGAAGAACGGTGGATTGGAAAACTGTGGGCCACAATATTGAGACAACAATAAACGGCGACAGCAGTTGAAAGTAAGGAAGCAGTGCTGTTCACCTCCAGTTGGCGAGAGGCTGTGTGCTGCTCATGGAGTCGGGGATGACAGTGGCATGCTGGACTGAGGTGTGGGTGAGCTGCTGCCAGGCTGGAGGCAGCAGGATCTGCTGGGTGCCGCTGGGCCAGGCCTGCTGAGGGAGAGAACACAGAGCGGGGGATAAACAAAGAGGGGGACAAAACGATAAGTGGAGAATGAAGGACAGAAAGAGGACAGAAAAACAGTCAGTTGCTATGGTGCAAAACATTCAAACTCTGAATTATGAGTGCAAACTACTCGTGACTAATCTGATGAATTCATCTTTGCATCTCTTAATTTAAACTTACAAATGCATGAACAAAGGGAACTGGTTGAACCTGGCTGATAAGTTTCAGGGTGTTCTGATAAATTACAGTATTTTTCCAAAAGTGCATAACAGCTGGTTTGAGCTTGCTTCTGGGCATGCTAAATGAACTCCGCCAGCTTCAAGGAGACATCCATCGACAAAAGAGATAAGACCAGGACTTAATAAAGATGTACAGCAGCTCCTTTCTTTGTCTGCGTGTGTATGAGTGAGTGTAAGTGTGTGTGTGTTAGTGTGATTATGTCTTTTACTAGAGTCAGATCAACCTATGTTTTAATTAAATTTGTAGGCCTATTCAAGCTTCTGTGAAAGAGGCTACTTTGTATTTCTGATGCACAACAGGAGGAGTATCAGGCATAATATGCCCCAAGATGTGCCAAGATGAGTGTGTGTACATGCATGCCCAAGCGTGTTTGTGTGTTACTGTGTGTGTAACCCTAATAGTTTAATGCAGCTCTATTGATTAGAACTTTAATGTCAGGGCTAATGAATTGTTCCTTTAATACCATTTGCACATCTATTTACAACAGCATCAGTATGTGCAGCAGCACACACACGTTTAAACAGGGAGAAGAGAGGCAGACGGAGAGAGAGGGGGAGAGAGGGGGAGAGGCACCATACAAAATGCAAGGCAGATAATCTGTGTATGTTTTTACCATTATCTCTTAACTTTATCTTAAACTTTATCTCTGTAGTCACATCTTTGCTTTGCTCTGTCTGTTCCCATTACATTCTGACAGGAGCTGTTCTGTTCTGTAGTCTGGCTGCAGGCTTGTGGAGGTTGAATTGTTTTTGTCGGAGGCACACTGCAAAGTCTGAACCAACCAACCTGTGGGTGAAGTGCTGCAGGGGGCATCTGCAGGCCAGCGGAGCTGCCTTGTCCGTGCACTGACGACTGACATCTCTAATGGAACATTGTGGAGCTGGTGATGGTCTTTGCATCTAAGACCACATCCAAGGCCTTTTATCAACATGCCATTAAGAGATTCTAATACATCCATCCATCTCCTGCTCCTCTGTTTCCTGCCTGCTCTATCTCCATTCCTGGCACTCTACATGCCTCTCTCACAAGGCGTCTGCGTTGTGTAACCAGCCTGTCTGCCCTGAAATGGTAACCCAGTTAAGAGGCCGTTTTCTTTCTTCTTGGAGCCTACCATCACTATCAGCAGCCCACCGCCTCCCACCTCGACCTACACTCCCCGGGTGAAAACCCTTTGTCACCTCGGGGCTTTGAAAGCCCCAGCTCTCACTCCCCAATTGTTTCCACATTTTCTGCATTCCTGCTCCAGATAAAGGTCCTGCTGGTTTCCCTGCCTCCCTGCTTGGAGCCTCCTTCACTCTGCCCCCTCTCTGCACACCCAGGGAGCTGTGGGGCTAGACTTGCATGGGTCTGAGGTGGTCAAAGGGTGCATGGGCAACAGTGAGCAGTGGGTGGGTGAAGGCGCAGGTGGGGAGAATGCAACCGAGAGGCAAACATCGACTCAGCCAAGCCTGTGAGACCTCCCACAGTAAAGGAATAAACACACACGCACCACACACCCAGTTATTAGGTGTGCTGCTCGCTGGCCTATATAAACCATCTGCTTGTGTTAACTATTGCCTGTCTTTGTTTAACATGTGCAGACAGAGGTGAATACCTGCAGAGCATGGCAGCGATGCCTTAGCCACACTTGGCATATAATTTCATGTAATATACATTTCCCGTAATGAGACATAGATGTGTTATTTTGCCTCTGATAGATTCCTCATATCCATGGATCTGGTGATGTTGTGAATTCTGTGGTCATGCAGAGTCTCATCCAAGCTTCCCCTGACCTCCCAGGATCCTCTGAGGCCTGTAATTTGGAGCGCCTGACTTGGAAGCAGCCCTGGAGCTAATCACCATTTGGTATCTGACAGATTAACCCACCATAGAAACACAGGCACGCGCACACACATACACACATAGAGCTTTGCTGCCTGCCTGCCTGCCTACTGCATGATTAACTGGAGATAAGGGAGTGCTTCAAACTCCCTGGATTCTCAGGGATATTTAAAGCCTTCATGGAAATTTCCATAGGGAAAGAGGTGGTGTGGCAATGGAAGTGGTCTACAGTGTGTGTGTGTGTGTGTGTGCAGAAAGAGTGATGCACAGTCACTCTCTGTTACTTCCAACAACTGTATACTAGCAGCTAAAGCTCCTGCTTCGCTGTGCAGGCTCCAGTGAAGGCCTTCTCTGTGTGAAAGGCTCCTGCCTTTGTGTGCATCAGACCGTGGCAGTCTCAGCCTCCAGGAGAGCGGGGCAGCAGAGAGAGTTAGCGAGGGGGAGAGAGTAAGAGGAGAGAGAGAGGCAGGGAGCAATGCACAGGAGAGCTTGGCCTGAATGCACTCAGGAAAAACACAGCTGCCAGCAGGGGCAGGGTCACGAACATTGAGTGATTTCCAGCCTCCATCGATAGATACTATTCTTAGCGAAGGCTTACGACAAAAGGGATTCAGAGAGCTTTGTTTGAATGCAAGCAGCTCCGAGTCTGACAGGCACTGCTATTGTTAAGACCCAAAAAACTGTATCAGTTCCATCTCTGTGATACCTGAGCGTCTCCCTACCTGTGTAAGCAGGCCAGGTTGGATCTGAAGAGGCTGGGCACCAGGGGCCTGGGTCACTATGGGAACAGCATTCTCCATCCGCACAGAGTAACTGGTGTGTTTGGAAGGGGACGCCTGCAGCCCTGTGCACAAATAAAGCACACGCACGGTGGATGTCAACAAATGAGAACAACAATACTCTGCCAATCTGCCGCGTATAAACAACATCGCACCATCTGCAAAGTTCTGAGATCAGTTAACGCGTTATGTATGTGCGCTGATTTATCTGCATTCAACAGATGTCAAAGCTCTTCGGCTACATTTGAACATGGCAACGCTGCTTAGAAAAACAAAAACAGTAGTCATGGCAATAGCATAAAAACAGTTTCTAATAATGGAAATTCTTTGTATCACCCATTCCACAGATAGAATAAATCAACAAATAGAATAATGCCTCCGAGCTCTTCTGCCCTCCCAGTGCAAACACAGGCGAGACAAAAGGGGGTGAGTAAGCATTACACAAAGATATTACATTTCCTTTCAAATGATTAATTGCCTCATCAAGTTATCATTGAATCAGCGTTTGTTTGGTACGATTGACACTGCCTGTGGCGTGCTAGGCTAAAGCTGCAAAACAAAATGACAAAAAGGCTGTCTGTGCACAGAGATAGAACTAAAGCCGACTACAGTGCTGGATGCATGGTAGCAGATAATTGCTGTTTAATTGTGTTTATCCTCATACCATGGCCTGTTCTGGTGCAGATGCTTATGGCTGTGCAAAACGCAAGTTGTCACATATGCCACTCTATCGGTTCATATACTGACTGGTCAGACCTCCTTACCTTGGAAGCCAGGTGGGCAGACGATGAGCGCCTGCTGGAAGGGGTCGGGCCGGGCAGCGCAGAGTTGAGGAGCCCCCGGCTGCAGGGGCATGCTCCTCTGGGCCACGGCTGCCATGGAGGCAGCGGAGGGCTGGTAGAGTGCAGATTGGTAGTTTAGTATGGAGACATCAGGACTTGCAAAGGAAAGGGTGGCATTGTTGGTGGAGGAGGGAGCCAGGTTGGTGGCCTAAAGGAATGATGGGACCAAAATAAAAATCATGAGAGTGGAGGTACTGATGGGAGTGACAGGGAAGCGGAGGTGCTCCAAGGAGGGATGGGGTGAACAGCAGGCATGGCAAAAAACAGGAAGATAACAATATTCTCACAAAATAATGCACACATAAAGATGCAAAACAACCGGCAGATCAAGAGAAGATGGATGGTGGGGCATCCATCATTGATGAGAGCCAATGGAAGAATAAAGAAATTGGACGACTGATTTGAAAGTGCCTTAAAATATGCAGAATGTTGATTTGATTAATTACAGGGGGAGAAAGAATGTGAGGAGGGATGCAATCAATTCTACAATTCTTAGAATAATCAGCCGTCAATGAGCAAAATGCCACCAGAGTGCGTTTAGACTGAGATTTTGGTAATTTTCTATCATTTACAAACGGCTCTTCTTTAGACCAGAATAATGCACTGCTGCACAGGAAATGTTTACCGTCCAAGCAGGAATTTATTGATGCTTCCTCAGCACACAATTTCACGACAATAAACCATGCAGCACCATTAACATCTCCCTTATGATCACGCTTGAATGATGAGTGCGGAAATAAGGAGATCATGTTGTAAGTCTGTTTAAATGTAAATGTTACAAAATCAATATGAACCAATATAGTGAGCAGCAGCAAAATTTGACATTTCACGTCACAGCTTCCCTATCAAGCTTCCAAATCAATGTGCCTGACAGGAGCAATATTTCAACGCCAGCAGTCATTGTATAATTACGTAAGCTTAGGCAACTCCAGCATGTCTTGACCATTAATAAGACATGTGGAATACTAAGACTGCCGGGGAACATCCTAGATACAAACAAATGCTTTTAAGAGACACCGTTTGCTCAGCTCGTAAGTAGTATTTGCTCCACAAGACAGTGTCTAATTTTAGACCTTTCATTAAGCGTACGTAGGGGCGGAGGGAAATACAGAGACAGCGCTTTCATTTTTCATTTGCTCTCTTTAGCGTGTTCAATGAACACCAGGGGAGGGAACATAATCAATACAGCACTGTGGTATTCATCATACACAAGCACAGAAGCAGCAAAATACACGCCAAAGATGCATTCCAGCCTTGCAAATGAATCGAGCTGAATAAATCACTAACTTAAGTCTGTCTATATGCCCGGAGAGCCAGGCGCGGAAAAGACAAGCTGAGGGAATGTTAATCCATTTAAATCACAGCAAGATGGGGTTTTTGTCGCATGCTACACAGTGTGAGCCGGCTCGATATAGTTGGTGATAAAGAACTCTGTTTACTAAAGAGAGGGGTGGGGGGAGCAGGAGTTCTGGAAAACCTTGCAACCCGACGCTCGGTGATTCCGGCATAAGCCAAAAGTCAGCAGTTTCAATTCACAGACCGTACGGGAACGAAGCGGTAAAGCACCACAGGCTCAACCCAGGGAAATGGGAGGAAAGAAGAGAAGACAGAGGAGGACAGGAGTGAGAGGAGGGAAAAAGAGAGGAAGCCTGGTAAAGGGATTCTTAAGGCTTGAAAGCCCCAGAATGCAAGGCAAGCAGGAAGTGGGGCTTGTCATGTGTGTAATCAGCACTTTGTGACAATCCCACAGGACCTGGGGCACAGACAGAAATGCAGGCAGACAGATATACATGCACCAAGGCAGAGAGGCAGACCAGTAAGGATGGAATCATGCAGAAAGACAGACAGGAGGAAGGGACAGAAAAAAATACACCACAGGGACAAATAGCTGCTCGCGGGCTGCAAAGCTGTTCAACTACAGACAAGTGGATTTTTAAAATACAATTATTTGGTTACGAAAACATTTGACTGGGTATGTGAGTGAGATGCATCTTTCATGTTGTTGCTTGAGGGCTTCAGCTTGGTTTGATTTATCCGTCGCGATACATGTGCATTTAGGTCTACGTACATTTAAACATACAGTACATAGTGCAGTGTTCTCCAAATAGGTGCTTCAGGTGATTACTTCATTTTAGTGGCCACACAGATTTTTATTTTTATCTGTAGTTTTAGCTCCTTCCAGTCATCATTCTATTGGACCTACTGTGGAAACACAGCTAAAATAATTGACATACTTGCATCCGGCATGGTAAAAGCTGCTTATCAGCATACTGAGTGAGGATGTTTGTCTTTCAGCTTTACCTGGCTGTGCACAGTGTTGAGCTGGTTGTTGAAGGTCATGGTGAGGTTGGTGGAGGTGCTGGGGGCCACATGGGTGATAAAGGGCGTCTTGCTCTGGTTGACTGTGTCGTACATGTTGACACGACGCTTGCAGATCTCCATGTTTTGGAAGCACGACTTGACACTGCACGGACAGAGAGCGACGGAGACAGAGAGGGGATGAGTGCTGCGTCTTATCCGACGATATTTCACCGTTCCATATGATGATTACACAAACAACAACAACAACAACAACAACAGGGCAGCTCGTACTGTGTGCTGTGTGGGAAATCGAGGAGGTGTGACATAGTAACAAAGGGGTGGTTGAGCGTTTCGATAGGGGTGATCCTCTTGTCTGCGTCAATGGTCAACATCTTGGTTAACAGGTCGATGAACTCCCTCCTGTCAGCCTTCTCCGCCAGCATGTCGCTCCCCTCCAGATCTGATGTCATGTTCACCTGGAGGCACAAAACAAACACACAAGCATGTCAGCATTTCAAATCCGTCTTCAATGGCTGATTGAGTATTCAAGGTCTCCAACATTTCTGCAGACGACAGACAAAAATCTCTCACGCAGCTCATTCCCATACAGAGGCCTATTAATACTCACAAGGCCTCATCAGTTAGGGTGTCAGCCTCTGTGTGCTTGCACGTGTGTGTGTGTGTGTGTGTGTGTGTGTCACAGGGCCCAGTGATAACCTTGCACCTTCATGACATTATAAACATTTGCGCTGGTATTTATAGCGCAACTTGGAATATCTCCTGGCGCCTACGCTGAGATTTTTATCTATTCCTGAGATGTTAAAACAAACAAAAAACATGAACCCAATAAACACCGCCATTGGCTAGTTGTTAAAAAAACCCTTTCACAAATTTGGAGAGTGCCTCTGAGAAAGCTGACATGAAACAATTTAACCTAAATATGTTCTGAGGCAGTTCTGGGAAGCTGCCTTGGAACGTCGTGTTGTTTCATCTGTATTAAACATGGTGGCTTAGCTTTGTGGATAAATACTAGGCAAAGGAGATTTCTGCAGATTTTTCCTTTAATGAAAAACAACATAACTAGGAATTGATTTGTTAGGCCAAGGACTAATTCTGGGGACTTCGTTTATGTTTAGGGTTGTCATGTGGGGTACTGAATGAAGCAAGTGGGACAAGGTCATCATATAGCAAGCCTGGGCTTAAGCCAACAAGCACACTGTCAGGCAGAGCAAGGACGGAGACAGGGACAGTGGCAACAGACAGGCAGCCTTGTTTATTGTGACTGCCATGCAGAGGTAGCAGGCCTGTTTTTAATAAAGACGCAGTGCTTATCTGTGGGCCTGCTCCAGGGGCTATCAGATGTGCTGCCAGTCAACACTGCAAATCTGATTCAATTCTCTTTCTCTATGCAGGTTATTCAGGCTCTGTAACCATTCCTCTCTGCTTGCCATCTCCACTGGCTGTGATAAAGGAATAATCTGGAGAATGAGGTGAGAAATAATCACATCGTCCTCTGCTAGTCAAAGAGATGACTTTGGGAACTGTACACAGTTTGGTTACACGTGCATAGCAGGTGGGAGTTGACTGAGGTGCGCCACAATAATCAGACTGAATAAGAAGAGGAAAATGTGTTTTCCCATCATCCATTAAATTAAGGTGTGTGAATTTACTAGACAGAAAATGTATCTTCACACTTCATTTTCTTTCAATAACAGCAAAAGGCAACATTTGACATTTTCTTATCTCGAATTAAAATGAAAATGGTCACTATGAAACTTAAACGGCTTCAGCTAACATGGTCAGCCTTGCGTGTCTTGCATGTCAACGGCTGTTTATGGAGCCACATCTGTGCCACTGACATGCCACTCTGGAGTAAGGGCAGGGATGGCAGATGTCGAGCAGTGAGGCAGATTGGGCTACGCCTCAGGAGATGTGGAGCGAGGCATGCCGGATGCATGCCTGTCGTCTGCACAGCAAGGCGGCATGTGCAGATTTACCCCGAAACTTATTTTCTCAGCAGGAAGAGGAGCAGAGGAAAGGAAAAGTGTACTTGTAAGTGCATGTGATAGAAGAAAGATATGCTGAAGACCATGTTGCTCCCTCTGCCATGGTTTCACCCCTATCAACGGAGATATTGAAGGATTGCAGATCAAAGTGAATGCATTTTCGACCTTCCTTCCATCTGCATCAGGCCTCCAGCAGGGTCCTGCATTTGCTGTAAGTTGGTCTCTGATTTACTCAAATTAGATATACTTGTGACTAAAGCCTCCCCATATTTCCCACGACTGAAAGGAGGTTCATTATCTCTTCCTGGCACCCAGCCCCTCTGTCTTTCTGGGCCTTCAGCTATATCATCCATTATACACGCAGAGACAGATGTCCACAATGCTGACTTGTTTATATGGTCGGGGTAGTGAGATGGGGCAAAGCAGGCAGTTTTCTCCCACACTAAGTGTGTGCAGCTCTGCTGTATCTCCTCTGTGTTTTTGCAGTCTGGCTGCAACAGTCAGAGGAAGATGGGACACAGAGCTTGAAGCATAGGAGACAGAGATGACCCAGGGGATATCATACCAGTGCAGGTTGGTTTCATTAAACTCTGTGCTGCATGTGTGTCCGTGAGTGTGCGGTAACTGTAAATTCAACAAGCCCGGGCAGCTATACTATCTTGTCCCAGCCGACTGCGTGTTATACCAGACAGGCCAGACATCGGCCCTAGGCGCTACTGGACAACCGTAATTGTCTCCATCATTTCAGCCACTACACGCATCCACGTGGACAGTTTCCAGAGGCTGCTGCTGGTTGTGTACCGAGGTGGCCATATTCCAAAAGAAATAATTCACCTGCTTAACTCTTATCTCTTGGCTAGTCATTATCAGAGGCAGGATCGAGGTGCATGATGACAAGAGAGTGCTGTCACAGATTCGAAGGGCCCTGGGAAAAACATTGTAATTTTCCATCACCGCTGCCATATCTGCCAGCAGAACCAGTATTTGGCCAAGTGAGAGTGAACAAAACAACACTCACTATCATCTCACTGTCAGGCACGTCCTATCAAAATGCCATGGCTACATGTGAACTTTCCCACCGTGGAGAGATGAATTCACCCTGAGTCACAGAGGAAAGTGACATCAGATGTAGCCATGTTCAGTGGCAGTGCTTTTCCATATATAAGTCCGCCATATAAGTCACTTCCTGGGGTTATGTAAGATCTAAACAAACAGACTCCCATAGGTGACATGCAGAGCTGCAGAGGGAGAGGGGCTAACCAGCTGAGTCACACAGACACAACATGGTGCTGGTCCCACTGAGCTGCTCTGCGAAACTGGTTTAGACCCTCTGGAATGTGTGTGTGTGTTAGTGAGAACGAGGGCGACAGAGAGTCAACACATCGTACCCTTACGCTCCACATGCTTACATGCACTATAGACGTACAAAGTGAAGACATAGCCACAACACTCACTCTGTCTTAAATAAGAAAACAAACTGTAGATATAAAACATGTTAACCAGTCTCACCACATGTTCTGTTCAAACGTCTGTCTGTAACTTATTAGATAGTGGTTAAGCAAAATGAAGAGCAGAAGCAAGGGTTGAGGAGGGGTTTCAGTGAACAGATGCTTTCATTTCACTCTGCAAAATTCTATATAGCAGCAGAGCTACACCGCATCTGGAGATCAGGCCTTGGCAGGATAAATATTTTAAAGGATTTCAAATATGTGATAGATAATTCGCGGGATGTGATGGATCAAACTGGCCCGGAACCTGAGCGGACCCATCGGTGGAGGCTTCAAATGCAAGACAGGTGGGTGCGTTTGAAGCAAAAGACAGAGGAAAAGCAAATAATTTATCCATCGACCAATTCATGAGACTAGAAGAGTCGCGCTTTGCGATAGTGTAACAGCATACCTGCGCCATATCATCCAAGCAGTTGAAGATGTACTTGCGAGCCTCCTTGGACTTGATCCCCGTTTCACCCTCGTGATCCTCTGGAGTCTGCGGGAGACAAGAAGCAGATGTTCCTCTCAAATCCCATCACACTTCCCCTCTGGAAACGCACTATTTACATTTGGCTCATTACAGCCTCTTGTTGTTGATGTGCAGCAGGACTCAGCTTGCCCTCTGAGCAACCCTGGGGTAGCACACAAACATTCATCTAACAACCAGGGAAGATGGGGGAGACTGCATGCGGAGGCACACACTATATCACCGGGACAATGTGCAGAATCCACACACACACACATTTGACACAAGTGCACACGTGCACATGTTTACGTAAACTATATGAAAAACTAATCTGTGTTGACTGTAGAACCCTCCTGACTGCACACATGTTATTTTTAATTACAGTCAGCAAAGCAATGCAGCTGCTGTTAACATGGAAACACATGGCAAGGTCAACTTCAAGCTGAGCAATCTCTCTTCAAAGTGAAAAAAAAAGAGGTCAGGAGGCCTTGAGGTTTGATTTTCCACATACCAAAGACACTAGAAAATCATCTTGTTACAGCAGTAACAAGTGAAAGCTAATAATCTGTCTCTGTGTCTTCTGTGTCTGTGTCTCTCTGTGTCTTCCCCACAATGCTGCTCTTCAAAACTCAGAAACCCCTTTGTTTAAACTGACAGCAGTGTGTTTTAAAAGGCCTCATTAGCACATAGGTCATGCAACTTTTCAGAGAGGACTGTGAAATTCTTAAATCTGAGTACAAACATGAAACATTTGCACAATCTTTACACGACAGCTGCTAAAAGCCCGTCGGCAGCTGACTCGAGAGCACACACGCTATATTATTACGCATTTTCACATCAAGGTGGGGTGACTCATTCTGAAAGATTGATGATGTTTGCTGGATTTCAAATTCAGTGAATATCTCCTCACAGTTCGCTGGCTGTCCATTCTGTGTGCGCAGTGAAAAAAATCAGTTTTTTGTACAAAAAGCAACTCAACACTATTACAGCTGGTGAGCAACAGGTGGCGTTCGTGCCCGTGCACAGGACAGGGGGAAGGGGAGGGGAGATGGGGTGAGCGAGAGGCACGGTGAATCCGGCGTACTAACATGTAGTCACACTGTGAAGAAGGAGAGATGGCAACATCAACAGCCTTTCTCCAGATTCACCCCACCTTTAAAGGCCAATCAGCAACATCCATTGTGGTGAGTGTGGTATGTTACTGGCATTCATAAGGAACAAATGCAGCGGGCTCTTGGAAACAGATCAATCCTCGGCACAGCAGACATGGCAAAAACACTGCCATGCCCTGCAGAGATGGATCAGTGTTTGCAGTTCGATACAGTCAAGAACTCAGTGAGGAAATTCACTGGGTGCACAAAAAAGTTCAACTTAAGTTAATGGGGATAAAAAAGAAAGGAGCAGACGTCCTTATTGAGTGGCCTATATAGAGGGACAGTGGGAGGGGGTTAGAGCAGACACCCTCTGAGCTGGAGTCATCAGGCTGGGCTCCCATTTGCCAAATCCTCTCACACAGATCCATTTTGCTCTCATTACCCTCTCATGTTGTTTATAGCCAGAAACAGGGTCGTAAATGCCTCACACAGTGTAGCCAGACCTTCTGGAATATCAATCACAGGCACTGCCTGCAAAAATATCACCTGCTCCTAGAAGGATGTTCTTGGTGGTACCAGCTTGAAATGTGTGGGCGTTTGTGTGCGTGCATCTGCATCATTCCAGCTGTACCTTAAGTCTCCAGAGAGGATAGGTGGAGTCTGGGTCTCTGTTGAAGAACCTGGTGGTCTTTGTCCCTGCACTCAACAGATACTCTGCAGGCAGACCCTGTGTCTGTGAGATGTACCGGATCTGCAAGACATGACATGAAAAATGCATTTGAGACTTTTCACATCATATGCATGATTGAACCATAAGTTGCATTTAATTGGGGAGCACTGTGAATCTTTCCCACTGATGCTATAAAAAGGCTAAAACTTAAGGGTGGATGTTCTTTTGGCAGTTTGAAAATCTAGGCTGACATGAACTACTCCAGGCTTGTCTGGCTGAAATATGCATGGCACCCAAACATGACCTCAGCTCAAGAGTACAAGATTGATTTGAGAGTTGTAAATGAGACACTTTGCGAAGTTTTCTGGCTTGTGAAAAATCAGGCAAGCTTGTTCAGTGATGGAGCACAACTTGCTCAAGGTTTTCCCACTGAGCCTCGTCTGACTGATAGAGAGAGGGGAACGCGGCAATGTCTTGCTCTGGAGCACAGGGGCTGCGCTAATTGGACAAGTGGCTCTGTGGCATCTGTTCAGATAAACAGGGAGGCTGCGCAAGAATCATCAGGGGCTGTCAGGGGGATTGGAGAAGCATCCCACCCACCCTAACACACTCACAAGCACACACTCAGAGAACACACACGGATGGATGCGCATAAACATAACTGCATGTGAACTCTGATGTGTGTGCTTGCACCCAAACAGTTTGAAAGGCCAAGCAACCATTATGTGTTACCTGATCGTACTCTGAGGCTCCGGGGTACAGGGGCCATCCCAGGAAGAGCTCGGCTATCACACAGCCCAGGGACCACATGTCTATGGCCTCACAGAACGGCAGGCCCAGGATGATCTCCGGAGCCCTGCAGACAGAGAAAACACACAGTATGGTTAGAAATCAGCCATTTTTCTCACAATAAATGTGTAAGACTGAGCTATAATGGGAGAAAATACAGATATACTGTAAATGTGGCATGACTACACTGTCATTTCCAATATCTAGTCATATCTGTAAAAGCCTTGTGAGGAGTTTTCTTTCACACCTCCTGTGAGCTCATGGAGAGCAGCCCAGTGTAGTACACACAGGTCAGAAGAGAAAATAATCTGCGCTGCATATGTAGGAGTGAGCTGGAGACTGTCCACAAATATTAGCAACATTCCCAAAGCCAATGCCATTTAATTAGAAGACACACACACACACGGGCGTACACATTTTTGCACTCTCCCACAGAACCACACTGAGAAAATTCAATGAATCCTCAGTGTCTGAAGGCTGTTATCTTAACACTGATCACTCAATGCAGCCTTGAAAAAGGCTTAAATCTATCTTCACTAAAGTTGCAGCCAATAAGGAACTTGTTTAGGTTGTTTCCAAGGTGCCAGATGCAGATAAGTGACTGATAACCATGCAGCATCAAACCCTGAGCCCCCAGACATGAGCGCTGTGTAGAGGTAGAGGGGAATGTTTACAGTCCACAGCCACAAAGCAATGTGGAAGCAATTATACCATGAAAATAAAACCAACAGAAATATTCTGTACAGCGTGCAATGAGCCTCATCCAGGCTGTTAGTCTGCGACACAGTCATGTGCAGTCATATAAACACACACACACACACACACACAGAGCGATGCACAAAGAGTCCATTTCAGTGGGAGAAGAGATAAATATCTATGATTTGATAAAAAAAAAAGAAGAAATATCGTTTCGGTTATTCAAGCAGCGCTGCGCTCCAAAACAATTTCCAACTTTCATTCAACATGTTTTATATCTTGTCAGAAAGACTAATGCACCTCTTGTGAGCTAACGTCTCTGATGGGGCTTAAAATAGCCAAGAACACAGTGACTCTGCTCTGGTTTACCTATCGGTGAAAATTAGTCACCATGCTCCAAACAGGCAGAGGACTTGTCCTATCTGTGACTTCAATCTGGACTGAACTACAGAAACTGAAATCCCTCTCTATCTATCAATAACACATTATTAGCATGACACACAGATCAGAGGAGCTTAAGGCTGATCTTGGAAAGTTGCTCGTTCGTTGCTGTGTTCACAATGCTGATAGCTGTTGATCATGGTAACGAGGCTAGCCCTCCTCCCTGGGCCCAGGCGGGCTCTGGCAGAGTCTCGGTCTCAGATAGAGAAACGAGCGGGCCTGGCCTTGATCCCACTGGAACAGTAGGTACCAGGGAAACGGAGAATGTGGAAAGCAGCATGTGGGGACGCTATAGAACTTTATAGGCCTGTAGGGGGGCGATGGGTAAGCGCTCCAAGGGCAGCTCTTGGGCTTGGAGAGAATGAATGAACATACCTTGCATACTTAAAAGCAAATTTCCAACCGTAGCCCTTTGCCCTCCATTCACTGCTCGCTGACGAAAAGGCAAAGTGAAAAGAGGGCACAGGCAATTCATTGTGTGCTGAGATATGTCTAATGTGGAGAGGCAGACGACAGGGCAGACGATGAGATGCTACATAAGAGAAACAAAACTGGAGTTCAAGAGCGGCGGAGACACAAATAAAGCAAATGAGGGGGAGCAGTGCTCAGTGAAGAGCTCCTGTCATGGAGGGTGGTTATTGGGGTCTTGGGGGCAGCAGTGGAACAGACACCAAGACAACACTCTAGCAACAGTATCTTAGGGCACCATTACGCACCAATACAAAGCCACCTTCGCACACAATGAGCTGAGACGTCTATCAAGGGGCTGCCAAAGAGGCATAAAGGAGCCTGCTAGGAGGTGATAGCAAAGGGAACATCGAGGTCTACTGAAGGTTGGAAAAGAGAAGAGATGGACACCCGGCCTGGGGTCAGCATGATCCTCCTCTAACAGCCTGTTGGAATGGCCAGACTTTCACTGTGGCCATAAAGGAGAACAAATTTGGACTCCAAAGTAAGGCACTAGAAAAGCAAGGTTCAACAAAGCAAGGTTGTTCCTTTTTACCTTCGGCAGGAGAATCAAATGTGAGGAATTCATGAGCACATATTCATAAACACACTTAACCGTCTTATTATCCAGCATTGCTTTGGAGTCTAGTTCAAATTAAAGTCCTCAGTCAAATCACTTTAAACACTTAAATGACAAAAACTCCTTGACAAACACAGAACAATAGACAGACGTTTGTGGGGATTATGCTCCATTTATATATTCAAATACCAGTGTTTGTACTTTCAACTCTTTGCTTATCATGCTGTCTGTGCAGAAGTTGATAATGGAAGCGGGCAGCACTCCATCATCATTACAGAAACGGTGTTCTGCAATATTTTTACGATATAATGAAAGCAGTATACTGTAGGCCAGCCCGGCGCCACGTGCACAGTCCAGCATTTCTGCGCTGCATTTGTCATCTAAATAGGATTCACACACTCCTACACAAAAACACATAACATGTACCCCCTTATTTGCATGAGTATGAGTTCTCCAAAAACCTCATTTGACTTAGAGAGACCAAAAATATGTGCGAGCCATTGTGAAAAAAAGGCTGTTCTCACAATATGCGGCTGTTTTTTGACTCGGCTGCGAGGAAATTCTTCCTCATCCAAACACAATGTGGAGATGAAAGCCGTAGGAAACCCTTTCATCAGATGGTCCGTCAGATCACTGTGACTCCAGCGGACACATGCAGGCCACAGGACCTTCAACTTTTCCCCCATTTTTTTGAACCAAGATACTGAACTTATTAACTTCTAACACCAATCATCATGGTGCGTATTTCGCACTAACTCACAAACAAGCCAAGACTGACCCAGAGCTACATTTAATATCTAAGAAAGGTGTCTTTCACAACAGCCAACCTCAACAAAACCTACTTTCATTAGAGTGATTAGTACCAGCTCTTTAGCTTTAGTACAATGTGTCTATGCATGTGTGTATAGCAGTGTGCCGTGACCACATGGACTTTGCCCTTGTGTGTGATGGAGAGATTTGCTAGTGTTGATGTTATGCTTGGATCCATTTCAGCCTGAATGCTCCAGTGCTCTACTTAGGCTGTTCTCATGGCTTCTCTGCCTCTCACTGAAAGCTCCTCCAGCTCAGCGAAAGAGCGAAAGAGAGAGAGAGAGACAGAGTGAGAGCAAAGGACGGGAGGAAGGAAGAGAGAGGGAGTAACATCGCTGCTCATGATATGAAACCACAAATGCAAATTTGCCTCTACCAGTGCACCGCTGCCATTGCATGCAAAGCGCCCCACAGCTGTTGCTGATGCAGGCCTTTCACTGGCAGTGATAAACAGCACACACATCTGCGCAGCTCACAAACCTTGCACCCATTCCTTCCTAAAGTAGTAGAAGAGCACAAGAGACTGACAATTCATGCAGATAGGACCATTTCAGCTTGTGATGCTAAATAAGATGCCATATCTCTGCTGTAGGTAACACGGGTGTTTAGTGGTTTACAGGCATTTAAAGAATTTAAACAAAAAGTGACACCAGAAGAGTAACGTCTTCCTCAGAGAAGTTACTTTTAATCTCAATCTCAATTTGTACTGAAAAGGTGGACGTAAATGTCTGTACCAAATTTCATGGCCATCACTCCCACAGTCGTTGAGACATTTCAGTCTTAGCCACAAATGTGAACCTCATGGTGGTGCTAGAGGAGAATCAGGGGATCACATTGTCATCCACAGAGCCACACCACAAGCGTGGTTAAAACCTACATTCTTGTCACCTTGTAATCTTCACAATTTGGGTGCTTGGATACACCATCTGAGCATGCTACATTCAGCTGACACTGCCAATTTATCACCCTTTAAGCTGCACCCCACCTCACTCATCTCCAGTTGGCATGGCTACCACAGACAGTGCCTCTCAGAGGGTGGTGATGAGCTTCTCGCCACAGACCAAAGATGTCACATACAGTACAGACGGTGTGCAAGCCACCGGCTAGCCAGAGGCTTTCTCTGGTTTTCAATGGGGAAGCAACTGCATGAGAGGCCTCAGTGTTCGGGTTAGTGGCTCTGACAGCACTGGCCCTTGACAAAAGAAAGAGGGAGGGTCGGATGAGGAGAAAGGGAGGCAGAGAGAGAGAGAGAGAGAGAGAGAGGGCAGGGGAGAGAGGGAGAGTCTGCATGCTGACATCCTCCCAGCTGGCCTGGTCATTGATGAGCCCCAGTCCCCTTGGGAGCCAGAGATGGCACGACTCATGAATGGAGCCTTTCTTCTGCCACCCCAGCCCATCCCTACACCTCAGCCCCTTCACCCACCCACTCTGCTAGCCCAGCCAATCCCTACACCTCACCCTGCCTCACCATCCCCCCCCCCCCCCCCCTACAACCATTCTGCCAGCAAAACCCCCTTCAAACCCCTCAAACTAGGGCGCCGAGGCCAGGCTAGCGCCTCCTTCCCCGCTCGCCTGTCCGCCCTCTGCTCTGTTGAACCGTGCCTGCGCTTGGCTAGCCTGCCAGCCCACACACACGCATAAACACACACGCAGACACACTCGCGCAGACACACACACAGCTGACATCACAGGCTGTGTGCATGTCAGGATGTATCCATCAGGCTGACCTTCCCTTAGCTTGGCTCCAGACGGGGGACTGATGGATCCCTGGAACCCTGCGGCATTTACACACACATAAACGCACAACACACACACACGCACAGCCAGTCTATGGTAATGGGTTTGATCTCTTTCCTTTCCATTTCCCAGACTTCATCATTGGGCCTTATGTAACTATGTTTTATTGAATAGGCAAGCAGGCAGTTATAAGTAAAGCAAGTTTAGTGGTAAATAAAACCTTACGCTGGGTATGTTGAGAGCACTGTTATGACATAGTGCTGGTTGCAGGGAGAGATAGTCCAGTACTAATAGGAAAAAGCACTTCATGAAAAAAGTACCAGCCATTAACTTTTCTCCCCTCTATCTCCTTCTCTTCTTCCCCATTCCTCCCTTCTCTTTACCCCTTCCCCTCTCTCCATCCCACGCTTCCATCCCATGCCCTTGCCTAATGTAAAAGGCTGTGAATGACTCCCTTCCTCCCCTGGGGTATTCATCTACATATTCATGCCCTCAAAGGTTCCTCCACAGCCTCTTTGAAGATGCACCATAGAGAAACACTTTTCCAGATATATTGCATGGCGGTCGCTGACTGTGAAATCAATGTGCAGAGTTACATCCCCTACCGTGCACCTGTGGCTCGCAGGACCCCGCCCCAACCCGAGACACACACACACACACGGGCACAGACACACTATACCTTCCCAACAGCTCCACCTGCTCTCACCACATCAGAAATTGCTGCACAGTGCACAAGCCGGGCATAGCAGGACTCATGTAAATGCACATTTATAGGCAGAGACTGTAGATGGCATTTAAATTTAAACACTGTTCCAGGTGGTTCTGGGGTGGGAAGGGGGAGGGGGACATCGAGACAAGGCAAACTTTTTCACAGAGTCCTTGAGAAATGTTGTCGCAGTCCCCAAGCAGGGGCAACATGCCTGGTGTTCAAGGTCCTGAAAACATGCCTCCCTCTCTCTTTTTCTTTCTCTCACGCTCAGTAAAAGACAGAAGGAAAGCACTGACGAGACTGCCACTGTTTTATCTGTTAATGTATAAGCACTCCCTGTGAGTCCAGCAGGTAATCAAAGCCTATGGAAGGAAAGAGGGAGAGAGAGTATGTTGGGATCGACATCCGAAGAATTGCTCATGAAAAGCATGAGAGTGTCATCCGTTCGTTATCTGTAACCGCTCTGAGGGGGCTGCAGCTGATCCCAGCTGACACTGGGCGAGAGGTGGGGATGAGACTGACGGTAATGCAAGAAGCCATAGGGAATTTTCATACACATATCAGCATCTCAACTTCAACAGAAGCCACTCAAATACATCAAAGCAGGCTAATGTAAAATACGCGTGACAGCTGACTGTTGGCTGGAGCTGATTCAACACGATCTGAAGTTCAGCTCAGCAGCCTCAGAGGGAGGAAACTGTGAGCTAACATAGATAGCATTTGTACATTCAAAGGTTGCCCCTGTTGCCTCTCCCAGTCTCACCATCTCACATTTAACTCCTCCCTCCGCTTTGAGGCGTTTTATATAATGAAATATTCAGTGGGCGGACAGCCACCCATGTCACTGTGGCACACATGGAGCCCTGTCATCGCAGCGTGACACGGTCAATATTAGCACACACATTCTCTCACATGGCATCACCCTAAGTCATTACACACAAGCTGTTTTTCAAATGACTGTGTTCACGGCAGTGTGAGATAAGGTATCAGATTTACTGTTAGGTAACAGAACATCAAACACATATTTTATTGGCCTGGCAATACGTTCGCTGCTATGGAGACTTTCTCCCCCTTGGAGAAGCGGTGTAGTACCCTTCTCCACCCGCCCCGTCTCTTTCTTCTCCCTCTGCTCGCAGAGCTTCCATTAGCAACACTAACAACTACAAAAACCAAACAATGAGCGCAGCTACAGCACAGCTCGGTTTGTTTAGACGTCTATGCAGCGCTTCATCGTTCCCTGTTGGTAATTACCTCTATCCTGTGGTTGTTATTATTCTCCAGCATGCAGCTGATCCTATAATACATCTCATTTCCACCTGCAACCACCGTCCCCGGCTCTCTGCAGTACCCTCCATACCCCAACCCCCATCGTCTGGTGCAGGGGTCAAAGGGACAGACCCCTTTCAACTGTGTGGAGGCGGAGGGAGAAATGAGATGAGGCAGGGAACCGGTGGGGTGGGCAAAACAATGGAAGATGGATGCCCCCTGGATCAGCACCCACCCTCACTCTACACACACATATTCGGTTGCTTCTGCCTCTCTTGTCAAAGGGAAGGGTGCCAGGAAGGATTTGCAATAGGTAAATGATGGGTATCTGTCATGCAGTGATGTTCTCTGCGCAAACAGCCTGGTGAGAAGATGTAGTGGCACAGACAGAGAGCCTCAAGTCTCTCCAGCCTTATTAGGGTAGTGGACTGACAGTCAGACAGTATCAGGCCAGTCTACCAGCCACTGGCCAGACACTGACCCAACCCTCAGGCACATGCAGCTCTGCTCTGACAGACTTGACTCCATGAAAATGAGACTTTAGTGGAGTCTATAAATAATGACTTGAAAACGGGTAATTGAAATCACATCCTGACAGTAAAAAGCACATCTCACAAGAGAGAATTTCTTGGAAAGTATTAAATTGCTGCTGCTGACCCTTCAGGATGATGCCATCACACCCTCGTACTGCGTTAGTCACTACTCTCCACTGTCAACAAGCCCAGGGGAAATATGTGGGTCACACAGAGAGCTCGCTCGGACCGGGTAAAGACAAGCTAAAAGCAGAGAGACAGACAGACGATAACACATTCTAACATGCAGTCACTCAGTCAACCAGCTTTACCAGCTGGCAAGCCCGTCACCATGGCTGAGATGTTCACCGAACAGACAGGAGAGCAGACACTCTGCAGATGGGCGCAGGCGGCCAGTCAGGCAGATGAGATTGTGTCTGCTCGTGGCAGAGGGTGCTTAAACCAAAGCCTTGATCACTTCAACATATTAGAGCGTACGAGGGATTCAGTGAGCTAGACTTAAACCCTTCGCTTGGGCTCCAGTCCATCCAGCACAGTGCAAGCCACAACAGTGCAGCGCTGAGTAATATTCTATCCCAGCCTTTAAGTCAAAAAGCTAAACTGCTGGCCAAAGCAATCACGGTCTCATCTGCTTGCTTGACTGACTGTCTGTCTGTCTGTCTCCTTCACTTGCGGTTTGTGTGTATTTTCTGCTGTCTGGTTGATGGACATTATTGTCTTTTTATTGTCTTGTTTCCTCCAGCAGTCGCTTCACTCCTGTACTCTACAGTCCAGAGGACAAAACTGCAAGGCTCTGCATCAACATGCCCCATTCTGTTGATTTAGGCCGTCTAAGACAGAGATCAAGTGATAGGAGAAAGAAAGAGGGGGCGCAATCAATGCGGTCGACTGTCGTAGATGCTGGATATGTGGCAAAACAACAGACGCCGAAAATCCATTTGAAATGCGGCGCCTGAGAACATATAGCTAGGAGCCATGGGGGCGCCATTCCTACCATTGTAATGACATACATCTCCCTGCCATTCAATACACACAAACACACACGCAAAACACACATGCACATACACAGTTTCAATCATAAACTCTGCTCTGGTTGACTAGTTCCTTATTTCTGGGGCAAGTGAAAGTGCACATGGGGGAAACATTTGCAAGGCAGACTAAAAAATTCCCCTCCACCTTACCCCACCCCTGCATGCGCTGACATACAGTACATGCACTACATTTCTCTACCTCCACCCATCCCCCCACCCCCACCCCTCCCTCTCTCTATCACTATCCCTTGTTTGACTACCATCTTCCTTCCTCCCACCCAGTCGGGCAGTAATACCATCTCCAGCCTAATCAAATTCTGCTGTGTGTGACATGAATTCTCGGTGCCCAAGGCTGCGCTGCCTCGCGACAAGCTACCGGGCCGCAGAGAGCTGTAACTAAACCTCACACAGGTCCTATAGAGCAGCTCCCCATCTCTCTAAAATTTAACACGGGGAGAGACCCCCTGGATATGATTCCCCGAGCGTGCCCCTTCTTCTATCTGCCTGTTTCTCTGCTTGCTTCAGAGTGTGTCAGTCTGTCTATGTCTGTCTTTTTTGTGGTGTATGTGTGTGTTTCGCTGAGTCCCTGGAGTGCAGCAGGCTCATGGTTAATTAGAGAGCGGATAGGACAGACTGACAGAGGCTGATCACAACTGTCACCCAGATGTGGTCAGATCTTAATCCAACACAATGACTGACCCCCTCTCTCCCTCTGTCACAATTAACATCATGCATGCATGACAGCTATCTCACACACATACGCACACACACATGTCCTCCAGAGTGTCCTTCAGGAAAGGTGAAGCGTCCACGGATGGGGAGTCTTCCCTCCTCAGACTTGTGTCCCTCTATCTGCCCCAGCAGGCCACCTGCCTGCCGTGCCTTCAGATATTCTTAACAGCGTTTGTCACGCTGCATTCTTCCCTGACAAGAATTAGAAATGGCATCACGTAGAGAAACAACAGCATGATTATTAAGGATTTAAGCAGGAATTTAGACATATAGGCCATTCCCGTCTCATAGCCTCATCAGAAGCCGGGCTGAGACAAACAAAGAGGCATGGGTGTTGTTGTGTGTGGGGTGTTTTTGGACTTGGAAGTGAGAAGTACAGCTCCTCACGTCAGGCTCAGTCGCTGAAGAGAAGGCATGTCATGAAGGGGACAAGTCTTTCTCAACGTTTAAGCCGCATTAATACACATGGCTTGGGCTAAGAAACCACTGCTGATAATTACAAGTGCAAATGTTTTTAATTCATGGATGTGCGCATGCATGGATTGATAAAACCAAACCAGAGTCAAGTGAAGCTAACAGTAAATCTCTATGTGAGCCACATGTGAATCAGAAACAGATGCACAAAATGTAATTCAGCCTTTCATCGCTGCTATTTGTGTTTATGTTTCCATAGCGTGGTGAAATGCAACAGGAACTCTTTTCGGAGAGCGGACAATAATAATAGGAGATGTCTTCAAAAAACAACCAGTCACAATGACAGGTAATTAATTTGGCCAAGCAACAGTCCCCTGCAGTCATTTGTAAGCATAGTCACAGTTAATCACCTCTCAATGACAATGCCCCTGTATTGTTTTTCCTTCCCTCTGTCATATAGAGTGATAATTTTCTTCCATCCCCTATACGGTCAACCATGACAAACAATGAAGGCATGCTCGGCATTTAATATGCCATACATCGTCTATTGAGGGAAAACAATTACTGTACAGCAACAATCAATACGGCATTATCCTTTTCATGTAGCCATACTTGAAGATTCAATTATTATGGACAAAATGACATTGTTATTTCTGCCGCTGTGGCCTCATTCAGGGAGAAAGCAGACAGCTTTGATTCCATCTAAATAGAAATTTGAACAAAACACAGATCTACTCTGGCTACCACGCACACACAGAGAGGGAGCTTAGATGTGCTTATGCGTCTGATTAAGGAAGGAGTGGCATAAATGTATGATCTCAATTATCACTGTGGCAGATTCTTCGGGGGGGGGCAATGTAAGGAAGAGCATTAGAGATAATATCCCCGAAGATGTACATATATACAGTATCTCGGATCAATTCACACCTGAAATGAAGGGCTTTGGAGGCGAGCTGGATCAGAATTTGGGCTGAAAAATCCATCTATTGATTGTTTTTTTACAGTTGTTTAGTCTAGAAAATGTCACAACAAAGTGAAGTATGTCCTGAACAGTTTCCAGAGATGACGTCTCCTAAGTGCTTTTGCTGTCAGATGAAGTGTGGTTTTGCGACACACAGTTAAAATAATATGGTTATTTCCTGATCTAACTCCATGAAATAACCACAGCCAAAGACGTGAATGGAAACACTGACACTATGATTGGAGATCAAGGGTTTTTCTGGTAGCTAATTACCCTTAAATATGACAGTCTTTGGTTTGTATTTCCCCTTCAAGCTAAACGCCTATAAAAAAAAAAGACAGAGAGGGTGAAAGGTCATGTTTACGAGTCAAATGACAAAGTCTCAAAAGAATTGATAGCAACACCTGAGATTGGAGACTGCTGCTCTTGGGAGTAATGACAGACAAGATTGTTCAGCTCTTTCATGGATGCGTGAGATTTTCTTTCCATGACAAGACATACCAGGGAACGGATGACAAATATGCTTTCATCATGGCTTGCATGTGATAAAAACATTCCACACAGATATGCATGTTCTGTGACAGCTCTGTAACTGATGGTTGGCTGCCTTAACCAGGTGTTTTCCTGTCTTAGCATACCCTGCCCAGAGGGAAGACCGTCCCCTCTCACTGAACACACACACACACACACACACACAACAAAGGCATTCAGGCTCTGAACATTTCCTTTTGTTGTGGAGTCGGAGGCAACAGACAGTTTTACAGTACAAGCAGAAACTGCGCTGAGCAGCAGCACTGGAGGTACCTGCTGGAGTCAATGTGAATTTTAAACCAGCGCTAAACATGACACATTTACGATTTCTCAGGCAAGAAATCATATCCTACTGAAGGCTGTGTACAGAGGAATTCTCTCTTCCCCGTCTATTTGTCTCCCTCTTTCCCCCTTTACTTCCCTTCCTGTGACTTTTCTTCTTCTGCTGTCTGTGTGAGCACTCTGAGGGTGCTGCTGGAGGGAGTCCAAAAGGACACAGTGTGAAATGAACACAGATCTGACCTCCCAGACACCCCCGACACAGCCAATCAGATCACTCTTCCCCGACACACAGGGCACTATAATTGGTTGGTGGGTGGGAAATATGACCAGTGGGGATTCACGTGGCGGGAAAAAGGGAGGGAGTGAGGAGAGGAGTGGAGGGGGGGGGGAGCAAGGGAGTGGTGCTTCGGCTCCTCTGTGCACTTTAACCGACCCTTTGCCCAGGACAGGACAGGAAATCTCCAGAACAAAAGCTAGCTGTCATCTCCGCCTGACGGGCTCTCTCGGAAACAAAGCTGCTCTCAGCTGACTGGCAAACCAACCAATCCTTGAGGGAGGTAGCTTGTTGTAATCTGGTTCTGTCTCACATTCCCGACGTCTCTGGTGAGCGAGGCGCAAGAGCGTGCCCTGAACCCTCAAACAGGAAATGAGTCCAAATGTCGTTCCTTTCCCTGGGAAGGGGCCTCAGCTGTGGCCAAAAGAGGGCTGAAAACACGGCATGAGTAAATACAAACATGCCCATAAGCTGACATGCACACGGACGTAAAGGCATAAATGCATCCACATATAAGCTCCCTGTTTCCTGTCTACCTTCTTTTAGGTATGGCTGTGCACACACCCTGCTCTCAGACATCACTGCTCACAGCTGCTTGCCCTGGGCCCATGCTATCTCCAGCCCAAACCCAGACTCACATCAGCCACATTCCACAGCCTCCCCAAGCCCCAGGGGCAGCTTCACAGCTGGGCGTCAAGCTGGGCTGTTCCCTGCCTCCCTGGCTCGACTTTCACCATCATCATCATCATCATCATCCCCTCCCCCCGCTCTGCTCATCAAAACCGAACATATCTGTCTAACACCCCTGCGTCAGTGTCTCAAATTGTCCTCCTCTTGCTCCCATCGGCTCATTCACAGTTTACATGATGAGGTTAGACAGAAGTGGCTGAGGCCAGAACAACAGTGGATCAAGATGACAAAGAGCTGCCAGAATGTTAATGAGTTCTTTCAAATTCTGCTCTTATCAAATATCGTTTTATGCTCTTATAGCAGCAGTTTCTTTAAAGGTGTGTCGTGTTGACAGGGGTAAAAAGGCATGTCAGCAAACAGACTACACTATCTAATAACGTCATCTGTGACTGTGAGATCTTGTTGCCGGCGGCCAGCAACTGCAGTCGACACATGAAACCAATCTCATAAATGAATAATACAATAAATAAAGCTCCAACTTGTGAAACCCCACAGAAACAGGAGCCTGTCGAGATCGCAGGAGGGGATCATCCAAACCTCGCTTTGTGGATACAACACTTCTCTCAGTCAGTTCCTCCCCGTCTCTTGGCCGCTCATTAAGAGGGTGGCTGCTATCATTCATCAAACTGTCAATCAAAAGTAAGAATGTGCTGACTGATCACTGAGTCAGGTTTAATTAAATATCAGCCTTAGAATATACTCCAAAAGTTCCCACAGCTGGGCGCAAAAAAAAATTAAGAGAAAGATAAGATGAGAGATTAGGTCGAACTTTGCTCATCCTGAGGGGAATTATTGAGCGGCAGTTGTAGCATAAAGTTGGAAGAATGCAAATGTAAAGTAAAATACAAAAAAGAAATGAAGGAATGGAAACGTATGGATCATAGATGAGTATGAGAAGTGCCACATAGCTGTATGTACCACATTCTAAGTACAGGTAAGTATGTATGGTTCATTTAAAATGTTCAATGATTATGTCTAACTCAGAGAGCTGTAATGACTGTCATCCATGTGGGAATAAATGGAGGAGAGAAACTCCAGGAATGTGCACATCTGCATGGAAAAAAACCCTCACAAAGTAGCCTCAGTGACATATGTCCTTTCTCTCCACGAGCTTCTCGCTCCAAAAACACAAATAAATCATACACAGCGTGCAAACTGGACAGACAGCCTGAAGCCAGACACCTGACAAGCACAGCAAAATACCCACAACTCGCAATACATTTACATGTCTCTGAACGCGTGAGTGTGTGTGTGCATGCACGCGAGTGTGTTAGTGTTCATGGATGTGTGTGTCTTTAAATAGTTAAGGCCAGGCTCTGTTTCATCATTTCAGTAAATGCCACGCAGTATATCAGTCTAACTGCATACGTCTCGGGCCATTTCCATATCTGTAATAGAAAAAGCCCATCTCCCGTCAGAGCCGCTCCTCCACTCAGAGCGCCCAAATAACATCCACGTGTCTGCATGCACACACGCGTGCACACACACACACACACACCGCATCTCTGATGAGCTGACACAGAAAACTAGATTTATTAAGGGGAGGGAGGGAAGAAGAGATGCGGAATGTGTGTGTGTGTGGGGGGGGTTTAATTTCAGGAACGGACACAGGTTGTTGTAGACAAAAGCGAACACACAATCACATGCACAAAAAAAAAAAAAAACACAGCGCTCCCCCACAACCGCAGCTGTAAAGTGCATCACTCTCCTCTAAGAGACCTGTTTATTTCAGACCTATGACACAAAAGCCACAGCGGCATGCAGGCTTATCTCTCCGCATCCCTTGAAATGCAGCAACAGCCCCCAAAGAGCTCCCCAGCACTCCACATGCCACTTTCAATTAGTTCCACAAAGAGAGTCTTCCTCCACCGAAAGGAAGATGGGAGCTCATTACTGAATTCCTCTCTACTCTCAGCTTTGAAATATAGATCAGGAGGCTATGTCTGACGGCTGAGGCCTACAATGTGCCACTTGCCAACCATGCCACACCAGTCCAGAGCAGAGGAACACAGAGTGCCGTCTCGTGGATTAGCCACTCCTCAGGTTTAACAGCCCCTACAGCTTAGCCTCTATCTCCCCATTAGCCCTCTGCCTACCCCTCCTTCTCTCGTTCGCTTTCTCTCTGCTCCCTGTTTCTATCTCTCTCTCCACTGAACAGGCTCCCTGAAGCCACAGCTCTCAGCACTAAAACCCACAAATGGGAAAATACCAGTTCTAATAATCTGATGAGAGTGTAAGAGAGAAGCAGCGAAGGAAATGCGGATATCATATCGCACAGTGGTACTATTACAGCAGGCGTAGACAAAGAGGCAGGTGCTGATAAGGAAATGCAAATTCATTCAAGTATTGCAATAACACTAAAGCTTAGCAAAGCTGCAAAGGTGGAAGCCTCTATGGAAATCAATTGTTGTATAGGAGTTCATTAACGTTCAGTCTGACAGAGAATCAAAAGTACTCAGTAATAACAAATATGACAATGACTGCTAATAAACTAATGCATGCCAATAGTGACTTATTCAGAATGAATGAACACACGCTAACACTGCTGAAAACATGAAAGTCGCATTTGCCCTGAGATTAAACAGTGGGAGTCAATTTCTTATCTGGCCAGAGCAGAAAACACAATAGCAACCACGAGGCAGCACTGGTTGTTAATGGTTTCCCCTCAGGACAAAAACAGCACGCTCACCAACATCTAGCTGTTTACTTTTTGACTGATAATCTCATTAACTATAGGTCTCCATGCTGCACCCCATTCTAAACACTGCACGCCTGTGTGTGTGTGTCCAGTATGCATGTAGCCTGTGTGACATCTTCATCTACAGACGATATGTTTATACCTTCAATTAACAACTTCCATTAGCGCCATCCTCCATGGAATGCCACCAGCTAGGTTACGAGCAGGCAGTTAATTAGAGGATATTGGCTGAAACCAGAGGATCCCCCATTAGGGATCGTGCAGGGAAGAGACACGTGACCCGCTGACACCTCCATCGTTTTGGAAGAAAAATAAAATCATTGTGTTGTGCCCGTCAGTTGTGCAATTCCTCGCCTGCCAATCAACCACGATGTACGAAGGTGTCAGACACAAGGGTGGAAGTTTCGGATGCGAGGTTACTGACAGAGATTCAGTGTAGCGAGGGGGATAGAGGGAGGGGAGGAAGTGTGAAAGGTAGGAAGGGAGGAGTGGGTTGCTGTAATGGCAGTGAGAGAAGAGGGGTATAGGGGCTTGATACTCTCTCTGATTCGCTCTCTATGCAAATCACAACAATCACAGGAAATGCCTGGGCCTTGGCTCCAGCTAATTGCCACGGCAATAACAAAGGAGGGCTTCCTTTGAGCGGAGAGGCAAATTAAACATTAGTTTAGAGTTTTCTTGGAGACCGAGGGATGTTATAATTACCCAGAAACCAACACATCAGCACTTTGCACGCCACGCGTCCCACTCTCGCAGCCTGGCAGAGGAAAACAAATGTATCTCATATTCTGGGAGAGAGGCGTTCGGGGGGGGGTGGGTGGGCGGGTGGTAGGAGAGGAGTACCAGGAGGGAGATGAAGCAAGGGGGGAGAAATGGAAGAGAGAAGATAGTGAAGGCCATGGAGAGGGATGAGAGCAGAAAGCAGGGGATGGGGGAGGACAGAGATGGAGAGAGACAGAGAGGGGTATAATGAGGGGAAGGGAGGTGGAGGATGATAACTCGTCTCTCCAAACCACTGCATGCTGGTAAGTGAGGCATCAAAATGTACACCCACTATTTGCATATTGACCCCACCCCTCTCCTGTGGCCTTTTTCCCCCTCATTATCATCAGGCATGGTACACGGGACACAGGAAACACAAACCGAGCTCATTTCCCATAACATGTTAGCCTAAATGTCACGCCAGTGATGAAATGGGAACACAGAACAAATGGCGCTTCTGCACCATGCAAATGTGTGCTAGTTTGGCCGTCTAGCTGGCCACCTAAGGGTTAAGTCTGCAAGCACTTTATTAATGTGGGTCGGTGCAGCGGAGCATGTTCCAGGCGAAACAAACAAGGCTGGATCGAGCTGAGATATGCAACCATGGAAACTTCAGGAGACGTCCTTGGATCTCCTTCCCTCCGGGGGAGGGAGGCAGAGTCCCTGCCCCAGTCGGGAGGGCCAACACTGGGCCTTGAGCGATGTGATGTGTCCTAGATGGCGGGTTCCGCGTTTGATCTGTGTCTGAGGGCAGTGCAAAGCCTGACACATTCACCCAGTCCGTCTAACCTAAATGTTCACTCAAAGGGTCTGTCTCTCCCTGCAGCCAGACCCTGCCCTCTATCTGTCTGTGGGTCTGTTTCTTACAAATCTGCTAGATTGCCAGTCTGTCCGTCTTCCTCCTGCTGGGCTATCTGGTTTTAGGATCCATCTATACGTCTGTCTGATTGTTTGTAGGCCAGGTCTGCTTGCTCGCCTGAAAGTCTGCCTTTCCTCACACTGTATGGATGCATGATCTCATACGAGCCACTGACCATGCCCTGGAAATCTAATCATCCAGCACAGTTGGATGTTTGTTTGTGCTTGTACACACAGATGTGCATACAGGAGTGCAAACAGCCAGCCATGTACACAACAAAAGGAGTCCCACCAAGCTATGATAGCAGTATTTTTTTTTTTTTTTTTTTGGCTGCTATGTCCTCCTGTTGGTATTTGTGCTCAAAAAGCACAGGTTGTGTGTTGTATTAGTCACACAAGGCAAACCCCCGTCTCACTCTATGCGCCCGTCTGCACACACATAAACACACACACTCCCATAAAAACACACACACACATGCACACACACAGATCCCTCTACGTCAACAAGCCCAACTCATAAAACACTGACTCTCTAATTGGCATGTAGTAATTTTGCTAACTCCTATAATAAAAGAAACTTTTTTCTACCCCAATTACTTCTCCATGTTTATGTAATGGGGCTTGTTATTTTCTGACTTTTAATATCCCCTCTCATATTACTGCGAGCAACGTGAATAACAGCATTAATAGACCACAGGTCCTCGGGGATTTGTTACTTTTAGGGAAATCAGGGCTGCATTGATACACTGTTTGCAAGCAGTCCAGAGCGGTGACATCAGTTAATTACATAAATTGGAGTGGGATCAGGCCAGCCATGAGAGATTATGACACAAGGGCAGAGTGAACAGCTAGAGGGACACAGCCCAGTGTTTCTGACACCAGCAATCAGGGGAGAAAGAATTACATCACTGTGTTGGGGTTATGTAAAACACTAGACCTGCAGTAAGACTCAAACCCCCTCTGAGAAAAACATTTAGAAGGAAATAACTCCTTAAGAAAGAAGGCACGGCCTATGTAGCTTAACCAGATGTCGTGTTCGGGTCGGCTAAAAGAACAACCAAGAAAAGCGCAGAGATGTGATCATGCTCATGTGAATGAAGGAAGCTGGAAGCAAATCCACCAGTACTTCCAAGTAAAGATATCACACCGAGACCCTGGCTACAGATATGCTCTGTGCGGTTTAAAAAAAGAGAGACCTGCTAGAGAGCCGGCACTAGAGGGGGTGTGAGATCTCCACCTCCTCATCAGTAGGCCTAAAGTCTATCCCATAGTCGCTCAGAAACCCAGAGGGGAGATCAAAGCCTGTGTGATCCAGTGGCTGTTATATCACCCGCGGCCTGCTCTCCCACTGCGGGGCCTCCTGTTACAGCGCAGGCAACAGGGAAGAGAGGGAATACAAAACACTGACCCGGTCCCGTCTACGCATGCAACCTCCATGGGTTTCTTCAGCGAGGATTTCTTTTCCCCCCCTCTGCTACCATCCCACTTTGTATTCCATTAATTTCCATTTGACCACACTTGCATGCTTTTGCAGGCGACATGAATAGTCATGAGCTGCACATGCACTCACAAAAAAAGATACACAGCCTCAAGAAGGAAAATCTTTTTTCAGTCATTGTTCACATTTAAAGGAGGACATGTTCGCTTCAATTTGGTATTTGTATTTTCATTCCACATTTACTTCACCATGCTTGTCAATTATGAAAAACAGCAGCCTGCTGATTCCTGCTGTCCCCACTCCTTTTGTTCACTTTGTTGTAAACTGATTTAAAATCAGCGCTTCCTCCCTCCGACTCTCCTTTCCTGTGCGCTTCGGGAGATGAAGCGAGGAGACAGGCACGATTGGAGCCTGTTCTCTTCCCTCAGCAGAAAGGCATCTCAACAGGCCTGCCATTGACCACATCCACCAGGGGAGGGAGCGGGTCAATGCAACAGAGAGCAGGGGACCATTTTGGACCACTTAACTATAATCAGTAAATGCACCCCGGTCGCAATTAGCGCAGGGCCACCCTGAGAGTGTTCGCTTTGCTCACAGCTCTGTCTGCGTTTTATTCGGCTCCGCAGGAACCTTGTAATGCAAATAGCACTCATCACTCCCAGCTTAACAACGAGAAGGGAGGTGGGAGGTGTGTTGGAGCATGCTGCTATCCGTACTTGTTGGTTGTTTCAACGAACACAGGTGAAATAGAAATAATCTAGAAATCCTTATATGTCCTCACAGTGCCTCGTCCTGCTCCAGTCAGCTTGCTGTACAATAAAGCTTTCACAACTGGGCTCATGTGGTGAGAGCAAACTGAGGGTCATCATCTGTTGTACGCAGGCTCAACATTCGTGACCGATGATTTGCTCTGGACCAGGGTCAGCCCTGCTTCAGCTGTCTGCAGTATATCTAAAAGGGCTGGTATGACTTGTCCTCAGATGCATCAGTGGCCGGCTTTCAGCAATTAGCCCCACAAAATGGCTTCTTTTCAAGACTTGGCAGAGGAGAAAGAGGAGCTTTTTTATGCTGAAAACAAAGAGGAGACAGAAATGTGACAGGTAGCTGGTGCTGTCACACTGAGCCTCTCCAATGCAGCAACACTCTCCTCAACTCATTTATGATTCACTGCACTTAGTCATCCATTCTCCTCCTTTCCCCCCTGCTCCCACGAAGAAAAGGCAAACAGAACAGACAGACAGACGGACGGACGGACAGACAAACAGACGGTCTTTTTAACTGATGCTGGCATTTCTGTTGAACAGGTGCTGTAGTTATGATTGATTTGAGCTGCAGTGTGCAGTGACGGTACAAAGAGAGGACTCCGGCACAAAGACGTGCGACGAGTTCAAGGAGTCTGTTAAACTCTCTCCTCCTGCGGTTACGCTTGCCTTTGACTAATTCAAGAGCAGCAGAGTTAACTCCGTCAGCAGCATGTGCCTCTGTGAAGCTTGTGGGTACAGATATTTGACTGTAGGACACCTGTAAGCACACACACACACACACGCGCGCCCACAAAGGAAGGCACAGCAAAGTGTCTGACCTCTTTTTCCCTTTGCCACCCGTTTACTGTGCTGCAAGATAGAATCTGTATTTACACTTTTACCACAACCCCTCTGTGTCTTATAACATGAACAATTCTGCACATGGGTATACTAAAAGCTTGCAGTTTGATGTTTCTTTCTGTGTACATTCAGTGCATTCACTAGCTCAGGATCTGTTGAATGTTCTGCGACATGCTCATGTGAAGCTCCAGCTGAGACGCCCCACAACTGCATGCAGAAATGCATTTCTGTCGCGTACATCGAAACTCTCTGCCCTCATGGCCAGCTAAGAGGGATGAGGCTTTGTGATCCTATATGGCCTCTGGATGTGATGATTGAAATGCCAAGCAGATTTGCATGAGGGACAGAGGTTGGGATAAAGGAAACGGGGAGAGGAAGGGAGGGATGGGCAGAAGCGGGAGGACATCGGAGAGAGGGGGGGTGAGGGAAAGATGTAGAAAGAGGCAAAGAGGAGGAACAGGGACAAGGGGCAGGGATCACTAATGAAAGTTCCCTGCTGTTTTCTCAGCTGTTCTTCTCGGTGCCCTGAAGAGTGTTGTGTACAAGGCCAGAAACTCTGGGTATGCTAAATGGGCCATCTCTTCCTCACTCTCTCAAACACACACAGCATGAATGGTGAATCAAAACACCTGAAAACCACATCTTTGTGTCTGACTTGAAGCTTTATCGTCACCATGGCGACACTGGGAACAACAGGGTTGGTGTGGGACTTAGGGCCGCCGGGGGTTTTGTGCTCCTCAAGCACCGATGTGTGTTATGTCAAGAGCTTGGCACGCACATTGACCCGGGAATGAAGTGGAGAATGGGCTTCAGGGGGCGCCTCTATACCTTCTTATTTTTGCATTTAAAACCTGCTTCAAGAGCGTACGTAACAGCGCCGCTAACAGCAAAGCCATGCCAAAGACTTTAAGAAGAAATTAGAAACCTAATCTGGAGTGGTCAGAGACGAAAGTGCTTCTGCGAGGAGAGCGATGACTCAAACCAATAATAATAACACCTTCATGGGTAAAATCTATACTTTTTCTGCTTTGAGAGGGAACACAAATGCACAATGCACACAGCTGGTAACAGGCTGCAGATGAAAGCCAATTTGGTTTCTTTGTGTAACTGAGAGCTTCAGTTGGACCACAGGTCCCCGTGGAACAAAGACAGAGAGGAGCAAGGGAGAAAGAGGAAGAGATCGAGAGCGAGAGAGGGAGAGGGAATGAGATAGTGAAAGGGAGGAGAAGGAGAGCTGGGCGGGGGGGGGGGGGGGGTCCTGGCCCACCTGGGCAAACAATAGCAGTGAGATGAGAGTGTGGCTCAAGGGCCCTCCCTGTCCCTAAAGTACACAGCTGTCGGTTGGGGCAGGCAGGCAGATCAAAACAGCCCAGTCTAGTTCAGGTGTTGCACCTTCAGAGGTAAATGGACAATTTTGGAACAAGAGCCTTGGTTGCTATGGCGACAGCCGCAACAAAGACTCTCTTTTTAGATTTCAAGTGAAATGATGGGTGTTAATGTTCTTCATTCACGTGGACACAAACACAAAACAGAAACGGGGCAGAGAAGATTTGAGCGTGCTGTTTACGATGTCCTATCGCAGCCTTTGATGTTAAATGCATTTCCTGCTCAAACGAGAGTGTTACGCTGCAGTTTATCTGCACGCTGAAAGCAGCTTGTGCAGGATCCGGGGTTGCGTGTTCGTGGACTTGTGTGATACATCCATACTGAGTGAGCCTTGATTTTTTTGTTTGGGGTGTTCAAGCCTTCAGTGGAATGCGTACAGGAAACCCTCTGTATTCATTTTCACGTAAGCCTCTTGAGAAGTGAAAGAGTGTTGGTGAAGGAGATTCTGCCTCAAGGATGGTATGTATGGTGAGTCTGTGTGTATATGGAAATGCCATCATAAATAGAACGGCGAGGGGGGAGGCTTTGAGGGGGTGGGGGTACATAGACATCACTGAGGGAGGATCTGGAAAGAGCGGCAGATATCATCTTTGCAGATCATCTTCGCCTCGGTTGTCCTGTCTGCTCTGCTGAGGCACCGGTTTGAGCTTTACGTTGGCTGACGTGCAGACTCCTTCACCTTCAGACAACAACACCGTGTTTGTTTAAAGAGAAGCCATCTGTTTGATGATATATAGATTCTGGCTGTAATGAAAGGCTGCGTGGTGTTGTTGCAACCTCCCCGACGTCCCTCCTGTGTTTAAAGGGGTGACGTGAGTTATGTCTGTGTGTGCGGTGTTCTCTCAGCTCAGAATAGCCAGTGGAGGCACACCTGATGCCACACATATATGCGTGTATACGCGCAAAAAATCTTCCCAAAATGCTGTAAATCAGTCGGATCCTGCAGGGCCATTAGCTGGAGACACTGTAGCGTGGTCAAAAGGATCGATGCTTCAATACCTTTTCAATACTACATGTTTCGGATGATACGATCTCCCTTAATTATTCATTCTGTAGTATCGAAGGCACCGAATGTACTAACAAAAAACATCTGCAATCAACCCAGCAGGGAAGAAAATCTACCACTAACATTATTACAAATGTGTTGGCATGTGCTCAGTGACTTTCTGAACCAGCATTGTGTGTACGTTGTTAATAAAAAAAATGTGTTTCATGTGACTTTAGTTGTTATCAATAGAGGTATTGCGTGTCTTTTTATATACCAGTATTGCATCAAAGTTTAAAATTCTGGTATTCTGACATTAGGGCATTGAACAGGGTTGTGTGTAGTGGGAAAGGACATAACATCTGTGTTTAATCAGCCAGTCTCACTCACGCACACACACACGACAAATTGCCTTGTACAATTGAGCAGCTACTGTTCATATTTCTAGTGATTAATATGCTTCTTGTTCTTTTCCTTTTTCTCTCATCTTTTTTATTGTTGTATCTCTGCCTTCATGTAATCTACCATCTCACTGAAACATGTTTTTTTTTTTTTTTTCTCCCCTCTGTGGGCTGATATATAGCGTCTTAATGCTCTTTGGTGCCTCCCAGCTTGCGCACCCAATAACCAGCTGAACTCAACAGACAATCCGACGCTCCTCGCTCATAAAACACTGGGATTAGTCTTCAAAGCTTGGTGGCCAAGCACACAGGAGAACTTCATTAGTTTGTGTTGCTCTTTTTTTGTGAAATTTAGCACTGTAGCAGTTGAATATACCAATTAAATATAGCAGTTTTTCTCCTGTTTGTGTCAGCCTGTCTGAGGCGGTGATTAAGCAATGTGTTTGCCCAGAAGTAGACTAAAACACCCTTGGATGCTGCCCCATTCCTAATGCTAACCCTTTTAATATTTAACCAGGATCCAATACAGGAGTAATTATTTTTCCAAACAAATTATGCCTCAGGCCGAAACCAACGCAATCTGATACACCACAGCGATACATTCTCTGTCACAAGGCGCTATTAGTCACTTTAAATTATTTATCAAGCTTGGGTGAAATAGGATTTGCTTAAGACCCATTTTATGACTAGCATACAGCTTGAACAGAATCTTGAGTGGCCTTTATATTCCCAAAAAGCAATTTTTTTTTATCAAAAGCTCGTCTGGCTCATCCTCAGACACCCGGACACCTGAGGAGTTCACTGAGACACACGTAAATAAAAGAATGATGAGGCTGACGCAGATTCTAGGGAACCAGCCTTTTCTCCTGACGTCTAAACAAGTTCGCTTTGTGAGGCTTCACCCCAGACCACTCAGCAACGATAAGAGAGAGCTACATCAGACCCTTTGTGCTGATAAATGTCAGGTCATGCACTTCCCTTACCCTTTTCTTGATCCATTCATTTCTCAAAAGGTAAAACAACATCCTGTAAATCAGCATCATGCATCTTCAAACCTTTTTTGTAGTTGTCATGCCTTACTTTCATTTTAAACACTTTTCTTTTCGTAGCCACGTCTCCCTCTTGACTAAAGCGAAACATCTCCTATAAAACATGTCTGATCCTATCTGGGCTTGACAAGCGTTAATAATTGGAATCTGAGAGTCACACTGCAATTTTGCTTTCTGACTTCATGAGAGGTTCTGAAAATAGCCTGCGTAGTAAGAACAGAGCCTCGTTTAATTCAGCCATCTGCAATGAAAAATAGCAACATTTATATAGAGCGACAATTGTCACCATGAACATGAGATACGTTAAACTGGGCTGTGGAACATCTCCTATCAAACACCACGAGGACATTTAAAAGGGAGGGACATAAAAGCAAGCGGATAATGCATTAAAATGGTAGTTAGAGGAAAATCAAGTTATTGTTGAGCCAGGGATGATACTAAATGAGGAGGGGGAGAGAGTTGGGGGGTGGTCATCAAAGCCTCTTTTTCTCTCTGTACAGGGGCCCCAGCTGGCTGGCTGGCTGAGTGATGCAGAGCTCTGCCCACTTGCCTGCTGCAAATTAGCCAAACTATTTACCCTCGTATATGCACATTAGCAAATTCCTTCAATTGAGAAAACAAATGCATCTGTTTTGTTCTGTTGAAAACTTCATGGGAGCCTGCATGGGCCTCTGCACACCAGGCATCCTCTATCACAGTGGCAGTCAGTCTGAACAAACACACACACACACACACACACACACACACACACACACACACAGCCAGCATGGAGCCGATTGCAGGTCCCTGCCGGGCCTCCCCAATCCCCCCAATCCTCTCCCCAGCTGGACAGCTATAGCTTGGATCAGTCTCTCTCAGTGTCTCTCCTGCCCTCTGTCTGACTGTTGTTGATAGTCTCTGTTTTGCTCTGTCTTTATAACTCTCCACCACTGTAATTGGACCACTCTGAATTCCATCAATACCCCCATGACCTCCCTTAAATAGGGAAATTCAGGGTTCCCAAAATGAACATTTCTTTTCTTTTTTTTTTTCTCAAGCACGTCTTCATTGCCCTTGCTGCATATTTTCCATCCCGGTGTTAGCTTTTAAATATTCATGTAAGTGGATGGAAGAGGTGAGGGG